>OZ024744.1:50569991-50702491 GCA_964016885.1 Eledone cirrhosa | reverse complement strand
GTGTGCGAGTGTGTGGACAGAGAGAGTGGTAGACTGAGTGTGTTTGTGCGAGGTGTTGATAACACAACGGAGACAGGCATTTTGGCCTGAAGGTATTTAACAGAGAGAGAGGGCAGCAAGAGAGAGGGAAGAGCAAGAGAAAGAGAGAGGGAAGAGCAAGAGAAAGAGAGAGAGGAGAGCAAGTGAAAGAGAAGAGCGAGAGAGAGAGTAAGAGAGCGAGAGAGAAGAGCAAGAGAGAGTGACAAAGGGATGCATATCTCGGTAGTAGCAAATATTCTAACAGTATACACCTTGGGGGCCTTCAGAAGATGGACACAAACCGACTCAAGAGCTTCCCATATGTAAGCCAGAATTGGGAGGGATTTAAAAAAAAAATAACTGACTTCTTCGATATTAACACTTTCGTTACCGTATTGTTTTTGGTTACCACAATAGTTTACAAAGAATTCGGAGAGATTTAGTGAAATAACTTTCTCACTGTTAAGCTGCTGTTTGGAACACAACTTAAAGGTGTTTACATGAAATTACGATGGATGGTTTTTAAATAAATATAAACTTTGAAACAGTTTTATATAGTCGGTGGTTTCGAGCAGTTTGATAACCCCCTCCCCCAATAAAAAAGACGGTGGGGTGAAATATCTGCAAATGAAAGCAAAGATGTGGGTAGGAACGTGTATATGAGTTGTCGTCCTTTCTTTTTATAAGTGAGAATAGAGTAATGATGTTTGAGAGAAGTGAGTCGCCATTGGCAGGAACGGAAATAGAATAGAATATGAAGAAAAGAGAGTGGAAGTGAAATGAAAGGGGGGAAAAGAGATGGGTTTTTTTAATGTTTTTCATGGTTTGGACTAAATATATTCGGAGATTCATCAGTTTGATAAAAAAAAAAAACAACAAAAAAAACACTACTATCACTGAAACTAGAGTGATTTCCAGAGATTAACTGATGAGAATGGACTGACAGTTTTTCCATTCTTTTTTTCCCCTGTTGTCTTTACTTTGTCCTGAGCGCCATTCAGTTTTGGATATACATATAAAATGTTCTCTTACAACCCTACCCAACAACAGAATAATAATAAACGAATATTACAAACCTAAACCAACCAAGACCCACCACACAAATACATTTTATTCGGCCTCAAAAAACTTTTAATACAATAAAGCAACGTCCAACACAAGCAAATCAACCACCAAATAAAACACACACATGTACATACAGAACTTTAAATCTGAAATAATCAGGAATGACTTTCCTGTTGATTTCAAAAAAATGAAACAGTTCTAGTCACGTGTGCGTGTGTAAAAGGTAAACAGAAATAACAACACAATCAGTATAGTATATGAAAGGAAGAGAGTCTTGACGTTTCGGACGCTAGTCCTTCATCGGAAGAAAGAATGAGGAATAAGATAGATTGAAAGGATGGGCGGGTTGGAATTGGAAAAAAATGTCTTTAGATAAAAAATAACAGGTCCATTCATGTTGACATCTCTTGGAAAACTGTTGGTGCTGGCGTTTTGAGTATGATTTTTTTTTTCTTTTAGAAAAGTGGATATATATATCCTTATTTTTTAATATAAACGGAATTTTATTTTGTTACCTGTAATACATAAACATATGATGTCAACTATATATATATATATAACAAAATACAATTCCGTTTATATTAAAAAAGGATATTTTTTAATATATGGTTGGTACTGTATAACTATATCTATATATATAAAACAGAGAATGTCTGTCTGTCTCCCTAAAACTCGAGAACCACCATACCGATTTTTTTCAAACTTTATACATGTAATACTTATCGTCGTGTGAGTATTTTGAGCAACAAATATTTCAAATTTTCAATGCCCAGGGGACCGCATTAGGCGAAAAACCGCATATTTTAGGCTTTAATGGCTATTTTGAGGCATAACGTAACAATAATCCAGGCGATTTCTTCAAAATTTATGTCGTTTAAAAAGGATTTTCTCATTTTTTGCCCCAGGGACCGCATTAGGCGAAAAACCGATTCTTAAAAGCATTTTGGTTGCTTTAGGGCCCTAAAGCAACGGTGTCCTTGGCCTTAAGACCACATTCCTACCCATCACAATCGGCACAGAGTTGGCTACCCGCAGGTGTGAGAGTTGAAATGGCTCTTCCAACGCGTCTCCAGGAAAATGACCTCTCTATTCTGTCCGCCGGGGCCACCAGCGCGTGGGCCCCTATTTGCTTATACCTCGAGAAGTGCCCAACCGATTTTTATAAAACTTTCCATATGCATTACTTATGTTTCACAAATTTGCTTGCCTGAAAAAGATTTCAAATTTTTGCCCACCTTAAAAGTGTCCAACTAAATTCCTTCATGCTCTCCACCACTGCAGCCCCACATGCTTATTGCTCTGTAACTATTGCTTTCATTGTACCACAGCACAACAAATACATGTTCGGTTTGTCGAATGCCTTTTTACTAAGCCCTATCATCTTGGCTTTCGTGGGTTGAACATTTTACTCTCAGTTAAACCCCTGGTAATCTACGACGAATTCTTTTTATAAGCACAAAATGTAGATACCATCCCCAGGCCGAGGTATTCCGTACTTCACTTTACTGTTTCAGAAAGGAGGGATAAACATGCCAATCTATGTTTAGAATCCCGAGCAACGCCGGGCCATTCTGCTTGTTTATTATAAATCGTTATTGTTTTTGTTCTGCAAGATTGGCTAAGTGAAACCGTGTGTTGAAACACTATCATAATCTGGAAAGACAAGTGGCCAAAATAGTCATTGAGAAGGCCATAGAATGTATGACAAAATGTTTGATAATTAAATGGAGTCTTCCGGTGTCCTTGGCCCTAAGACCACATTCCTACCCATCACAATCGGCACAGAGTTGGCTACCCGCAGATGTGAGAGTTGAAATGGCTCTTCCAACGCGTCTACAGGAAAATGACCTCTCTATTCTGTCCGCCGGGGCTACCAGCGCGTGGGCCCCTATTTGCTTATAGTGAGAGATGGGGAGAGCGGGAGAGACGAAGGCAGTGACAATGGGAATCTGATTACATTATGTTCAGACCTAAAAGGGCGGTGGATTGGCAGTATCGGTAGAGGGTCGGACGCCATGCTTTCCAGCATAGTTACGTCCCTTTACGATCTGAGTTCAAATCCTGCCGAGGTTGACTTTGCCTTTCATCCTTACGGGTTCGATAAAATAAAGTACCAGTAATGCACTGGGTCTTTGCTGGCCTTGTGCCTAAAGTAGAAACAATTATGTTCAGACCTAATATATATGTATATATTCATTTACAATTAAATAACCAACCGGTTACTAAATTAACTGGATAGTGAATTAGTTACCTGATTAAATGTAAAACACAAGTGAAACTCACTGGTGTGTGTGTGTTTACTGACACCTTGACCCTCCCAAAGTGTAACAAATATATATATATATATATATATACACTCACACATATCTGTGTATGTATGCATATATGTATATATATATATATATATATATATATATATATATATATACACACACACATATCTGCGTGTGTGTATTTAAATATATATACATATACACACACACACATATCTGCGTGTGTGTATTTATATATATATACATATATATATACACACACACACATATCTGCGTGTGTGTATTTAAATATATATATATATATATGTATATACATATATGGTGCTTACTAACTCATACCCGGTGTGTGGTTTGGGTAGCCGTGTTTTTAATGTTGGTGGTAACGAGTAGGACAGCCGCCAGGCATACTTCTACATGTCTCCAAATGTGACAATCCCACCTAATTCACTCCACACACCACCGCCACTACAAATGATAGCCCCTACTAACCTTTAACTCCCAGCAAGTGACGAAAGCTGAACGTTGCCTTCTAAAAGATAGTGACGACGCCATTATAATTTGCTCTGTTTCTCTCTTGAATTGGGGGTCCTACCTATATATATATATATATATATATATATATATAAATAAATATAAATATAAATATATATATATATATATATATATGTGAGTGTGTGTGTATAAATGGGGGCGAAAATTAGAGACTTGTTTTCTGTCAGACTATCTATATGATACTCTCTGTGTATATATATATATATATATATATATAATATATACACAGAGAGAGAGAGAAATACAAACATACATACTTGTATACATGTTTGTATCTATGTATTTATAAACTACAATGCCACAGGTTAACACGCACTCACACTATATATACATATATATATATATGTATGTGTGTGTATCTTTGTATCTGTCTGTATATCTGAGTGCAAAATGTATTACGTGTATAGATAGTGTGTGTGTGTGTGTGTGCGTGTGCGTGTGTGTGTCAGTTTGATTAAAGAGTTCATCTCACAACTACGTGGTTCTGAGTTCAACACCACTGCGACAGATCTTGAGCATGTGTCGCAGTGATAGACCAACAACGACAGATCTTGAGCATGTGTCGCAGTGATAGACCAACAACGACAGATCTTGGGCATGTGTCGCAGTGATAGACCAACAACGACAGATCTTGAGCATGTGTCGCAGTGATAGACCAACAACGACAGATCTTGGGCATGTGTCGCAGTGATAGACCAACAACGACAGATCTTGAGCATGTGTCGCAGTGATAGACCAACAACGACAGATCTTGAGCATGTGTCGCAGTGATAGACCAACAACGACAGATCTTGGGCATGTGTCGCAGTGATAGACCAACAACGACAGATCTTGAGCATGTGTCGCAGTGATAGACCAACAACGACAGATCTTGAGCATGTGTCGCAGTGATAGACCAACAACGACAGATCTTGAGCATGTGTCGCAGTGATAGACCAACAACGACAGATCTTGAGCATGTGTCGCAGTGATAGACCAACAACGACAGATCTTGAGCATGTGTCGCAGTGATAGACCAACAACGACAGATCTTGAGCATGTGTCGCAGTGATAGACCAACAACGACAGATCTTGAGCATGTGTCGCAGTGATAGACCAACAACGACAGATCTTGAGCATGTGTCGCAGTGATAGACCAACAACGACAGATCTTGAGCATGTGTCGCAGTGATAGACCAACAACGACAGATCTTGAGCATGTGTCGCAGTGATAGACCAACAACGACAGATCTTGAGCATGTGTCGCAGTGATAGACCAACAACGACAGATCTTGAGCATGTGTCGCAGTGATAGACCAACAACGACAGATCTTGAGCATGTGTCGCAGTGATAGACCAACAACGACAGATCTTGAGCATGTGTCGGAGTGATAGACCAACAACGACAGATCTTGAGCATGTGTCGCAGTGATAGACCAACAACGACAGATCTTGAGCATGTGTCGCAGTGATAGACCAACAACGACAGATCTTGAGCATGTGTCGCAGTGATAGACCAACAACGACAGATCTTGAGCATGTGTCGCAGTGATAGACCAACAACGACAGATCTTGAGCATGTGTCGCAGTGATAGACCAACAACGACAGATCTTGAGCATGTGTCGGAGTGATAGACCAACAACGACAGATCTTGAGCATGTGTCGCAGTGATAGACCAACAACGACAGATCTTGAGCATGTGTCGCAGTGATAGACCAACAACGACAGATCTTGAGCATGTGTCGCAGTGATAGACCAACAACGACAGATCTTGAGCATGTGTCGCAGTGATAGACCAACAACGACAGATCTTGAGCATGTGTCGCAGTGATAGACCAACAACGACAGATCTTGAGCATGTGTCGCAGTGATAGACCAACAACGACAGATCTTGAGCATGTGTCGCAGTGATAGACCAACAACGACAGATCTTGAGCATGTGTCGCAATGATGGACCAACAACGACAGATCTTGAGCATGTGTCGCAGTGATAGACCAACAACGACAGATCTTGAGCATGTGTCGCAGTGATAGACCAACAACGACAGATCTTGAGCATGTGTCGCAGTGATAGACCAACAACGACAGATCTTGAGCATGTGTCGCAGTGATAGACCAACAACGACAGATCTTGAGCATGTGTCGCAGTGATAGACCAACCATGCACAGCGAAAGGAATTTGGTAGACAGAAACTGTGAAAACCTGTTGAATGGATTCTGTCTGCAATACATAGTGCCAGCCGTCTCAAACACACACGGTGCCCTACTAAATGAACTATTTATAGTGATCGACTATTGTTATAGTTATTTACGTTGGGACGACTACATTTCAAACTAATCATTGTATTTGTATTTGAAAAGGCAGTGGTGGTTATGGTTCACTTGTTGGTAATGGTGGTTGAGTTAGTGTTGGTGTTGATGATGCTGTAATGGTGGTTGATAGTGGTGATGGTATTGATGCCGGTGGTGGTGATGGTGGTGTTGATGTTGATGCTGGGCGTGGTGATGGTGTTGATAATGCTGGTAATGGTGATGGTGTTGATAGTGGTGGTGGTGATGGTGATGATAATGCTGGTAATGGTGATGGTGGTGATAGTGGTGGTGGTGATGGTGTTGATAATGCTAGTAATGGTGGTGGTGTTGATGGTGTTGGTGGTGATGCTGGTGATGCTGTTGATAATGCTGGTAATGGTGATGGTGTTGATGGTGGTGGTGGTGGTGGTGATGGTGTTGGTGGTGGTGGTGGTGATGCTGTTGATAATGCTGGTAATGGTGATGGTGTTGATGGTGGTGATGGTGATGCTGTTGATAATGCTGGTAGTGGTGATGGTGTTGATGGTGTTGGTGGTGATGGTGGTGGTGATGCTGGTGGTGGTGTTGGTGGTGGTGTTGGTGGTGGTGGTGGTGTTGGTGGTGATGGTGTTGATGGTGTTGATGGTGATGGTGGTGGTGGTGGTGATGGTGGTGGTGGTGATGGTGGTGGTGGTGGTGTTGGTGTTGATAATGCTGGTAATGGTGGTGGTGGTGGTGATGGTGGTGGTGGTGATGCTGGTGGTGGTGATGGTGTTGATAATGCTGGTAATGGTGGTGGTGGTGGTGGTGATGCTGGTGGTGGTGTTGGTGGTGGTGATGCTGGTGGTGGTGTTGGTGTTGATAATGCTGGTAATGGTGGTGGTGGTGGTGATGGTGGTGGTGGTGATGCTGGTGGTGGTGATGGTGTTGATAATGCTGGTAATGGTGGTGGTGGTGGTGGTGATGCTGGTGGTGGTGTTGGTGGTGGTGATGCTGGTGGTGGTGTTGGTGGTGGTGGTGGTGTTGGTGGTGATGGTGTTGATGGTGTTGATGGTGATGGTGGTGGTGTTGGTGATGGTGGTGGTGGTGATGGTGGTGGTGGTGGTGGTGGTGGTGTTGGTGTTGATAATGCTGGTAATGGTGGTGGTGGTGGTGATGGTGGTGGTGGTGATGCTGGTGGTGGTGATGGTGTTGATAATGCTGGTAATGGTGGTGGTGGTGGTGGTGATGCTGGTGGTGGTGTTGGTGGTGGTGATGCTGGTGGTGGTGTTGGTGTTGATAATGCTGGTAATGGTGGTGGTGGTGGTGATGGTGGTGGTGGTGATGCTGGTGGTGGTGATGGTGTTGATAATGCTGGTAATGGTGGTGGTGGTGGTGGTGATGCTGGTGGTGGTGGTGATGGTGGTGGTGGTGATGCTGGTGGTGGTGATGGTGTTGATAATGCTGGTAATGGTGGTGGTGGTGGTGATGCTGGTGGTGGTGATGATGCTGGTGGTGGTGATGGTGGTGGTGGTGGTGATGGTGTTGATGGTGGTGATAATGCTGGTAATGGTGGTGGTGGTGATGGTGGTGATGCTGGTGGTGGTGTTGGTGTTGATAATGCTGGTAATGGTGGTGGTGGTGGTGGTGATGGTGGTGATGGTGTTGATAATGCTGGTAATGGTGGTGGTGGTGGTGATGGTGTTGATAATGCTGGTAATGGTGATGGTGGTGGTGGTGATGGTGGTGATGGTGTTGATAATGCTGGTAATGGTGGTGGTGGTGGTGGTGATGGTGTTGATAATGCTGGTAATGGTGATGGTGGTGGTGGTGATGGTGGTGATGGTGTTGATAATGCTGGTAATGGTGGTGGTGGTGGTGATGGTGTTGATAATGCTGGTAATGGTGGTGGTGGTGGTGGTGATGGTGGTGATGGTGGTGATGGTGTTGATAATGCTGGTAATGGTGGTGGTGGTGGTGATGGTGTTGATAATGCTGGTAATGGTGATGGTGGTGGTGGTGATGGTGGTGATGGTGTTGATAATGCTGGTAATGGTGGTGGTGGTGGTGATGGTGTTGATAATGCTGGTAATGGTGATGGTGGTGGTGGTGATGGTGGTGATGGTGTTGATAATGCTGGTAATGGTGGTGGTGGTGGTGATGGTGTTGATAATGCTGGTAATGGTGGTGGTGGTGGTGGTGATGGTGGTGATGGTGGTGATGGTGTTGATAATGCTGGTAATGGTGGTGGTGGTGGTGATGGTGTTGATAATGCTGGTAATGGTGATTTCAATTTAATTCTGTCATAAAAGTGTTTCACTCACATGCAGCTAGATTTGGTAACGTTGATCTCTCTCTCTCACACACACACATACCTACAGATACATACACACTCACGTATATATAAACAGACATACACATGCATACTTACACACATACACTTACGAATATGTACACACATTTACACTCATATATATGTACACACACACTCATACATGATGGCTGCAAACTCGTGTTCGAACATTGCCATCGCCTGATAAAATGCTCAAAAATGTGAGGCACGAGTGTGGGTCTTTAAAACAGCCAAAGACTTGCACCTCCTGGCACATATATGGCAACTGTAGGCTCCTCCGGGACTTTCCATTGCTTTGTTCTGGCTGTGTGTCCTAGTGTATTTTGAGACTTCCCATGCTAACACATTCCTTGCGTCTTTTCAGATCATAACCTACATGAGGTCTACTGATATGACTTTGTCTAGTCAAACCAGCTTTACTCAAGCAGACTCGACGACAGTGCTGGCAAACCAGATTATGTTCAACTGCAGGCAGTTCAGAACAGTCTCCTTTCCTTACTTTCATTTTCAGTGTAAGGTGATCTCTCCGATGAGTTTCAAAGTGCTCACTACCTGACTTGATGAAACGTCTCCTCTTCACTCGCTCCTCAGCCATTTTCTTCCATTCGTCATATGAAATTCCAGCACAAGCCAAAGTGCCCCTGACAGTCCCGGTACCGCATTTTTGGTTTATGTGGTGGTCGCCTTCCTTCACACAGTACTCCGTAGAGAAGTTGCTTTGGAATGCAATCATCAGATATCCGGACCACGTGACTGCACCACCTCAACCGGTACCGAAAGATTATGCTCTCTATAGCCATGCGCCTGCTCCGTTCGAGAACTTCCAAATCACCAGCGAACATTTTCCATCGCAACCCAAGTAACTTATGAAGAGATTGTTGGTGAAATCTCTCCAGATCCTTGAGGTGCTTTCTGTATGTGATCCACGTTTCACAAACATAAAGTAAAGAGAAGACGACACAAGTCAGATACACTTTCACCTTGGTTTCGATAGTGATACCTCATCTGGACAATAAACGTTGATGCAGCCGTCCAAAAGCATCAGTGGCTGTCTTGATTCTTAAGGATATTTCATCATGTGCACGAGTTGTTCAGCGTACTACCAAGGTGCACAAACTTGTCAGCAACTTTTAGCCTCTTTCCGTACATGTTCACAGTTGGTGTAGTCTACTCTTTTCCAGGTGCTGGCTGATACATCACAACAGTTTTTTCCAACCTTATTGTGAGGCCCAAAGCGCTGCAAGCTTCAGAAAAAGAGTTCATAATATGCTGCATGTCACTTTATGAGTGTGCAAAAATATCGCAGTCATCTGCATACAAAAACTCTCGGATTATAGATGTTAATACCTTTGTGCTTACACCAAAGAGCCTGATGTTGAACAACCTTTCTGAAGTGTGATACCTGATGTAGACCCCATGCGAACAATTCTTCCTGAATGCCATGAGAAACACTATCGTAAAATATAGGGAAAACAGAGTTGGAGCCGGAATGTCCCCCTGCTTCACTCCACTTTCAACTGATATTGGCTCAGATATGTTACCGCCAATACTGATCCAAGTCATCATGAAAAAGACACAGAATCTTCACAAACTTTGGAGGGCATCCAAGCTTTTCCAAAATTTTCCACAATGCAGTTCGATTGACGGTGTCAAAGGCCTTTGTCAACAAAGATCTGGTAAAGGTCCATACAATGTTCGATAATTCTCTTGCAGCTGCCGAACAGAAACGATCATATCCACTGTTCCTCTTTCATTTCTGAACCCACACTGCGACTCAGGCAACACATTCAGAGAAACCCCTGATACCAAACTATCATCAAAATTCGACACGTGACTTTACCAACTACTGAAAGAAGTGATATGTCACAATAATTGCCACATTTGTCCTTCCCACCCTGGGGTCCCTATCATTCCACTGCAAAGTGGTCGTGGAGGTGCCATGGCAAAAAAACACCCAGCCCACACTGTAAAGTGGACGTGTAGGTGCATTGGAAATAAAGCACCCATCGCTCACTGTAAATGAGGTTGGTGTTAGGAAGGGCATCCAGCTGTAGAAATCAAGCCAGAATCAGTTCCTGTCCCACCCTTGCAAGCATGGAAAAGCGGACGTAAAATGATGATGATGATGATGATGATGATTGTGTATATTACAATTACACATCTATCAGAGCATGCTTCATTCCTTTCCAGTCTGCGCAGGTCCTCTGCATACAATGCCCATGTCTCACTGCCATGTAACATTGCTGTTCGTATACAGGCATCATATAATCTGCCTTTCATTTTAAGAAAGAAACCTTTTGTGGCCAACAGCGGTATAAGCTCTCTGAACCTTTTCCATCCTGTTCTAACTCTGGCTACTGTACTTTCAGAGCACCCTCCCCCACTGCTGATTCCGTCACCCAGTTAAGAAGGAGCTAGTATCCTGTGGGCACTTGCTACTTATTGCACCTGAGTATCAGCCACATATGAAATCTACATTCTTAGATAGCTTACCTGTGATCCCACTACATCATTTATGTACCCATAGTTTGCATTTGGGACATAAAATGGAATTTTTACCTACACTTTTCCTACACATTGAGCATGGCCATTTCCCATATATATATATATATATATATATATATATATATATATATATATATATATATATATATATATATGTAGGAGGTGAGTTTTATTGTAGTACAATAAAGCAATGCAGATATCGGATAAGAAGCACTCTACAGTTTGTAGGACTGGAGTATACATAATATATAAGATCAAAAGATGGTTAAATGAGTTCCATGTATTTTATTATGCGCATTTCATGTTGATTTAAAACTGCACTATCCACAAGTGTTTTTTAACCTTCATATCATGTCCTCCTATTTTATCTGATGAAAACACAAATGTTATTGCATGATGATATTTGTTTTTGAAATGCGCATAATAAAATACATGGAACTCATTTAACCATCTTTTGATCTTATATATTATATATATATATATATATCATCATCATCATCATCATCATCATCGTTTTCCGTCCGTTCTTCCACGCTAGCATGGGTTAGACGGGTTGTCCTATTGTGGGCAATGTCTGGTCGGCTGACCATGCCTTGCTCATACAGGAACTGATTTGGCTTGATTTCTACAGCTGGATGCCCTTCCTGACACCAACCTCATTTACAGTGAGTGCTGGGTGCTTTTTCGTGGCGCCTACACGTCCACTTTACAGTGTGGGCTGGGTGCTTTTTTGCCGTGGCACCTCCACGACCACCTTGCGGTGGGGGGTGTGGGGGCATATTGTCTATATGCTTCAGCTTGTACCCATGGGAGGTCGGGTACTCTGTATTACTGCGTGACGCCAGAGGTCATGGTCGTGTGTCATTGCCTTTGAGAGGTGTAATTGGGTAAGGTCGGCTTTTATCACCTCATCCCAGGTCATCTTGGGTCTCCCCACTCCGCGGTTTCCATCGACTTCTAGTGCTCTGCACCTTTTTATGCAGCTGTCATCCTTCATACGCATCACATGTCCATACCAGCGCAACTGCCTCTCCTGCACACAGCATTTGATTCCTCTTATGCTCAGTCTCTCTCTCAATTCATTTATGCTTTGTCGTTCACGTATATTACTGTTACACATCCATCGGAGCATGCAGGCTTCGTTTCTCTCTAATCTACGTAAGTCTTCCACCTTCAGCGCCCAGGTCTCACTACCATGCAACATCGCTGTTCGGATACACGCATCATAGTCTGCCTTTCATTCTGAGGGAGAAGCCTTTTGCAGTTAGCAATGGTAGTAGTTCCCTAAACTTCTTCCATCCCATTCTTACCCTAGTTATTGTACTTTCTGAACACCCACCTCCGCTGCTAATTCGGTCACCTAGGTAGCAGAAGCTGTCTACTGTTTCTACAGAGCCCTCCCAGAGATTGGTGGTACTTGTTTCCTGTGGCTGTTTGCTGCCCTAGCACAGCTGCTGCATGTGAAGCCTACATTCTTAATTAAGTTTCCTGAGATGCCGCTACATCTCTTGTGTACTCATTGTTTGCATTTGGGGCAGAGAATGGAGTTCCTACCTACACCTTTCCTACATACTGAGCAAGGCCATTTCCCTGAGGGGATCTGGGTTCTGTTTTCTCGTCTACTTACAAGGACCTTAGTCTTTGTCATGTTGACTTTGAGACCCTTTCTTTCTAGTCCCTGCTTCCAAGTTTGGAATTTATTCTCTAGTTCTACCATAGATTAAGCTATAAGAGCGAGGTCATCAGCATACAGGAGTTCCCATGGGCATCCGGTCTTAAACTCCTCCGTTATTGCCTGCAGGACTATGATGAACAGGAGGGGGCTAAGAACAGAGCCCTGGTGGACCCCAACCTGTACGCTAAATTCCTCGCTATACTCATTGCTAATCCTAACTTTGCTGACTGCTCCCCTATACATGGCTTGTACCGCTTTCACAAGCCATTCATCTACTCCTAGTTTTCTAAGAGCCCACCAGATTACAGCACGTGGAACTCTGTCAAAGGCTTTCTCAAGGTCGACAAATGCCAAGTAGAGTGGCTTACTTTTAGCTAGGTACTTTTCCTGTAACTGCCTCACAAGGAAGAGGGCATCAGTGGTGCCTCTTCCTGGTACAAACCCAAATTGCATCTCGTCTATTTTCACCTGGTCCCTAATCAACTGTGCTATAACTCTTTCTGTTACTTTCATGAACTGGTCCATCAGCTTTATACCTCTATAGTTTCCTCTATCTAGTGCATCACCTTTACCTTTGTAGCAGTTGACAATGATGCTACTGCACCAATCTTTTGGTATGACACCTAGTATTACCTGGTTAACAATACATGTGGTTATAGTGTGACCTACAGACCCAGATGCCTTCAGCATCTCGGCAGCTATACCCGATGGACCGGTTGCCTTCCCCATCTTCATATCTTTGATTGCCTTACTTACTACGTTGCTGCTGACTTGTACTGCTGGCCCCTCTATAGGGTCTACTTGGGGTAGGGTATCTTCTTCCCATGCATTCTCCTCATTTAGTAATCTATCATAATGACTCTTCCATGCATCTTTCTTCTCAGCACTTGTGAGGGCAAGCTCACCTTTATCATTCCGGATACACTTCTCTCCAATGACATCACAATTCTCTGACACACTGCCTCGCAATCTTGAACACCTCCTCTTTCTGGTCCTCACGTTGCAAGACATGCTTGAATTTTCTATCCTCTGCTTCCCTCCTAGCTAAGTATACTTGTCGCCTAGCTTCCCTCTTGGTCTCTATGTAATGTACCCTGCTCCCCCCGTTCTTCCATTCTTTCCATGCCTGTCTCTTGGCCTTAACTGCCTCATCTACCTTATTGTTCCACCACCAAGTCACTCTCCTCCTGCTTGAGGTCTTACTCCAGCCACAGACCTCATCCGTCGCCTCTAGTAAGTTATTTTTTAGGAACTCCCAGTTCTCTTCTACATTGAATGTCTTTATCTGTTCTTTACTGTCGTAGGCGTTGAGTAAAATATATATATATATATATATATATATGTAGAAGTTATATTTAATTTGTTGGGATACAACAAGCAAATATTTTTATAACTGATATAAAGCACTCAACAAATTATTGGAGTAAATATACAATATATTAACAAATGGAAACTATATTTATAAAACCATATTTATTTCATTATACATATTTCAAGGACACCAAAGCAAATTATGGTGCGGTTTCATAATGGAATTCTTTAAGATCTCTTCTTCTCTAAAGGACATACCTATACCTAGGAATAAAGACTTTATAAAACAATTAATAGAAAAATCAGACTCATTTATAAGAAGAATCAGGTGGCGTGCTTTCTACTTCGATAAATCTGATGTAAAAGAGAATATTTCCAATCTTGATAGAATCTTCAAATCTAAAAAAAAAACCACCTTCCAACAAACTACTAATGGATTTTGAAAATGAAATCATCTCTATCATTCAAAGCATTAAATTTAAAAAAAACAACTTCATAGGCCAGGATTACCTAAGAAATCTCAAAGATAATATTGAAAACTTGGAGAAAATGGAGAAAATTCTAGTCAAGTCAGATAAAACCAATAATCTTTATGGAAAGCAAAAGGATATTTATAACGATCTTATATTAAAGGAATTAAGGAAGAAATACAAAAAAACAACTAATGACGACCTTGAAAAATTGAATACAGACGCCTCTTACATAATACAGGAATTAGACATTGAAAATAGGACACAACCCTTCATGCCAAGGAAACCAAAAATTAATATGAAGGACCACAAAAGGAACTTTGAAATTGACTTACCAGTTAGATTAATTGCACCATCTAAATCGAACCTTGGCATACTTAGCAAGAACATTTTAGACAGAATAATACCACAAATTAAGGAATTATCTTATTTAAAATTATGGAAAGGAACTAACAAAGTTATCGAATGGTTTAAAGACATTAAATATAACTATAATAATAAGTTTATTCAATTGGATATTGCTAATTATTACTCATCCATCACTCCTAATCTACTTAATAAAGCACTGACATATGCATTTAAACATACAGACTTAACTAGTAATGAAATACACATTATCCTAACGGCACGGAAAACATTAATTAAATTTAACAACCAACTCTGGACTAGAGCAGATAGAGATAATAATTTCAATGTCACTATGGCGTCATCTGATTCCGCCCAAATAACGGATCTTGTGGGGCTTTTTATAAATAATACTCTACATAGAAAAATACCGGAGATGACCGGAGGTTTGTATCGCGACGATATGCTATTACTTATCAAAAATAATAACTGAATTAAATAGAAAAAGAAAAGAAATTATACAACTTTTTAATTACCTCAATCTTAAAGTAGAAATAGAGAATAATTATAAAATAGTTAACTTTCTAGATGTAACCTTAAACCTTAACACAGGTCTTTATTATCCATTTCACAAATTAAACGAGAACTTAAACTACGTTAATTTTAACTCCAATCACCCCAGATCCGTTAAAAATACTATAGTAAATTCAGTACAGCAACGCATTTCTAGAATTTCAGCTAATACAATATTTTTTATGATAAAGCACATTATTACAACAAAGCGTTAGGTAGAGCTGGATATAGTAATAAAATTAAATACATTGATAATAATAATATAACAATTAACCATAATTTTAACAACTATAATAGGAAACCTTACAATAATTCGAAAAACAAAAAAAGAAATAGAACTAGGAATATATTATGGTTCACTCCTCCTTTCTCATTAAATATTAAAACTCCTATAGCTAAACTATTCTTTAAAGCTCTTGACAAATGCTTCCCTAGAACACATAGATATTACTCAATATTTAATAGACATACTATAAAATTAACTTATTCAACCACCAGTAATTTAGCGCAGAATATTAATAGAATTAATAATAGAAACTTAAAACCTCACCAGAATACCATTAACAACCCCAGCAATATCCAATTTAATAATACGGCTCCTACTAACTTGAATTTTGATAAATGTAACTGTAGAAATAAATCTAACTGTCCGTTAAATAACAATTGTTTAGCTAAAAATATAGTATATAATTGTAATGTAAAAACTAATTTAAATTCATTTAATTATGTAGGTTCTACTTCCACAGACTTTAAATCTTGTTTTAATATCCATAAATGCTCTTTTACGAATATAAATAAAAAATCTTCAACTTCTCTATCTAGCTTACTATGGGACCTAAAATCAAAGAACAGTAACTATTCTTTACTTTGGAATATTATCTCCAAAGCTCCTCCATTCAATGCTTCTTCTGAAAATTGTGCTCTTTGTATAGAGGAAATATTCTTTATATTAAAAAGCAAAAATTCTGTGAATTTAAGGAACAATCTTTTCAGTTGCTGCAAACATAGATTAAATTCAACGTTTAAATAAAAATTTAAAATGTAACATAACTCATCTTATTAAACCTATCGATAAATCATTAGATTCCTTCCTACGACTGCCTAAAACTCTTTTAAATGAAAAATTTTTTCATTAAAAATTTTTTCCTTGAAAATTCTTCTAGATAAACATACTGAAAGATTTAAAAAAAAAAGGGATTTTTTGAAAATTTCTTTTTTGAAAATTTCTCTTATGGGTATAAACAATTAAGATAAACATACTGAACGTTTCTAAAAAAAAAAAAGTTTTTTTTGTTAATTCCTCTGATGGATATAAAAAATTATAATTCATATTTTATACTGGGTTTTTCTATATATTCTTATATATATTTTAAAAATGATATTGCTTAAAAATTATAATTTCTTTAAAAATTATATAATTATATTTTTTAAAATTGTAATTCCTTTTAAAATTATAATCCTTTTTAAAATTATAACTCATATTTCATTTTATTTATATTATGTATTTTGTATTTATATATATATGTATATATGTGTATATATGTGTGTACATGTATGCATATATATATATATATGTATATACGTGTATGTATATGTATACATGTATGTATGTCTGTGTATGTATATGTGTATATATATCAAAGTGTATAATTTGAATACATTCTATGAATGAACTCTTATAAAAGGTTTTTTACGGTTTATGCTTTAGATATATTCTTATGAAAAACTTTAAACATTAAGACATTATAGTAAACAAACTTATATTTTAACAGTCACAACTGTATAACAGGTGGATTTATAAAATATATAAAATTTATAAAATTATAACTTGCTATAAAATAATATAAGATTTTTTTATAATCTTAACCTTTATAACATTTAATCCTTAGAGCTATCTAAATTACAAATAAATAACTTAATTTCCTTCACGCTGTATTGCTATTACAAAGAAGAGATTATTCTTTGGTAAAATCTCTGAATTTCCATGGGTTTAGAAACATTCCTATATTTTAAACATAAAATTTTTTATTTTTATTATTTTTTATTGATAATTAATTGAAAAATTAATAATTAATTGTTGGTTGATTATTAATAATAAATTTATATATGGTTATATAATAATAACATATTTTAATAATATTTTTTAATAATATATGTATATATATATATATATATATATATATATATAAATATAAGTATGTATATGTACATACATATATGTATACAGACGTACAGTAGTATGTATATATATACATACATGCACACATATATATATGTACGTATATATATATATATATATTCTTTTAATAATATATAGATCTCAATAATTTAACTAACATATTTAATTGATAAATTAAACATTTAATCAAATTTAAACATTAGATAAAATTCTCCGGTTATTATTATTTATTTATTTATCCACGCTTTATTTACTCCGCCTAATTCATCCACTATATATTTATTTTTTCGCTTCATCATCTCATAAATTACGTTAATACAACACTCTCTCACTTAGGGTTTTCTCTTTCTCTTTCTTTTGTTTTCCTTCTTTGGGTTTGCTCTTTTTCTTTTTCTTTTTTCCCTATTCCAACGGCTTAATTTAAATGTACTGGGATTTAAACCTCTCCGACACTAATTTGCATAATAGACCAATAATAAAATTAGTAACCCCACTATCCGGGAGCCTCCAACCGACATGGTCGCATTCTTTAAGGGTATGTCAATATTTGTTTATAAAACTGATCTATATTATATTTTATCTGATGAAAGCGCACCATAATTTACTTTGGTGTCCTTGAAATATGTATAATGAAATAAATATGGTTTTATAAATATAGTTTCCATTTGTTAATATATTGTATATATATATATATATATATATATATATGTGTGTATATATATATATATAATATATATACACACACGCATATATATATATAGAGAGAGACATAAATACGTTTGTGTGTTATAAAATGATAACTAGTTGATAGGTGGAGTTGCATTTTTCTCACAATCAATAAATAATGGTGTAATTAGGACCAAGCACTCAACGCCGTAAGTATCTTTCCAAATCTGATATGGTAACACATGGGTTGTACAAGATGAAGCATACAAAGGTTTGTTTTCTATAATTCCCTTTATTACATAATTGTTTCTACGTTAGGCACAAGGCCAGCAATTACCCAGTATATTACTGGTACTTTATTTTATCGACCTCGTAAGGATGAAAGGCAAAGTCAACCTCGGCGGGATTTGAACTCATTCCCTTTATTACATAATGTATTGTAATATGTGTTTCAGTGGTATCATCAATTATATGATGATGCAATCATGCAATGGTTGTAATGAGGGTTTCAGATATCATCTTAGTCGGTACATATAGAAATAGACTCTTGAAATAGCAACATTGAAAATATGTCCGTCTTCATATTAATAGGTTCCATTGTATGAATTATGTCAGTAATTGTGTGATTACATAATTAAGAATGACGCCACAGAAACTGACTCTTTGTATTTTTATTACTATATAATGTAGCTGACGCTAGGAAGGGCATCCAGCCATAGAAAACCAACCAGAAACAGTCCTATATCAGTGAGACACGGTCACCCAACTCAACCTGCCTCTAAATGGGACAAACCCGTCTAATCCATGCTAGCATGGAAGATAGACATTAAATGATGATATATATTGCTAAGGCCTACCTTTACTCCTCACCCAATTCATACTCCACCTGAATTGCCTCCTCTTCAATTTTCTCACCTCCATCAAGAAATTAAAACTCGACACACACTGCCCCCCCCCCCCCCCCCCCCCCACACCGTCTATTGTCAACACACACTCCCACCTTACTTCCAGCCCTAACTCCCTTATCCTGTTGCTTTCGACATTCTTTCATCACCCCCATATCCACTTCTCTCCACACCAATGTCTCTACACATTGCTACACCTAACCATCACAGCCCCCTCTGCCTCCACTAGTTTATCTCCCTCATATACCTCTCATACACCCTATCCCCTAACCTGGCACTATCCAAAGCAGTTTTATATAATATACCATCATGGACCCAAACAGACTGTTTCAAAAGTCTCAACTGCCAAAAATTACAGTGGACGCTGAGTCTGGGCAGTTCAGCTCCCTTGATACATTTGTGGAATTTTGTTGACATACTTTGAACCTCTTCAATTTTCAGAAGCACTCTCATCACACCAACCTTACTCTGGCTAAACTCTCCACTCTGCACAGCCTACAACACCACAATGACATTGCCATCAAACTCGCTGATAAAGGTAGTGCTGTGGTGGTGTGGGACATCAACCTCTACTGGTCTGAGGCCCTCTGCCAGCTTCACAATACCCATTTTTACTGGCATTTACCCTCTGACCCCACCCCAGGCTACCAACAGCTTGTGTCCTCCACCATTCATCAAGTTATCTCCTCTTTCCTACCCCCAAATGCTACTAATCTTATAGTACGCACCCCTCGTACACCCACCATCTACTTCCTCCTTACCATATCAAGCCTGATAATCCCGGCTGCCCTACCATTTCAACCTGTAATTACCCTACTGAAATTATCTCCCAATATCTTGACACCCTCATCACCTCTCTAGTAATCAACCTCCCCTTCTACATCAATGACACTAATAATGCCCATTGACTGTTTAACTCTTTTTCCTTCTCTTCTGGGCCCCTCTCGTCTTCTCCTTATCATGAACATCAACTCTCTTTACACCCACATCCCTCATGATGACGGCCACCACGCTCCAGCATTTTAAAAATTTATGTCCTACCCCCTATCCTAGTACTGCTCTTCTGCATCTTGCTGAACCCATTCTTACTCTTAATGGTTTTTCCTTTTCTGGAGATATTTCCCAACAGGTGCCAGGGGTAGCCATGGGTACCAGAGTGGGCTCTAACTACACGAACTTGTTTGTTGGCTACGTTGAGGCCATGATCTTCTACCAGTATACCGGTCTAACCCCTGAGCTATACGGTCATTACAGCGATGATTGTATCGGTGCCACCTCTCTCTCCCATGAACAGCTCGACTGCTTTCTTTCTTTTGTCCAATTTCTTGATATCTCTCTGATTATTGACCACATTCACCACACTCTACCTCCATCTTCTATAAGCCCACTGATTCCCGCTCTTACCTCGAATTCACCTCCTCCCAATTTACTATCGTCGTCGGCTCTGTAGCCAGGATCACGATTTCGAGACATGGCCTCCCGCTTCATCCAGCATGGATATCCCCCCATCCTGATCCATGCTGCCATCATCCGTACCCATGAAACCGACTGTATCACAGCCCTCTCACCCCACCATTGCCCTGCTTTCCCTCTCACCTACCACCCCATCACCCTACATCTCCGGAAACATATCCTCTTTTGCTTCCGCATCCTCTCTTCTCACCCCATCACTTCTCGCTTTTTTTCAGAGTCCGATTTTCTGCCTTGGGTCCAGTTTCCCGAAAGGACTCAACTCCCCTCCCAATTTCTTTAATCTTACACACATATGCTTGTGCTTGCTTCTCTAACCCTTTACCTAGTCCCTCGTCACATACGCGCATACATTCACCCCCTAGGTTCCTTTGGCTCTGTTATGGTCAGAAACACACTTTTACAGATTATACAGATCAATAAAAAACACACACACACACCTCTATATTTACCTTCACAGCTCTGTACACACACACCCTTATATACACATACATTTGCTCAAAGCTTCATACTTACAAACACACACACACACAAGCACCGCTCTATATACAAAACATTCTTGTTTCCCTTTTAGATAGGTGTGCTCTATCATCAACTTTTCAAAAACTTATAACATACACAAAACGCCAACAGTTTTCCAAGAGATGGCAACATGAATGGACCTGTTATTTTTATCTAATTTTTTTTTTGTCTCTGCCACTGCCCATCTCCTCAATCTTTCTATTTCTTCTTTAATTTCTCATTCTATCTTCTGATGAAGAACTAGTGTCCAAAACGTTAAGACTCCTTTCCTACTATATCAAGCATAAAATTAATAATATATTTCTTCATTGTGCTGTGTACCTTCACTCTGTGTGTGTGTGTGTGTGTGTGCGTGTGTGTGTGCGTGTGTGTGTGCACGCGCGCACTTATATATACACACATAGAAAGATATGGTTACTTGGACTAGTCAAGTTTCAGAATATGACAGCTTGTCTAACTAGTGCAAAGATGGAAAATAGCATTAAACAGCAGTGATGATGATATGCGTTTGTGTGTATACATGGGTCTTGATTGCAGAAGACCTGTGAATGCTAAAAAAAAAGACGCGAGTACACTCTAGTTAATGTGCATGAACAATGTAGCATAAGTGATCTGAGAGAAAAACTTGGAAGACGAATTGGATATACTGTGCAAAATGGAAGACAGCATTTGTATGGGACATGTGGTATATATGGAAGATGGCAACTGTATAAAGAAATCCAGAGGAAACTGTCTACCTTGACTGAAATCAGTCAAGGTAGACCAAGAAAGACCTGGGAAGAGATTGTGAGAGCTGACCTCAAATTGCTGAGACTCACAAAGGAGATGACAAAGGAACATGATAAGTAGAGAGTGCCGTGCTGACAAGGACCTGTTCAACCCATGCAATATTATTTATTTTGAGAACAATACCTTAACATCAGTATGAGTGGTCGGTTACAGCCAGTTTGAACAGAAAGAGGTGAGCTAATTTTGGGCAGATACAGTCTGTTTAAATGCTAAAGAGTTAAATTCATAACATTTTCATCTGTCAAAAGCACACACACACACACACACATATATATAAAAAAATGAAAGGCAGATTGTTTGGTGCTTGTATATGAACAGCAATGTTACATGGCAGGGAGACCTGGCTATTGTGTGCATAGGATCTGTGCAGATTGGAAAGAAACGGAGCATGCATGCTCAGATGGATGTGTAATAGTAATATATACAAACAGCAAAGCATAAACGAACTAAGTGAGAAATTAGGCATACGAGCGATCAGATACAGTTTATTAAAGAAGAAATTGTGTTGGTATGGTCATGTGATGCATATGAAGGATGAAGGCTGTATAAAAAAGTGCAGGGCAATCAAAATTGATGGAAGCTACGGAGTAGGTAGACCCAGAAAGACCTGGGACGAGGTGATAAAAGCTGATCTTATACACTTGAACCTCTCTAAGACAATGACACAGGATTGAGATCTTTGGCGTTATGCAGTAATAAAGAAGACCTGCCTTCCCTTGCGTATGGACTTAAACTTACACCCAGTAGGCACCTCTTAATCCAATATACACCCTACACCTCCCTTCCACACCACCCTTACTCTGTAAAGTAATCATGTAGGAGACTTGGTAAAAAGCACCCAGCCCACACTGTAAAGTAGTCGTATAGGAGACAACAGTAAAAAGCACCCAGCCCACACTGTAAATGTGGTTGACATTAGGAAGGGCATCCAGCCGTAGAAACCAGCCAGAAACACTCCTATATGAGTGAAACACGGTCACCTGTCCAAACTTGCTTCAAACGGAACAAACCCATCTATCCCATGGTAGCGTGGAAGATAGACGTTAAATGATGATAATACACACACACAAATATACATGCAATAGACTTCTGCAGTTTTTGTCTATCAAATTCTACTTACAATTCATTGGTCAACCTGAGGCTACTGAAGATGACATGCCCAAGGTTATGTGCAGCAATACTGAACCCAGAAATCAAAAGATTGTTAAGCAAACTTCTTAACCACATGGCTATGCCTTTGCTTATGGACTACTGTTGGTTTTGATAAGTGTTCCAGTTGTTTGATTAATAGAATAGCCTACTCATGATATTAACCTGTATATGGTTCAGCATTCCACAAACATGTGTACTGCTAATGTAATTCTCAGGGAGATTCAGCATGATGCAAAAGGCGTCAATGCTGGATATTTGAATTACAGGTATATTCCATGTAGTATTACAGTGTATGTGGTTGAGTATTGCACACAAACACATGTACCTTTACCTAATTCTCAGGGAGATATAATGTGACACAGTATGGAGTAACAAAAATGACCCTTTGAATTATAGATATAGACCATCTTGTATTTTAGAACAAGTGGCTGAATATTCCACTGTCACGTGTACTCTTGATGTAATTCTCAAGGAGATTTAGTGTAAGAGGCCTAGGGCTAAACAATAACAGTAATTTTCCAGTCGCAAATGCCTAATGATAAATACCTTGTCCTTTTAATTAATGATTGCCCCGAGAATAGTTAGTTTTCTACTCTGTTGGACTTTGTAAAGGCATGGGTAATTAGTATGAAGACAAAATTATTTGATTGGAACAAGGAGTGAGGATGTGGGTGTCTACGTGGTTGATAAAATTACTAGAAATGGTAGCAAACAAAATTTTCCTCGGTTTCCTGACTTAACCCTTTTGATACCAATCTAGCTAAAACTGGCCACTGGTTCTGTGAAACACACTCACCCGTTTTAAAAGGTTTTATTTAAATTAAAATCTTCCAACAAATTTATATCAGAATCATATGTTAAGTTTCTATTGTAGTAATAAAACCATTTATAATTTTAGTAAATCCCTCAAAATTCTTAATTAAATAAAATACATGATTCCTATCTAAATTCAAATATTTCAACATTATCTTATATAAGAACATAGGGCGGTCGGATTGGCAGTATCGTTAGAGAGTTGGACGCCATGCTTTGCAGCATAGACTTACGACCCTTTATGATCTGAGTTCAAATCCCACCAAGGTTAACTTTGCCTTTCATCCTTACAGGGTCAATAAAATAAAGTACCAGAAGTACACTGGGATAATTGCTGGCCTTGTGCCAAAAGTAGAAACAATTATCTTATATAAAGACCATATGTTAAGTTACTATCTTAACAATGAAATAAATAATTTTAGTAAATCTATTAAGTATTTGATGTTTGGAAGGGGCATCCAGCTGTAGAATCCATGCCAAAAGAAGGTTGAAGGACTCATCAGTTGTCTTAAGGGTAACCTCTCCAGCATTGGTGACAATAAAACATACAAGGTACAAACTATAAAGTAGTTTCTGTTAGGAAGTGCATCTAGATGGATAAACCATGCCAAACAAAGGGTTAAAAGGACTCTTCAGTTGTGTCACAGACACGATGGCTTCTCTAGTGTTAGTGCCATTATAAAATGCACATACAAAATCAGTGGCTCCAATTAAGTAATTGACTTGATCTGTGACAACATGCAGGGAAAAAATTACATAAAATGAAGGTGATGGTGATGGCGATGATGATGATGATGATTATGGAAAAATAATTAGTTTCTTCTCTCTTCAACATTTGTAAAGTAATGGTCAATTAGTATGTTGATGAAAATGCTATTATTTGGTGCCAGGAAAAACTCTTCTCTCGTGATACATGGCTCAATGGCTGAAGAGAAGGGCTATGGTTGTCTATGTGGTCGATAAGATTTATTAGAAAAAGTAGCAGACTAACTTCCTTCAATTTTGTTTTAAAAAGTTAAGGTGAGAAAGACACATTAGATGATGACGATAAAAGTACTTTTATTATAATAATTTTTAGTTTTGGCGCAAAACCAGAAATTTAGGGGAAGGGAAATCAATCATATCGACTCAAGTAATTGACTAGTACTTTATAATATTGACCTCAGAAGGATGAAAAGCAAAGCTGACTTTGGCAGGATCTGAATTCCAAACATAAATTGACAGAACAAATATTGCATTTGTCCAACACTTTAATGACTTTGCTAATCCAACACCTTTACTTTTATCATAATAGAAACAACAACACAATAGACATAATGCTGCATAGACCCAAGGCACACGTAGCTGAGCTCAGTAACTTAATGACAGCATGTAATTAAAATAAAACTAACAATAATAACAAGCTGACTTCATGGAAAGTCCAGTCATTGAAAACAAGATACAATAATTACTTTAACATATATATTTGTTATTTCACCATTGTATCATTTGAATTATTAGACCATTATCATCATTTATACCATTGATTTAATACTTCTTTATCTTCAATGGTTATACTGATGGTTTTTTCCTTATTGTTTCTCTTATCATCAACTATCCTAACAAAGTTGTCAGTTAATTTCTTAACCGTAGAGAAGGTAACATATAAACTGTTTATAACTAAATACTGTAAATCCCTATCTTATTAAATGTTTCCCTCTGTACTTTATTAATGGTCATTGAATAAACTACTTCAACTGGAAACTTAGTTCTTGGTAATAGGTACAGTTTAACCCTTTAGCATTTTCATTAGGCACATGGCTTAGTGGTTAGAGCATTGGCCTTGCAATCGAAAGGTTGTGAGTTCAATTCTCAGACCGGGTGATGTGTTGTTTCCTTGAGCAAGAGACTTTATTTCACATTGCTCCAGTTTACTCAGCTGTAGAAATGAGACGATAGGGACTGAGGTCCCTATCATTCCACTGCAAAGTGGTCGTGGAGGTGCCACGGCAAAAAAGCACCCAGCACTCACTGTAAATGAGGTTGGTGTTAGGAAGGGCATCCAGCTGTAGAAATCAAGCCAGAATCAGTTCCCGTCCCACCCTTGCAAGCAGGGAAAAGCGGACGTAAAATGAAAATGAAAATGAATTACTCTATATATACTTTTGTAGTTTCATGGTAAAGGCTTTATTTCACATAATATCCAACCTATGAGATTTTGATATTTATTTTGAGAACAATACCTTAACATCAGTATGAGTGGCCAGTTATGGCTGGTTTGAACAGAAAGACCCGAGAAAATTCTAGCCGAATATGACCGGTTTAAATGCTAAAGGGTTAACCGAAGACAGTTAAAGTTAATTGCACTAAAGAGCATACATTAATAAATTTAAAAGCATATTACTTGATGCTTTTGATAGTAAGGAAGAGCAATTAGAGTCGTACAATATAGAGGAACAGTGGGAATTCCTGAAAGCTAACCTGCTGAAGGCGACAGATGAAACCTGTGGCTGGAGCAGACCTATAGGCAGGAGGAGAGTAAATTGGTGGTGGAACAGTAAGGTGGAGGGGTCAATCAAGGCCAAAAAGCAGGCTTGGAAAGCATGGCGGGATGGGGGAAGTAGAGAACACTATCAAGTGGCCAGGAGGGAAGCTAGGAGACAAGTGTACTTCGCAAGAAGGGAAGCAGAGGAAAGAAAGTTCAAGCATGTTCTACAACGCGAGGACCAAAAACGTGAGGTGTTCAGGATTGCTAGGCAATGTGTAAAGAAAAACAGTGATATTGTCGGGGAGAAGAGTGTCCTTAATGATGATGGTGTACTTGCCATCACTGACGCTGATAAGAAGGTAGCTTGGAAGTGTCACTACGAAAGGCTACTAAATGAGGAGAATAATTGGGAGAAAGACAGTCTCCCCCACAGCGACCCAATAGAGGAACCAGCAGTGCAAGTTGAAGGTAGTATAATAAGTAAGGCAATCAAAAACATGAAGACGGGCAAGGCAGCCGGGCCTTCGGAAATAGTTGCTGAAATGCTGAAAGCATCTGGAACAGTGGGACACACTATGGCCACCTGGATAGTAAACCAAGTCATACAGAATGGGGTCGTTCCGAAGGACTGACGCAGCAGCATCATCATTAACTGCTACAAGAGTAAAGGTGATGCCCTAGATAGGGGAAACTATAGAGGCATTAAATTAATTGACCAGGTCATGAAGGTCACGGAAAAAGTAATAGCGCAACTAATCAGAGAGCAAATTGATCTAGACGAAATGCAGTTCGGGTTTGTGTCAGGTAAAAGTACAACAGATGCTCTCTTCGTTGTACGACAACTACAGGAGAAGTACCTAGCTAAAAGTAAACCCCTATACTTAGCCTTTGTTGACTTGGAGAAAGCCTTTGACAGAGTACCCTGCTCGATTATCTGGTGGGCCCTTAGAAAACTAGGTGTTGATGAATGGCTTGTCTTGTGAGAGCTATACAAGCCATGTATAAAGAAACAGTCAGCAAGGTTAGAATTAACAACGAATATAGTGAAGAGTTTAGCGTAAAAGTTGGTGTTCACCAGGGCTCCGTCCTTAGCCCCCTACTATTTATTATTGCCCTTCAGGCTATAACAGAGGAGTTCAAGATCGGCTGCCCATGGGAACTCCTATATGTAGATGATCTAACGCTCATAGCTGAATCAATGGCTGAACTAGAGAAGAAATTCCAAACATGGAAGCATGGCCTAGAATCAAAAAGCCTTAAAGTTAACTTGTCTAAGACTAAAGTTCTAGTTTGTAGGAAGGAAAATAGGGCACTGGTCCCATCTGGGAAATGGTCATGCTCAGTGTGTAGGAAAGGAGTAGGCAGAAACTCCATTTTATGTCCCAAATGCAAAGTATGGGTGCATAAAAGATGTAGTGGGATCACAGGTAAGCTAACTAAGAATATAGATTTTATATGTGGCCGGTGCTCTGGTGCAATAAATAGCAGCAAGTGCCCAGAGAATACTAGCTCATTCCATTGCACAGATGGTTCTATAGAAATAGTAGACAGCTTCCGTTACCTGGGTGACAAAATCAACAGTGGGGGAGGGTGCTCTGAAAGTACAGTAGCTAGAGTCAGAACGGGATGGAAAAAGTTCAGAGAGCTTATACCACTATTGGCCGCTAAAGGGTTCTCTCTAAAAATGAAAGGCAGGCTGTATGATGCCTGCATACGAACAGCAATGTTACATGGCAGTGAGACCTGGGCATTGTGTGCAGAGGATATACGCAGACTGGAGAGAAACGAAGCTTGCATGCTCCGCTGGATGTGTAATAGTAATATACGTGAACGGCAAAGCATAAACGAACTAAGGGAGAAATTAGGAATAAGAGGGATCAGATGCTGTTTACTCGAGAGAAGACTACGTTGGTATGGTCACGTGATGCACATGAAAGACGACAGCTGTATAAAAAAGTGCAGGGCGATAAAAATAGACGGTAGCCACGGAGTAGGCAGACCCAGAAAAACCTGGGATGACTTGATAAATTCCGACCTCACACACTTACACCTCTCCAAGACAATGTCACTGGACCAAGATCTTTGGCGCTACACAGTTATACAGAAGACCCACCTTGCCTAAGTACAAAGCGAAACCTAGTCAGTAGGCACCTCTTAACCAAAATACACCCCCGTCCCACTATCCTCACCCAATCCACACCATCCCTTCAATGTAAAGTTATGTTGGTACCACAACATCCAATCCGAAACAAATGAAGTCGTGTAGGTGTCACAACAAAATAACACACAGTCCACGCTGTAATGTGGCCGTGTAGGTGACATGGTAAAAACCTCCCAGTACACACTGTAAACGTGGTTGGTGTTAGGAAGGGCACCCAGCCGTAGAAAACCCGCCAGACGTGTAGGTGTCACGACAATAAAACACACAGTCCACGCTGTAATGTGGCCGTGTAGGTAACACGGTAAAAACCTCCCAGTCCCACACTGTAAATGTGGTTGGTGTTATGAAGGGCATCCAGCCGTAGAAAACCTATGCGAGCAAGACAACCACTCTTGCCTCAAGTGGGACAATTCCCGTCCAGACCCATGCTAGCGTGGAAAATGGCCGTTAAATGATGATGATGATGATGATATGTATGGTCCCGTAACTCCTGATAGAGTCATTGGGGCACCTACAAAAGGATAAAAGGCAGGATTTGAACTCAGAGAGCAGGAACGAATACCATAAAGCATTCTATCCAATGTTCTAACAACTATGTCAATTCGTCACCTGTATATATATATATATATATATATATATATATATATATTTATTACAGACAATAATAAGTAAATCAAAAGAGATTTCACTAACCTGTGGCGATATCTTCTTGTTTTCTTTATCCTCCTCATCCATTTCAAAGTAGAGGTCAGTTTTCGTAATAGACATAGTACCTGCCACAGCGAGCCCCATGGAAATCAACTTACATGATGTTGATAAGGCCACAGGTCCTATTAAGTAACAAGAAACAGTAAAAACCAAAAATAAAGTTAGAATTAAATTGCAAAATAAAAAAAATAATAATAATAAAAAAATTGGCGGGGAGGGGGGGGGGATTGACAGAATCCCAGACCTCATATGCTTACTGAGTGGTGTAGAACTCGTCAAATTGGAGCAAGGAAACAATGTTTCCACTGATTTTTCTACCAACTCCCGGCGAAAGTGCAACATGAAATAAAGTGTCTTGTTCAAAGACAAAACACGTCGCCTGGCTCAGGAATCAAAACTAGCATGATTGCGAATCTAATTCGCTAACTGCTAAGCCATGCCTCTTCACAAAATATATAACAGATAAATATACAATGATTAAATATTATACTGCTGTACTCCACTCACAATCTCGTGTTACTCATGACATCATACTTATCAACCTTCCTTCCTACCACACCTCAATGGGGTAGGAGAGAAAAGACTCTTCAGTCATGTCAAAGATATAACTTTTGTAATGTTGGTACCCGGATAAAATGGTCCCAGTCCACCCTGTAAGGTGGTAGTTCAGGTGCCATGATAAAATACTTCCAGTATATGCTGTAAGGTGGTAGTTCAGGTACCATGATAAAATACTTCCAGTATAGGCTGTAAGGTGGTAGTTCAGGTGCCATGATAAAATACTTCCAGTATATGCTGTAAGGTGGTAGTTCAGGTGCCATGATAAAATGTTTCCAGTATATGCTGTAAGGTGGTAGTTCAGGTGCCATGATAAAATGTTTCCAGTACAAGCTGTAAGGTAGTTTGTGTTAGGAAAGGCATCCAGCTGTAGTTCTTATATAAAATTATGTTGGAAGATTTTATTTTAAATAGGAACTCTGCATTTCAATTAATTAATGAAGAATTTTGAGGTATTTTCTAAATTATTAATTTTAGTACTAAGATAGAAACCTAACATATGGTTCTTATATAGAATTGGCATCATTATTTTGTTTGTTATTCTATGCTTGCATGGCATGGACAGATCTTTTCCAGCAGAGCATCTCTTTACATGTTGCAGACTTTCGTCCTCTCCTCTGTGAGCTTGTGTGATTTGGGATCAGCTCTTAAAACTCTTTGCCCAGGTCTACTATGCTTTACTTCTACTGTAACAGACTTCAACTGGGATTTCTTGAGGCATCGTCATCCAACAATCATCAGGCATATGTATCACATATCCACACCAGCGAAGTCTTCACTCATGCACACTATATCTAATTCTTCCTATATCTAGCTTTTCTCTCAGCTCATTCATGCTTTGTTATTCACTCAAATTAATGTTATACATCCACTAGAGCATGCTTGCTTCATTTCTCTCTAAACTTTGCATATCCTCTGCATTTGTTGCCCATATCTCACTATTATGCAACATCGAGCAACACAAACAGGCATCATACAGTTGGCCTTTCTTTTGTAGAGAGAAACCTTTAGTTGTCAACAGAAGTAATAGCTCTCTGAAATTTACCCATTACATTCTTATGCTAGATCTGCCACTACTAATTAGATCATGTAGCAGAAGCTATCAGCTACTTCTATAGATCATTCCTGGGATTGGAAAAAGTTTATTTCATTGATGCTCTTACTGATACAGATACAGTCTACCTTTTCTGCTAGTTGGAAGATTTTAATTAAACTAAAAACCCTTTAAAATTAGTGATTTTGTTTCAGAGAGACAGCAGTTTTGATCAGGTTGGTGTCAAAAGTGTTAAACAATCTCATCAGTCTCAGAAGGCTTGCAAAAGTCATGCAGGGCACAGCCCCTTTCTTCAAACCTAGCCAATAAAATATGTGTGTGTGAAATATATATATATATATATACTGCTGGGTTAGTTCGGATCTAGCTGTTGAAATGGCCGGGGCTCAGCTGTAGGGGTCCTGATTCTTTTCCTATATATATATATATCATCATAACTGTGAAATATGTGGAAAAGAGTGCAGATCAGCAGGAGGGTTCAAACGATATGCAAAAGTACATGACGACCAACCACAGCCAGCTAATGTTTTTATCATGGTTGCCAACTCTGCGCAAGACATTTTAGATCATTGGTTGGGCTAAAAAGCCACATTCGATTGCTGCACCGTTAATTATTTATATGCATGTGTGTTTGTATATATATATGTACATGTGTATTTTTTTTTTTATTATCATTCAATATTCATACTCAATAATGAGGGGGCAGCCATCATATATATTTATATGTATATATATATATGAATATACACAATAAAAATAATGATTTTTTATATAACAACAATAATATTTTACCAGAAAATTCCTGTTCAAAGTCTCTCTCTTCCATTAGTAGTTCTTCATCAGTATAATCTGGTGGTTGCTGGTGGCCCTTTTTGGCGTTGGCCAAATGTGCATGAAATGCCTCCCAAGCTTGGTTAATTGCATCTTCAGTGGCCCCTAAATACAAGAAAAAAAAAAAACAGACAATTAATTAGAATAAGCATTTCTTAACAATCATAATTGAACAGTACATAAAGAGCCCACCTTCCATTCTCCCTCCCCCTCATCTGAGAGGTACAGACTTGGTCGGTGATGACCTGTCTAATCCTTTTAAGGAAAGAGAATGTTAAATAATTGTTTCTACTTTTGGCATAAGGACAGCAATTTCCCCAGTGCATTACTGGTACTTTATTTTATCGACCCCGTAATGATGAAAGGCAAAGTTAACCTTGGCAGGATTTGAATTTAAAACGTCTATGCTGTCTGACGCTCTGTTAAATAATGATGATGATGATGATAATGCATATATGGTATGTGGATGACAACCTTTTTAGTGTTAATGTTATCATAAAATGCACTCTGCACACCCTGTAAGGTGGCTGATGTGAAGAATGCCAGCAAGCCATGGAAACCATTCCAAATATGGAATGTATGAGCAAGATAAGGTCACTCCAGCTCATCTGGTCATGGACTGTGACAACCCATCCTACTCATGCCAATATATATATATCATCCTCATCATCATCATTTTACGTTGGCTTTTCCTTGTTTGTAAGGGTGGGACGAGTCCTCTTCAGCACAGCATCTCTCCATTTGTCACGGTTCCTCGTCATCTCTGTGAGTTTCAGCGAGCTGAGGTCAGCTCTCACCACCTCCGCCCATGTTTTTTCTGATGTTCCTTCCACCAAGATTTCTTGGCACTTCTTAACTCAGCGGTCATCTTCCATGTGCATCACATGGTCATACCAATGCAGTCTTCTCTCCTGCACACTACAGTTTATCCCTCTTATACACAATTTCACTCTCAACTTGTCCATGCTTGGTTGTTCATGCACATTGACATTGCACATACATCAAAGGATGCTTGCTTTATTTTTCTCCAGCCTTCGCATATCCTCCGCAGTTGCTGCCCATGTCTCACTACCACATATATATAAATATATATACATATATATGTATGGCCCTCTATAATGGAGGAACATGGCTTAGTGGTTAGAGCAATGAACTGGCAATCGAAAGGTTGTGAGTTCAATTCTCAGACTGGGTGATGTGTTGTTTCCTTGAGCAAGACACTTTATTTCACATTGCTCCAGTTTACTCAGCTGTAGAAATGAGATGATAGGGACAGGGGTCCCTATCATTCCACTGCAAAGTGGTCGTGCAGGTGCCACGGCAAAAAAGCACCCAGCACTCACTGTAAATGAGGTTGGTGTTAGGAAGGGCATCCAGCTGTAGAAATCAAGCCAGAATCAGTTCCCGTCTCACCCTTGCAAGCAGGGAAAAGTGGACGTAAAATGAAATGATGATGATGATGAATACCAAAGCAAGAACATAATATTTAATTCATAGATTTTCCACACCAACCCAAGGCTTTATGCTATTAAAGTGTCAAATGAAAACTTTCTTTTGTGTCTATCCTGACTGAAATAGGAATTTACTCAAATTATTAATGATATAATTCCGAAGAGAGTAACTTAATATATGGCTCCCATAAAATATTGCTGCAATATTTTAATTTAAAGGAATCCTTTGTTTTAATTATACAAGTTTGAGGGATTTATTAAAATTAATTATTTTATTACTGAGATAGTAAATTAACATGTTTCTTATATAAAATTATGTCGGAAAATTTAAACAAACTGGCCCTCTATAAAATGGGTGGTTTGTTTCAGAGAAGCAGGAGTCAGTTGGTATGAAAAAGGTGAATGTATCTAGTTTTCAGCTAGGTCAACTGCTTATATAAATTGATACAAGGGAGGTAACCAATACTAGTTCATTATCAACTGGATGGGGCCCAAGTAATCAACCTCCACATGGGTTCTCTGATCTTGATCGACAACCGGAGACAGAAATTCTCATACAGAAGAAGAAAAACTAACGATTGGATGACAATGAAAATAATGTGAGATAGACAAGTAGGTAGATAGATGTTAAGAGTCAAGATTACTATCTTAACTCACCCACATAACTGCATCACATTAAATTTTAAAATCTTTACTTTAATACTGTAAATGTTCATAACAATCTGTCCACTAGTTGGAATTGGAATTACCAAACCACATTAGCAAGACATTCTTAAAGAGTACAAAACAACACTATGACTACATCACATTAAATATTAAAAAGGCTTTACTCTAATATTGCAAATGTTCACAATCTGACTACTAGTAAAGATACTATAAACATTTGAATTAATAAGCCACTTAAAACCATATTAGCAACACATTGTTGAAGAGTACGAAACAGCACTATGATTGCATCACATTAAATAGCAAAATCTCTACTTAAATACTGCAAATGTCCCCAACAATCTGTCTATTACTATAAACATTTGATTGGAAGAAAAAATAATTGTTTCTACTTTAGGCACAAGGCCAGCAATTACCCAGTGCATTACTGGTACTTTATTTTATCGACCCCGTAAGGACGAAAGGCAAAGTCAACCTCGGCGGGATTTGAACTCAGATCGTAAAGGGACGTAACTATGCTGGAAAGCATGGCGTCCGACCCTCTACCGATACTGCCAATCCACAAAAATAATGGGAGATGGAAGGAAAAAGTTAGATTGATAGATAAATGTTCCAGTCAATAATGGAAGTATCGCTGAGTTATGCGTGGAAGTATAAGGGCTAACTTTGAAGGAGGGATAAGCAATTGAACTAGACTGGTACTAGATATGGGTCCTCCTAAGTTTTGCTTGTTGCCAAAAATGAAGATGTAACTGAAAAGCTCCTGCTTTGAGGGCAGAAAGCACATCATGTGGACTTTGAAAGAACCAAGAGCCATTCTAGAAGAAAAAGAATTCGGTGGAGGGATTGCTGAATGTGGAGACACAAGAGGCCTACTTCAAAGGGATAAGCAATTGGAACCCCAAATACACGTACATAATCCCCCACCCCGCATTCCCCCAACTTCAGTTGGATACTTTTTCGACAGAATTCGTACTTAGTAAATGTATAGAAGGGAGATAACCAATACAGTTCTCTTGTTCATTGGATGAAGTGAAAACAATACAATGAGGTAGTAGACAGATAGATAAAGTGAGTAAAACTGGGTACTCTAGGGTCTCGAATAATCGTTCCATTCCGCTTATTAATTTTTCACATTTTTTCCAACTCCCCTGCTTATTAAATTTTGATAATCTATCTCAGGCGAAATTTTATTTTAAGTGGTAGAATTCCTGTGACAATTTTCTTTATATATTTAAAATCTTTATACATGACAAAAAAAGTACATTACAAAAAATCCCATATGTTATAAAATAAATAAGATGGAGTGGGGTTTCAATATGTAAACCGAATGGCATTCTGGTTTACATATTGAAAAAAAAAAAATAAATAAATTCAACAGAGACAACCTAAATTATCGAGTTTGCACCCCCCCCCCCTTATTTGGGACACTAGAAGCCTCTCGGATGGATTGTCACACTGATTCGGTTTATCATTAGAAATATGGTATTGGAAGAGTTAAATAGTTTACATCATTTAACGTCACAGACCAAATCAGTATTTAATAGGCACCACTCACCTCTCAAATGGGCTGCATCTCACTGACGTGTATATGGTGCATTTTATTATGTCATCAAGATACTGAATATTTAAGTCAACATTAGAGAGGTTGTTATGCCCTTTTAAACAAGCTTTCTATGGATGGATACTCTTCCGAGCACAAACCACTTTATAACATGTACCGACTACATTTTTCATGCAAGTGACACAGCTGAAGAGTCCTCTTAACCCTTTGTTTTTTGACATGGTTTCTACAGTGGGATGCCCTTCTTAACACCAACTACTTTTCAGAGTATACTGGTTGCATTTTATCATGCCATCAACACTAAGGTTGACATGTCTCTGACACAGCTAGAGTCTCCTCAACCCTTTGTTGTTGGCATGGTTTCTACTACTAGATGTGCCTTTCCTAATACCAACCACTCTACATGGTGTTAGTGTTCTGGGTATATTTTATCATGGTAGCAGCTTTAGGGAGCTTGCCACTCATTGACTTGACTAAAGAACCCTTCCTAACTTATGAGGAGTAGGATAAGAATTGTCCTGTGTAAGGGACAAAATTTAGAAGAAATATACAAAAACAAAAAAACACACACATACCATGCTCTATAGCAGCTTTTAATGTTGCTTCTGGATGGGTTGAACCAAGTGGATTCTTGATGAATCGTCGTCGTCTGCGGAAATCGTCTTCCCAAAGGTCTAATTTCCAAAATTCACTTCTACTAAGATAAAATAAAAGAGAATAAAAGTAAAAATATTTAGACACCATGGTTGGTAATGCTTTAGTAAAAGAAATATTTAAAAATAGGTTTGTTAATTCAAATGTTTACAGTATCTTTACTAACAATCAGATTGTTGTAAAAATAAACAATATTAGAGCAAAGACTTAAATATTCAATATCTTGCTAATGTGGTTTCATGTGTTACAGGATGTTAAGAGTTAATAACTATTTTGATACAAAACTACCTGTATTATTGAACCACACCTTGTTCTATGATACTAAGCTGTTTGTTTTAAAGTGTTTATATTTGACTAAAAACCATCCATCATAATATTATGTAAGAACCTGTATTAAATTTCCAAACAGCTTAATAACAAGAAAGTAATTTTACTAAATATCTCCAAATTCTTGATTATTTTCAAAATTATTTGAAAATCAAAATTTAAAAAATAGAAGTAATAGGATCATTATGAACGACTAAATCAAGGCAGTGCTTCAGCATGGCCACAGTCAAATGATCGAAACTTTGAAATATATATAATACCAGTCTTGGCAAAAGAATATGAACTGAGGTTGATATGACTGACTAAATCAAGGCGGTGCCCCAGCATGGCTGAAGTGTTATGACTGAAACAAGTAGAAGAATAAGCACTTACTTATTACTCACAGCTCCCCAAGCGCCATGTTTGTTGGTTAATATGTTCACGATTTTTTCTCTCAATACGTTTGCGATGGAGTGATCACGTCTCTTAGCTGAAGTTATGAGGTGATCACATAATTTTTCTTCCTCCTTACGTTCAACAACGGTTTGAGCACATAGGGACTGAATAATAAACAGAAATTTTATGAAATTACAGTAGGTGCAAGCATGGGTGTGTGGTTAAAGAGTTCACTTCCAAACCATATTGTTCTAGATTCAGTCCTCACTGTGTAGTATGTTGGTTGGTACCTTAGGCAAGTATCTTTTGTATATATATATATATAAGCACCCAATCCACTTGGTAAGGCGGTTGTGTTGGTACAAACAAAAAGCACCCAGTCCACTGTGTAAAGTGGTCGTGTTGGTGACATGACAAAAAGCACCCAGTCTGCTCTGTAAAGTGGTTGTTTTGGTGGCATGACAAAAAGCAGCTGGTCCACACAATCAGTTGGTCATTTTGGTGCCATTATAAAAAACACCCAATCATCAACATTTCATCATTTCATTTTACGTCTGCTTTTCCCTGCTTGCAAGGGCGGGATGGGAACTGATTCTGGCTTGATTTCTATAGCTGGATGCCCTTCCTAACACCAACCTCATTTACAGTGAGTGCTGGGTGCTTTTTTTCCATGGCGCCTACACGTCCACTTTACAGTGTGGGCTGGGTGCTTTTTTTGCCGTGGAATGATAGGGACCCCAGTCCCTATTATCTCATTTCTACAGCTGAGTAAACTGGAGCAATGTGATATAAAGTGTCTTGCTCAACAAATCACCCGGTCTGAGATGTTGTAAATGTGGTTGACATTAGGAAGGGCATCCAGCTATAGAAACTAAGCTAGAAACAATTCTGTATGAGCAAGACAGTCACCTGATCTGATTATGTTTACAACAGTGCTAGTGTGTGGAAAATAGATGTTAAATGATGATGATGATATATGATAATAATAATTATGAAGACTAAATTCCGAAGAGGGCTCAATAAGGATTATATATATAAAATATATATATAAAACCCGTAGAGCAAATAAATATTATTTGTTCAGATTAAAGTTTAAGCAAAGAATCGCTGCTTTCACTCGTTTACAGGATCTTCTGAAACAAGTTTCACAAGATCCCGTAAAAGGGTGAAAGCAGCAATTCTTTGCTTAAACTTTAATCTGTAGAAATAACAGATATCACCAAAGAATGCGCAGAACTCATTGCTGAGTACTATGCAAGTATTTTTACTGTTGAAAACCAGAATGTACCATCTCCAACATCAAATTCCATAACAACTATGGAATTTACACCGGCAATGTTGCGACGTCACCTTAAGAATAAGCGCAACTATGCCTCCCCTGGTCTTGATGGTGTTACATACCTGCTTCTCAAACGTGGCGGGTACTTCCTTTTGCACCAGCTTTCTTTCTTCTTTCAATACTGTGCTACTCCGGAGCAGTGGAAAACTGCCAGTTTCATTCCCCTGTTCAAAAAGAGCGACCACATGTCACCTGTCAACTATCGTCCAGTCAGTCTTACTAGCTGTATTGCCAAACTGATGGAATCCTGTGTCAGGGAAAGACTTTGGAACTTCTGCAGCTCTCACAGCCTCATCCGGCTCTCGCAGTTTAGATTTATCCCTAACTCCAGCTGCTATGATCAGCTTTTTGAGTTCTTTGAAGACATTACCCGGATAACTGACAGTGGCTCATGGGTGGATGTTGTTTACCTTGACTTCGCTAAGGCTTTTAATTCTGTGCCACACAAAAGACTTATGGCGAAACTCTCTGCAATGGGTGTGAGGGATGATCTTTTTAACTGGTTGAAATCCTTCATTCTCAGCCGAAAAGAGGTAGTCACGGTTCTAGGACAGCATTCTTCACCATATGAGATGTCATCTGGTGTACCACAGGGATCTGTTCTTGGTCCCCTTTTGTTTGTGGCATATATTAATGACATAGATGCCAACTTAAAGAATGCCACAGTACTAAAATATGTAGACGACATCAAGCTGTACCTTGAACTCAAAAGGACTGATCCTGAAATTTACAACTCTTTCCTACAATCAGACCTGGACACAATGCAGCAATGGATCACAGACTTGCAACTGAAGCTGGCTGTGGACAAGTGTACCAACATGCATTTTGGGAGGAAAAATCCAGCGTCCACATACTCCCTCCACAACACTGATATCAAGAAGTCCTCTTGTGAACGTGACCTGGACATTACTGTCAGCAGCGATTTGCGTTGGACAAAGCATGTCTCTAAGATTGTCAAGAAGGCCGAGGGTGTCTTGGCATCACTCAGCAAGACCTTTGTTAGCCGCTCTCCAGCCATCTATTTAAAGCTGTATACAGCTATGGTATGACCACACTTGGAAATCGCATCATCAGTCTGGAACCCCTATCTTGCTCAGAACATTAACCTCCTGGAAACTGTTCAGAGACGTGCAACCAAGAGCATACCGTCCATCAGACACCTACCATACTCTGAACGCCTTGCTTCCCTGGGCATGGATTCATTGAAGCTCCGACGTCTGGCAATGGACTTGGTAATCACCCACAAAGTTATTAACCATCTCGCCAACAACAACCCTGAGCTCCTTTTTGATCTCCATGTGTCTAACACACGTGGACATACCTACAAAATCAGAAAACAGCACAGCTCCCATGACTTTCTGAAACATTTTTTCACGCTTAGAGTTGCTGAAGCATGGAACAAACTGCCTGCGTCAGTTGTTAGCTGCCGAGACACAGCTTCCTTTAAAACCCTCATGCTTCCCGAAATTCGCCAAAACTACACATGATGTACCCCTTCCATACACATGCGCACATGTGTATATCATAACTCATGCACTGTTTATTTTCCCTATGTACTATACATACACTTTTTGATGAGTTGTAGTGCACCTGAGCACTGTACACAATATTTTCATTATTATTATCATCATCATCATCATTACCATTTTACGTCCATTCTTCCACGCTAGCATGGGTTAGATACGTTGTCCTGTTGTGGGAAATGCCAGGTCGGGAACTGATTTTGGCTTGATTTCTACAGCTGGATGCCCTTCCTAACACCAAACTCATTTACAGTGTGGACTGGGTGCTTTTTTTGTCATGACACCTCCCCAACCACTTTGCAGTGGGAGGGAGTGGGGGCATATTGTCTATATGCTTCAGCTTCGGCTTGTTCCCGTGGGAAGTCGGGTCTTCTGTATTACAATATGTATATATATAATACATATATATATCATCTTCATGCTAAAAATGGTTTGAAAGGACTCTTCGATTAGGTGAAATGCATGACAGCCTATGTAGTGATGCTTTTCTACGTGATAAATACATGCAGTACACTGTGTAAAGAGGTTGGTTAGAAAACCTGTCAAAGAAAGAATTATGAGACTGTTCAGCTGTGCCAAAGATATAATGGTCTTTGTAGGGTTGGTGTCACAAATTGTAGTTGGTAGAGTGTTGGGTCATTTGAAAACAAGATGGCAGGTCTCAGGCACACTTGAGCACTAGGTAAATCGCAGGAAGATATGTAAGCATGGTGAAAGCTACTATACATTACTCTACTGAGTGCAACAGGTGCATTTTACCATATCACAGCTGAAGAGTCCTTTCTACTCTTTGTTTGGCAGGTTTTCCATGACTGGATTTCTTTCCTATCACCAACCACTCCACAGTGTATACTGGGCGCATTTATCATATCACCAAAACTTCTGAGGTTACCATGGCCATGACAACTGTATGTAAGCATGATGTGCTCCACCATCCTATCCTCACCCACCTGGGAGATCAGTAACTCCGCTTATGCAAATGACGTGCTGTTATGACCCCTCCACACTTTGTTAGAAGGAAAAACAGACGTTTGATGGTGGTAATGATGTTAATGGTGATGATTTTGATATTGACAATGATAATGTCAATGAATGAGGTAAGGTATTGAGGATGATGACAATATTCTGATGATCAAGAAATGACAACGATGATGATTGTGCTACTGCTGTTGATGATGACGATTAGATTTACCTCAAATTCGGCATGTTTCTGTACGTCCTCTGCTCTCATACGCGTTAAAATAAATTCAGCCTCATTAGCAACACGCACAATGTGGTCCCGTGTGGCGTGAGCAAGCAATCTGAAAATACAAAAAAATTTAGTTTCTTTTAAAAATAATATCATCATCATCTTTTTACACCAATCTTTTCCACACTGGCATGGGTTAGGCAGGTTTTTTTCCAGCACAGCTTTCCCCTACCTACTGCACTCCTTTGTTAGAGATTTACTCTCACAACTTTTCCCCAGGTCTTCTTTTATTGCACCTTCCTTCAACTGGGAACTCTTGGCACTTTTTCACCCATGTGCATTTCATGTCCATACCAGTACAGTCTTCATTCCTGTTCACCACATTTCATTCGTCTTATCTCATCCATGATTTAACATTCACACAACATTAATATTGTACATTAATCAGAGCATGCTTGCTTCATTTCTCTCCAGCCTTCACTGCACATCTGACTACCATGTAGCATAACACATCATTCAGTCAACCTTTCATTGATAAAAACATTTTGTTAACAGAGTTAATAGCTCCTAGAACTTTTTCCATCCTGTTCTTATAGTGGTTATTATGCTCTCAGAGCAACCTACTTCATGGCTAATTAGATCACTAAGGTAGCAGAAGCTATCAGCTACATCTATGGATTGTTCCTGGGATTGGAAAAATTTTATTTCACTGGTGTTTTTATTACCAACTATCCCCAGACATCTAATACATACAATGTCTATCTTTTCTGTTAGTCTGCCTGTTATACCATAACTCTTGTGTACCCAAGATTTACATTGTGTACATCATATAGTGTTTTTGCCTACTCCTTGTCTACATATCAAGAAGGGTCATTTCTTTAACAGACCAGTATCCAGTCCTCTTTCTTATATATATTGGACTCAACCAACCATAGGGCACTCTTAAGAACTGAAATTGTCTCATCCATCAACAAACCTTTTTTTCTTTTTGAACGATCTGTTTGAGTCAGATTTTATACCCTCTTATTACATGTATTCAAACCTATCACATTAAACATCAAATATTGGATACATCATATTAATTTGTATAAAAATGAGAAAACTCATCACTAAAACAGTGAAATGCTGTCAATGACAGTGATGGGCAAAAATGCTTCAGAGGACAGAGACCAGTTGTCAGCAGAGAGACAATCCATGAGGTAGGTGACAGGCAGATGAAATATAGAAAAGATTATCTCTCTCTGCCGACCACTGCCTGCTGGTCTCTGTCCTCTGAGGCATTTTTACCCATTGCTGTCATTAACAGTATTTGGCCTTTTTAATAGCTGTTCTAGCAGTGAGTTTTCTCATTTTTATATGGATTCAAATACACTCTCACTTTGTCTTAATCAAACACAACAATGTTTATTCATTTATCGTATGAATATAAATATATCAAGATCTTTCCAGAAACTTTTGTTCATATGAGAGTAGGTTATAAAAATGGACTAAAACTTTAGGTCAGCAGGAACATTCATTTTTCTTCTGATTCCATGCTGTTTGGAATCATATCTTGCAAGCCCTTTCTCACTTATAATAATGATTTCTACTATAGGCACAAGTCCAGCAATTTTGAGGGAGGGGAAAGTTGGTTGGTACCTTGTACATTACTAGTGCTCTATTTTATCTACTTTGTAAGGAGGAAAGCCAAAGTTAACTCAGAATGTAAAGGGGTGTAAATAAGCCACAAGGCATGGTGTTCGACACTCTACCGATTATGCTTGTATAACAGATTCTTTCAACACACTAATATTGCATGTCATTGACATAAAGAATCATGTCTTCACAAAGCTATTTGCTGTTTGGTTCATCGTTCATTAATACTTATACTAAAACAAAGACTCACCACATTACATTCTATTAGAATTAATGTTTGCAATTATTATGGTTACTAGCAGAAAAACCGCCCTTCGGCGGTTTTCTGCTAGCATTATTACAATTACAATTACTTTGACTGTTCCCTGACAACCAGTACCAGTTTCAACATAGACGGTAGCCACGGAGTAGGCAGACCCAGAAAAACCTGGGACGACTTGATAAATTCCGACCTCACACACTTACACCTCTCCAAGACAATGTCACTGGACCGAGAGCTTTGGCGCTACACAGTAATAGAGAAGACCCGCCTTACCTAAGTACAAAGTGAAACCTACTACAGTCAGTAGGCACCTCTAACAAAATACACCCCCGTCCCACTACCCACACCCCATCCACACCACCCCTTTCAATGTAAAGTTATGTTGGTGTCACAACATCCAGCCCGAAACAAATGAGGTCGTGTAGGTGTCACGACAAAAAAACACACAGTCCACGCTGTAATGTGGCCGTGTAGGTAACACGGTAAAAACCTCCCAGTTCCATACTGTAAATGTGGTTGGTGGTAGGAAGGGCATCCAGCCGTAGAAAACCAGCCAGACAGTCCTATGCGAGCAAGACAACCACTCTTGCCTCAAGTGGGAAAACTCCCGTCCAAACCCATGCAAGCGTGGAATATGGACGTTAAACGATGATGATGATGAATTATTTTAACGAAGTACATTTAATTTGACTTGATTTTCGCCAACAAACCACGTGTGGACATGGACGGGGAAAAAGGAAAAAAACAAAACAAATCACTACATCCCTTAGGCATCGCAGTAAGTACTCCACAAAACATATAAACAACAATATAACACAGATTTATATACAGATACATACCACATGAATATACACACACGTGAAAAGAAACCACACTATTTCGTGTGAGACACTATACCGGCCAATCTTACGTACACTTGTAAACTATTTCTGAAGATTGACTTCGCTTCTAACCCACATACACCTTTTAATTATATATATATACTAGCAGCTGAAAGTTAATAATTTGAAAAATATTGAAAGTTTATTATAAAGAAGCAGTATCAAGAAAAAAACGTTATTTCGCTGTTAATAAACTGTTGCCTTCTACAGTATGTTTCATTTAACTTACGCAGCATATTTATTTGTTTACATGCACAGACTCTTCTGTACACACACAACATTTAGGAAAACGGAAACAAAATACACAAAAAAACAAAACAAAAAACAGACATTTTATTTCTATTGTAATCAAGTGCGCTAAACCTATATTGTTTACATTGTGTTTTTCTACGGATGGGCAGAAATAACAAAATTGCCATGGTGATATCCATAGATGAAGTATGCGACAAAACTGGTCGATGTTCCAAAATAGAACATTGCCCAAAAAACCACATCTGCCATATCTGTACGGAACCCGAAAACTCGTTCCGTAATCGTTGGGTCGAATGTGGAACCTGTCACATCTCTGTCTGCCTTCAATGCGCCACAGGCTTCCGGAAGATCCCAGGCCAAAACAAGAAACATCATATTGCTACGATGGATAGACTCTGGGAGATGGTCCAGCTAACAAACTGGTCCTTTCAGTGCCTGGACTGTATGCCTGCTTCTCCCATTGCTGCGGAACAACAACAACAACAAAAACCGAAGATCGTGTCTTCTACCATTGTTCCCGAACAACAACAACAAAAACCGAGGATCGTGTCTTCCTCTATCATTGTTCAACAGCAAAAACCAATGACCGTAGCTTCTGCTACTACCCCCATTGAAGGACTTCATCAACAACAGCAACCCATGTCTTCCTCACTCGTTACTTTTCATCAACAACAACCGATGACTGTGTCTTCTACCATGCCTGTTGAAGGAGAAGAACAACAACAAAAACCGACCGTCAATACGGAGTTTGAGGAAATACGGCAAATGATTTCCACTTTAAGCCAAGAAATAGCCGAAATAAAATCAAGCATTCGTGTAGAACCCCACAATGAGGGATCTTACCGGAGTGCCTTGTTAAAAAATCTCCGCGTACCTCATGTTGAACCTAGGCGCATTGAGAATGCCACTGAATCTGCAAACCACAAAGTGATTGCCATTGGTGTACCAGAAGACATAGTTGATCTTCAGGCATTTGCTGCCAGTTCATTCAAAGACCTGGGCTGTGCTCCCGCAAAGGGTGCTCTACGCCTTGGCCGACCAGGCCCGAAACCCAGGTTAATTAGACTGTCGTTTTCAAACCCAACTGAGGCACGTTCATACCTTGTAGCCTCTGATAAAGCTAGGCGTGAAAGTTGGATTGGTTTCCGAACACGCCCTGGTCTTCCACCTGATGTCCGCCCAAAGTTGCGTGCTGCATCTTCCTTAAACCGCAGCTCGGCAGAACATGAAAGCTTCAGCCTACGAGATGATGGGCAGATATGGAAGTTTGTTAAGGCTGGTGAAACATGGAAAAGAGACACCAGCTGGTCTGAAAACACTGTACCCACAACAACTGACAATAAAGAAACTGAAAAAACTCTGGGAAACTAAATCAGAAAAACCTGCCATCCCCTGCACATAATCATAGACTGGAATCAAGGTACAAATTGTTGTCCTTGAATGCACGTAGTCTATGCAATAAGATTCATCTTTCTGACTCCTACGTCAAACGTATCAACCCTGACTTCATTACGGTCACGGAAACTTGGGCACATCCCTTACTCTGTGATGGGGTTTTCAGCATGACTGGCTACAACCTATTTCGTAAAGACCGCATTAATCGTGGTGGTGGTGGTATAATGGTCTATGTTCGGTCAAATCTGTCGGCAATTCCTTGTGCTGATTTGAACCAATCACAGCAGGAGGTTTTTTCTGCGATATACGTATGACCATGTCAACACTGCTACTTGGAGTCGTTTACCGTCCCCCAAATTACCATCAGGACACTCAACTTTGTGATATCCTCAGAGCTGCTGCCAGGAAGACAGCCACTTATGTTTTCATTGCAGGAGACTTCAATCACCCTGAGATTGACTGGGAAACCTTTCGTTGGCCGCCAAGTGAAAATGACTTCCTTGAGCTAGTGCTGGACTCGAGTTGGTTGCCAGGTGGTCACCTCCCCAACGAGAGGTGACATCACTTTGGACCTACTCTTCACCACTACTCCTGAAACGGTTATTAGTGTTACTGCTGAGGAACCTTTAGGGGACTCTGATCATGCTATGATCATTGCACATCTATCCCTCATGGGCACTAACAAGAACCACAACCATCTCCAAACTGCTTACTTTGACTGGAATAAAGCAGACTGGAACTGTTACTGCACCGAGTTGCAACGACCAAACTGGCTTGAGTTCTACAACTCTGGAGATGTCAACACTGTACTCCAGAACATCCTGAGCTCAATATGGACAGCATGTGCAGCATCGGTGCCACGTAAGCGGAAAAAACATCCCAAAAGCGCAATTTGGGAGACTGCAGCAGTCCGTCTTGCCAGAAAAGAACGGCGCAATGCTGAACGTGAGTACAAGCTTCACAAATCAGACATTAATAGGAAGAGGCGAAAGAGATCGTCCAACCACCTCTAACAGGTGACATAAAAGGCAGTGCTTCAATTTGAGCAGCGCATAGCAACCAGCCCTGACAGTAAGGTGTTCTGGAAGTATATTCACTCAAAGCAGAGGCCTCACTCTCCAGTTGGTCCTCTTCGCAATCCCCACACAAGCTAGGTTACTGACGACCTCAAGGAATGTGCAGAGCTCATTGCTGAAAGCTATGCAGGTATTTTCAATATTGAAGACCAGAGTGTACCATCTCCACCACCTATGACACCGGACTCTATTACAACCATGGAATTTACACCTGCAATGCTGCGACGTCACCTAAAAAATAAACGCAACCATGCCTCTCCTGGTCTTGATGGTGTTACGTACCTGCTTCTTAAACGTAGTGGGTACTTCCTTCTGCACCAGTTATCACGCTTCTTCCAATTCTGTCTGAACAACAGTGCTACTCCAGAACAGTGGAAAACTGCCAGTGTCATTCCTCTGTTCAAAAAGGGTGACAGCACATCACCTGTGAACTATCGTCCAGTCAGTCTTACTAGTTGCATCGCCAAACTGATGGAATCCTGTGTCAGAGAAACACTTTGGAACTTCTGGAGCTCTCACAGTCTTATCCGGCCCTCACAATTTGGATTTATCCCCAACTCCAGCTGCTGTGATCAACTTATAGAGTTTCTTGAGGACATCACCCGGATCACTGATGGCGGCTCATGGGTGGATGTTGTTTACCTTGACTTTGCGAGAGCCTTCAATTCTGTGCCACACAAAAGGCTTATGGCAAAACTCTCTGCAATGGGTGTGAAGGATGATCTTTTTAACTGGTTGAAGTCCTTCATTCTCCGTCGAAGAGAGGTAGTCACGGTTCTGGGACAGCATTCCTCACCATATGAGATGTCATCTGGTGTACCACAGGGATCTGTTCTTGGCCCCCTTTTGTTTGTGGCATATATTAATGACATAGATGCCAACTTAAAGAATGCCACAGTACTAAAGTACGCAGACGACATCAAGCTGTACCTTGAGATAAAAAGGACAGATCCTGAACACTATAGATCTTGCTTGCAGTCTGACCTGGACACAATGCAACAATGGATCTCAACTCAAGCTAGCTGTGGACAAGTGCACCACCATGCATTTTGGGAGTAAAAACCCAGCGTCCACATACTCCCTCCACAGCACTAATATCAAGAAGTCTTCTTGTGAACGTGACCTGGGCATTACGGTCAGCAGCGATTTGCGTTGGACGAGGCACGTCTCTAAAATTGTCAAGAGGGCCGAGGGTGTCTTAGCATCACTCAGCAAGACCTTTGTCAGCCGCTCTCCAGATATCTATTTAAGGATGTACATGGCTATGGTGCGACCACACTTAGAATTTGCATCACCAGTCTGGAACCCCTATCTTGCTCAGAACATTGACCGCCTGGAAACTGTTCAGAGACGTGCAATCAAGCGAATACCTTCCATCAGGCATCTACCATACTCTGAGCGCCTTGCTTCCCTGGGCATGGATACATTGAAGCTCCGACGCCTGGCAACTGACTTGGTAAACACCCACAAAATTGTTAATCATGTTGCCAACAACAACCCTGAGTACCTTTTAGCAGTATTAGTTATAGATGTTATCGCCACTTTAGCAGGGTGGTAGAATCAGTGGTCGTTAGTTGCCAGTGTGGTAAGTGATAGTATCCTCGTTGGATTATCTTGTTGACATAGACGTGAGGGATGGTCCTTCGATCTATTTACCATCTATTTACAATATTCCTTTCGTCAGGTCGCCAATTCCAGCAGCACGGATTAAAGATGTTATTGAGACACGAGTAACATAATAACGACTTCAACCGCAGTAATTAGAGATGAAATGTTTGTTTATTTATATGGTTGAAGTTACAGATAAAAAGAGGTTACAAAATGGAATGTGCCATTGCGCCGTTAAGCCGGCTAGGCTAGGGGTGCAATATCTCACTGCTACATTATGCGTGTTGCTGGCTCGAAGTTTCTGGTACAAGAGAGAGATTCTTCAAATCTTCGCGGGGAATTTCTTCCTCAGGGCGCGTAGGGATACATCCTCTTCTACTGGCGCTGATTGGCTGAACTGAGCCAAATCACGCACAGAGAATGTATGTGAGCCCGCGGAATGTAGGTCACTACATCACCTCCAACCAGATTTTCAGCCGAAAATCGATAACGAAGAAACCAAGGACCCACATATTATTAAATCAGCAAGAACAAATGCTGAAAGAGCACATCAGTGAAAAAATAATTGAGCAGAAGGTTGCATGCAAGAACAAAAAATGAGGCGCGACGGGCCGTGTTGAGCAAGTCCAGTTCAATTTGTTGCTTTCCCAGCGAGTCGGGCAAAAACAACAAGATGGATGGCTGTCATGGACGATCAGTGTGCAACGAGATGCGAAGCTGTTTGAGTTCAGCTGCAATTAGAATTCTCGTGTTGCGGTGCCTGTTTGAATCCAGTGGATTAAGCTCTGTGAGCTGCTAGCATGTGACAGCATCTCAACCAGGTGAAAAGGGACTCGCAGAATATTACGTTTGAAGAACATATACCAAGCACAACATGTTGGTGTGTGATAAAAAAAAAATGTGTGCATATGCAGGCATGTAAAACAGCAAAGAATGTGAATGAACAAAAACCATGAGCAAACAAATAGCAAAAGAGCACAAAACAAGTAAATGCATTCTACAAAGAAATATGTGAATGTAACAAACTGATAATTCAAAGTCAATCTAGGGGGGCAGAGAAATTGCTCAATAAGTTCAAAGTTTTTCAAAGTCAAATAGTTCACACATCACCAGTGTACAGACACTAGTTCTATCTGAAAACTGAAAAAGAAGTTTGTTAATGCCGTTAGAGGTTAGATGTATGGTGTTTTTGTGAGATTCCGTGGCCATCATACCGTCCCGCCACACGGTAGTGTTGCTTATTGTTAAAGTAATGTCAAAGAATCTTCTGTAGAGTAGGAGTCACCAAATATGGCAGTCACGTCTGACGCCATAATGGTGAGAAAACTACTGTCTCAATTTCTCGCGTCCCTGTGGTAACGAGACAGAAGGTATGGTGGTTGCGTCGGTAAAGTTACAAGCCGTTTCGAAATTTCCGATGTGTGGTGGTTGGCGTCGGTAAGGTTATGAAGCTGCCACTCACTGTTCCCTGTATTGGTCAGTGGTTAAACAACGCTGTCGCTGCTGCTGTCATTGTTGTTGTCAAGCGTAGCCATGACATGTCGGTAGCCATCTTGAAATTTTTTCGTGGCGAAAAAGTTTTTGAAATACTGCTAATTTTTCAAAAATCTTAAAAGGAATATTCTGGATTTTCGCAAGTTGCGACGTGGCAATAAAAGTTAAACTGAATGAATAAGAAGGGCTGCGTGATATTCTTACGTCGGTCACCACTTTAGCAGTATTAGTTATAGATGTTATCGCCACTTTAGCAGGGTGGTAGAATCAGTGGTCGTTAGTTGCCAGTGTGGTAAGTGATAGTATCCTCGTTGGATTATCTTGTTGACATAGACGTGAGGGAAGGTCCCTCGATCTATTTACCATCTATTTACAATATTCCTTTCGTCAGGTCGCCAATTCCAGCAGCACGGATTAAAGATGTTATTGAGACACGAGTAACATAATAACGACTTCAACCGCATTAATTAGAGATGAAATGTTTGTTTATTTATATGGTTGAAGTTACAGATAAAAAGAGGTTACAAAATGGAATGTGCCATTGCGCCGGCTAGGCTAGGGGTGCAATATCTCACTGCTACATTATGCGTGTTGCTGGCTCGAAGTTTCTGGTACAAGAGAGAGATTCTTCAAATCTTCGCGGGGAATTTCTTCCTCAGGGCGCGTAGGGATACATCCTCTTCTACTGGCGCTGATTGGCTGAACTGAGCCAAATCACGCACAGAGAATGTATGTGAGCCCGCGGAATGTAGGTCACTACAACCTTTTTGATTTCCATGTGTCTAACACACATGGACATGCCCACAAAGTCAGAAAACAGCACAGTTCCCATGACTTTCGGAAACATTTTTTCACGCTCAGAGTTGCTGAAGCATGGAACAAACTACCTGCATCAGTTGTTAGCTGTCGAGACACTGCATCCTTTAAGGCCTCCATGCTTCCCGAGATCCGCCAACACTACAGCTAATGTTCCCTCTCCATACACATACCCACATGTATACCATGACTCATACACTATTCACTTCCCTGACATTTGTGTATTATTCTATGTACTATACATACACCTTTGACGAGTTGTAGTGCACCTGAGCACTTTACACAATAATTTCATTATTATTATATGTAGTGTGCATATTGGTATTTTATGCAAATATATATGCATATAGATATATGTAAATTAAAAAGTAAATTGACAATATCTTCTTCTTCACCCACTTATTTCTGAGAGGGTCATGGGGGCAGAGTCCTTCTCAAACACCCCTTCCAGTGAGTCTGTCAGTAGCAAACATTTCTAACTGATCCAGCTGGATCCCAAAGCGTGACCAGCCAAGCTGATGGATGTTATCCAACTATCTTGCTCAGGGTCTACCTCTGGATCTCCTGCCGGTTGGTTTTGCCTGTAAAATGTGTCCAGCGATTCTTTACTGAGACATTCTGACCACATGCTCATAATATCGGAGTAGTGATCTCTAAATCCAGAGAAGTAGCGGCTCTACCAGGTGTGACTCTCTGATCTCTGAGCTATGCACTTTATCGAGTAACGTTACTCCAAAAACCCTTCGGAAGAATCCCATTTCTGCCACTTTTATTTGCAATTGTATTCTTTTGGTCATTACTCAAGATTCATGATCCTCGGTAAGGGTTGGCAGGAATACCAGGAAGACAGCGAGTTTGGCTTTTACACTTCCCCCCTTATCTGATTGCTGAAGCTGGCGCTTTACTGCATCAGCTTTTGCAATTCTTACACTTAATTCAGCCTCCTGCATTCCATCACTCATGAACTCGGCTCCAAGATACTTGAACTTCTCTAACTGCTTCAGTAGAACTCCATGCACATGTATATAAATGTGAGGGACTTCTGTCCACCCGTCCATCACACAATGTGTATGTGTGTTTGTGTGAATGTATGTGTGTGTAAAAGGAAGGAAAGGGATACACACATATATGTCTAACTTAAAAACAGTGACCCACACACACGTGTCTCTAATTTAAGAACACTGACAAACTCACGCGCGCACATACACGCACTGTCCTATTACTACTCAAGAACTTTGGTCCGGGCAAACATCCCCTCAATTTTGGAACCGTCTGGGTTGTCCAGAATTGATGGGAAAAGACTTGACGGTCTTACTCTGTGCTCCTGGTCAAGAGGCAGGTGCCTTACCTGGGACGTCACAGTTAGTGACTCTTTTGCTTCTTCCCAGATTCTGGATGCAGAGGTAAGGGTGAGAGCTACAGCATCCGCAGCTGAACGGAACAAAATCCTAAAATACTGTGTTCTGTCAGCTAACTACATTATCCAGCCTGTGGCGTTTGAGACATTTGGGGGAGTCAGGCAACTGACAGCGAGGTTCTTAACTTTACTGGAGTCTCGCCTAACAGAGGTAACTGGTGATGCTCGTGAGAGCATTTGGTTGTTCCAGCATTATTTCTTTCTTTTTTTCCTTTCCCTTTTCTTTCATCATCATCGTTTAACGTCTATCTTCCACGCTAGCATGGGTTTAGACGGGAATTGTCCCACTTGAGGCAAGATTGGTCGGATGACCATGTCTCACTCGTATAGGACTGTCTGGCGGTTTTCTACGGCTGGATGCCCTTCCTAACACCAACCACGTTCACAGTGTTGACTGGGAGGTTTTTACCGTGTTACCTACACGGCCACATTACAGCGTCAACTGTGTTTTTTTGTTGTGACACCTACACAACCTCATTTATTTAGGACTGGATGTTGTGGTACCAACATAACTTTACAAAGAAAGGGTGGTGTTGGTGGGAGTGGGAGGATGGGGTAGGGGTAGTGGGATGGGGGTGTATATTTGATTAAGAGGAGCCTACTGACTGTAGGTTTCGCTTTGTACTTAGGCAAGGCGGGTCTTCTGTACTACTGCATAGTGCCAAAGGTCTTGGTCCAGTGACATTGTCTTAGAGAGGTGCAAGTGTGTAAGGTCGGAATTTATCAAATCGTCCCAGGTTTTTCTGGGTCTACCTACTTTGTATATATTATATTTGTTAGTGTTTTCGTTCTGTAACCATTATATTAAATGAGTTTAAAAAAAAAGAGTTAATAAATAAATAAAACGTAATACTTGTTTTACCCTCCGATTTCTAATTTCACCGAACACTGCTATCATGACTATGTGTGAATGTATGTATGTTTGTGTGAATGTATGTATATTTGTGTGAAAGTATGTGTGAATGTATGTATGTGTGAATGTAAGTGTATTTGTGTGAATTATGTACGTCAGCGTCTATTTTTATGTTTGTGTTTGCGCGATTATAGTTATATACTCATACATATAGAAGTACGTATGTGCACACTCATACGCGTCAACGTGTAGAAAATCATAATCTCTCTATATCTCTCATCACACACTCTCTCTTTCTATATATATGATAGTTGAAGTGATGGTGGTGGCAACGATATACCGGAAGTGCAACTTTGAAAAGGAGTCAATTTTAAATTATTTATGTTTACAAAATTTAGTACCTAAATTATGTAATATTCATTCATTATTTATTTAAAGTAATCCAACTTATTTTACTAACTGGATTAACAGAAATAAACCGTACGCAGTCCCGCAGACCTTCCTTTATTATAGTTTAGATTACTTTGTCTGTACAATAATTTCACATTAACTTTATCAATTGATTGAATCGATCGACAAGATTCCAAACTTCATTCGCTTACCGTATGGGGGCAGGGGGAAACTTGTCAAATCACACCAAAGAAACAATGTTTCTAGTAATCTTTCCATTTCTGATAATATCTACTGGTTGCAACTCCTGGCAGAAAGAGCAACGTGAAATAACAGGCGCTATATTATGTCCCTAAGCAAGCCTCACAACTGCAAATCCAATTCTCTAACCACTAAGCTACATGCCTTTATTTTATGAAGAAGAATTAAAAAGAATTCTTATTTGTACGCTGTTCTTCTTGCTTGTTATTTAAGCCTTCTGATATTCTTCTCTTGCACACATTGCATGGTGACCCCCATGTTTCTCACTACTACAAAATTTGCTAACTTGTTGAACATATTACCACTACATAAATTGGTGATGGTGACCTCTAATATTACTGCTACATATACTTGCTAAGAGAAAAATGGTAGCTTACCTTCCTTCGTTGACTAGCTCGATAAATGCCAGTCCAGCATGTTTCTGGAGCGAGTTTTGCCACTCCTGTGAACAAAGTAGCATGACTAATTCTACAACAGATGAACTCTGCTTCAGTGTAACAAGACCTGAATAACAAGAAAACAAAAGAGAAGAAAATTATGAGAAAACATTAAAATCTCACATGTACAAGGTCTGTTAAAAAAAGAAAAAAAAAAGGATGTAGGCAGCTGAAATGCAGAAAAAAAATGCAATTAGTCACTTGCTATAAAATAGCTTATGAAAACCAGGCCAACATTTTTCCATCTGTAGGGATCTTTACCTGATTTTTGTAAGTTATTTTATAACATCTGACTGTAATTGCAGTTATTCTCTGTATCTGAGCTACCTATATCTTATAAATTTATTTCCTCGGTGCTTACTAGGTTTGAAAATTCAAGCTCTACACACAATGTTTGTTTATATCTGACTATATCAGGAGAGCAAAGAAAAATGATTAATTCTATCTCAGATGAACCTTGAGTGCAACAAGACCCAATTGGTGAAAGAAAAAGAAGTTTTCGATGACTGGTTGCCCTTCCTATCACCAGCCACTTTACAGAATGTACACCATGCATTTTATTATAGCATCAGCACTAGAGAGGTTATTATATCTTTCACACAACTGAAGAGCCCTCTCTACTCTTTCTTTGGCAAGCTTTCCATAGCTGGATGTCCATATAACCAACAACTTTACAGCATTTAGTGGCTGTATTTTATTGTGATAGCAGCGCTAGAGAGGTTATCCAGCAAATCTTTCTATAGCTGGAAGCTCTTATCACCAACCACCTTAGAGGGTGTACAGGGTTCATTTTCTCATAGCACCAATACTAGAGAAGCTGTCATGTCTTTGACACAACTGAAGAGTTCTCTTAGCCATTTGTTTTATGGGGCTTTTCTGGCAGGATGCTCCGTCTAACACCAATCACATTACAGGGTGTACTTGGTACATTTTATCATGGCACCAGCAATAGAGAGGGTGTCGTTTCTTGTGATCCTTTGTTTAGCAATTTTTTTTTATGGTCGGATGCCCTTCCTAATACCAACCACCTTAAATGGCTTCCAAATGAATAAAATGTAAAGAGTTGAATGGAAAAATTTACTTACCCCCAACCAGCAATTCCTGTCCATGGGAACCGATCAAAGTCTTTGAAAGGAATGGTGCAAAGTCCACGAAGATCTCTCTCAGAAGGGGAGCTGATGAGCCTAGGGCTCGCTCTAGGCGATCGGTGAGTGAGCTTGAATTGCCCTCACTTGGCAAGGGTAGGTTGTCAAAGGTGGCTGGTATGTTTGTAGCAGCAAGTTGCAAATTTTCGGGTGGTTTCACGACAGAGGCCCCCATGGTATCATCAGTAGTTGGCATCCCTGAAACGTTATTTGGTTGCTCGTCGAGCTTTATTGAAGATATACCTTCTTCCTTTTGCTGCCGGCCTTCATCAACTCTGCCCTCTCCTTCTTGCAAAACATCTCTGCTTGTTTTGATTTCACAGGTGCCATTGCGTTCATGATGGTCACCGCCTTCAGCTGTTGCTGTTGTTGATGATGATGATGGTGATATCTCAATTTTTACATCAGTGGTGGTGGTCGAAGGTGTAGTAGTAGTAGTCCCACTTCCAGCTGTGGCTGTTGTTGCTATTGTTGATCCACTGTCAGGAACTGCAGCGGTTGTAGTTGATATTACTGCTGCTGCAGTGTCAGTAGTTGGTGGTGTTGTTACTGCTGCTGTCGTGTCATCAGTAGAAGCAGCCTTTTGTTCTAAAGTTGACACAGATGAATCAGAAGGGGTTGTTTCTGTGCTTCCAGGGATGGCAACATTAGCACCACCATTACCACCATCACCACTGAGAATGTTACTATCCTCACTTGCACTTGAGGAATTATGGGCTGGCTGTTGAGCAGATTGCACAGGAATATTTTCTCCTGCGGTACTACCTTCAGCTGTCTTTTGTTGTTGAGTTGTGCTGCTACTGGTTTCAGTTTTCTCTTTTTCAGTCAACAGCGTCTTGTCATCCTTGCCCTGACCCACATCTCCATCACCACTGCTGCCACTAGTTGTGGTAGATTTCTCATCCACAACCCCCTCTGCAGGTTTCTCACAAGTTTTTGTCATGGAATCAGTGTCTTTTGGAGAAGATACTATATCATTTTTTCCAACTTTGACTGTGTCATTTGCTGAGCTATCCAACTTTAGCCCCACTCCAGGTGTCTTGGAGTTTTCAGTCTTTTCTGTCTCCTCTGTTTTCATTACAAGAGTCTTCAATGGTAAATTCTCTGTATAAGAAATACAAATGAAAAAATTAAATGAAAACAATACCAGCAAGCATTTTAAGGCCATCTTCCCTGCTAAAACAAGGGCCAGTCTTACAAGGCCCCATGATAATCTCTTTTTTCCTTATCATTTGTATCCAACCTCAACAAATTTCATTTCTTCCCCTATCATTTATGCCATGTCTTGGTATTCCGCTTCCACTACATTTTTCCACATTCATTTCCATCACAGTTCTCACCCAGTCACATTCATTCTTCCTCAACCATCTCATTCCATTTCTCTTCACAACATTCATCACTCAATCACTTTCATCTTTCCTCAACACATGACCCAACCATCTCATTCCATTTCTCTTCACAACATTCATCACTGACTATCTCATCACCTAGTCACTTTCATCTTTCCTCAACACATGACCCAACCATCTTATTCTATTTCTCTTCACAACATTCATCACTGATTTCATTCCTACCATCCTCTGCAACTTATTGTTTTATTTCAGCAATATTCCACTCTTCCATCAAACTATTCTCGTTTCCATTCTTTCCAGCCCTCTCTGCTGCCCCACATTCATCACACATGTCTCACTGCCATAAATCATGGCATTTCTTACACATGTAGTATACACCTTTGCCATTCTTTCTAGCCTTTCTGCTGCTCCATGTCTCACTCCCATAAATCATGGCATTTCTTACACATGTAGTATACACCTTTCCAGCCTCCTCTGCTGCTCCATGTTCATCACTGATGTTGCCATGTTTTACTTCCCATAAATCATAGCATTACTCAAACATGCAGCATACACCTTTCCCTTCAGTTCCAGCGATAGTCCCATCCTCGTTAACACACCAATCAGTTCTCAGAATGACTTCCATGTACATCTCACTCTAGATACTGTCACAGAATCTGATCCACCCTCACCATTCAGTGTTTCCAAGGTAACAACATTTTCACACCATTTCCAACATCCCCTACCTCTGTAGCCCCATTCCCCCAATATACATGTTATACATAAATCTGCCACATTATTTAATAATCCCTTCACAGAGCTACTTTTTCGTTGTAACCACCGGGTGTAAATCATACATTTAATAAGAGTTCACTCCAACACTGCATATGTCTACCATTCTGTTGTTTCCATCTGAGCAAATGCTTTACTTAGCATCACCTTTGTCTTTTTAATATTTACCTTTATACCTTTTTGCCTCCATACATTCCTTCCAACTTATCCATCTACTCCTTCAATACATCCATACCTTCTGTTATTAACAATACCTACCCATGAGCATCTGGTTTAAAATAGTTACATCAGATATTTACATGTTGTAAGAGATGATTTAAAGAGATGGTGAAAAGGGCACCTGACAGTAAAACCTCAAAAATGATCCCACGATGAGTATGAAGCCCATCATAGCTCCCACCCCACCCACCTCACCACCCAAAAGGCTAATCCTGGCTTTAGCAAGTTGAATTGCCACAAAGCGCTTGCTATATAAAAACTAGTCTATGTACCCAGTTTAGAATAGGTACAATGTATATCTAACTGTCGTAAGAGGTGACTAAATGAGTTGCCACCAGCTAGGGCATCTGGCAGTAAAACACCGAGATGGATAATTTTTAAATATTCACATTACTTAAATGATGACGGGGCTGGTAGTGGTGGTGGTAGCGATTGTGGTGGTGGTGGTTGTCGTGGTAGTTGTGGTGGTAGGGGTGGTTGTGGTAGTGATGGTTGGAGTGGTGATGATGGTTATGGCGGTGATGATGGTTGTGGCGGTGGTTTTGGTGGTTGTGATGATGGTGATGACAGTGGTAGTGAAGATGACGATGAAAGTAATGGTGGTAATGATATTGGTGGCAGTGGTAGCAGTGGAAGTAGTGACAGTGTTGGTGGTGGTTTTGTTGGTGGCTGTTTTGATGGTGATGGTGGCAGTGGTGTTGTTGGTTGTGATGGTTTCAGTAGTGGTGGTGGTGGCGGTGGTGACAATCTACCTACCTGGAGGTTTACTTTCAACATCGGACGTTACAGAAACTTTGCCTTCTTCTGTCTTTGTTTTTGCTTCTTCTTCATCATCGTCTTTCATGGTGATAAATTCTTCATCCGTCTCGTTTCCTGGGAGCCAGAAAGGAAGGAAGAAAGAAAAGCAAAAACACAATAAATGAAATACTATTCACATCATTATTATTAATTAACATCTGTTTTCCCTGATTATTATGTAGGTTTTCTACAGCTGAATGTCCTTACTATAACCAATCACTTTACAGAACTGGGTGCATTTTATTGTGTAGAGGTTGTAGCAGGAGTTGCCTCCCTTGTTGTGACACTCGCATCACTAATAGATTAACGCTCTCTAGACAGGAAGTAGTTGGAGTTACTTCCCGTTGGTGGCAGAACCCTTTCTGTCACTTCCGTTCCAGCATCTATAAAGGGAATAACTTTCAGCTCCCTATCTCTCATTTGCCTTACGGCTCCTGGCCTTCGGCCAGACACATTCACCTGGGAACCAAACGGTAACTAATAACTTTGCTTTATTCTTTCATCTATTCATTGACATGTCAACTATACTGTTCTAAATAACTGCAAATTGTTGATTAAACTTTATACACACAAACCACGTCTCTTGTTATATTCATACACACCAGTAAATTGTTATAAGGTTGTCAAGTTCTTAACAACTGAAAATTCTGTTTGTCCCTTTTTAAGCATGGTTTCTACAGGTGGATGCCCTTCTTATCACCAAATACCTTAAAAGATGTACTGGGTATGTGTTATCATGGCAGCATTACTGAAGACATTGAAGCTATGAACACAATGACCCAAGGGAGGAACTTGACCAGACAGAAATGCCAATCACAACCCTCTCAAATCACACCCTACCATATTATGAAGGACAAATTATCTACTTCAACATCTTTCATAATAAGTGTAGTAACCTACTTTCCGCAGGCTCATATACATTCTCCGTGCGTTATTTGGCTCAGCCCAGCCAATGACTGCCAGCGGAGGAGAATGTATTTCTACGCGCCCTGCAGGAAAAATTCCCGCGTTAGCTCAAAAAAAATCTCTCTTGCAGCTCAACCGCGCTAAGGTAAACAACTACTGTTCTTTCGCCGTGAAATCACGAGCCATGGCCTGGCAACACTTCAGCCAGTAGACCATGACTTCTGAAATCTTAGTTCGTTTGTTTCATTTGTTTGGCTTGCCAGCTCTACTCAGCTCAACCTTTGTTAATAAATAATGTAAAACATGCTAAAGTCGTTGTCGATATTCCTATTATATCTTTCTACCAAACTGGTTACTCATGGCGCTATAACTATTACTTCTATGACTCTGCTAAACTGGTGATTATAATAGGACTACTACATCTATATAATGCTGGTAAAATGTTGACCTTTGACGCAGGAGTTTTTAATTATGAAATGTTCCTTTAAAATATATATATATATATATATATATATCAATCATTCTTCCTGTTAAATAAGTATGTTCAAAGAGAGCTGATAACATTGAATAATATTGCTGGCTCCCACTCATTTCTTTAACTGAAGGGATGGCAAAAGGTCAAATGGCATCACATTCTTCCCATTCTGCAGTAATAAGCCCCTCATCTGGAACATGACATATAGGAACATTTTCTCCAGCAGAAACTTGGTGAATTCAGCAACAGACTCAGGTTTTATTGCCTGACAAGGTGAAGATCACAAACTTGAAGTATCAGCTACTTTCTGATAGTTTTGTTGTTGAACAATTAGCAGTGGATATTTCTGGTGTTCTCAGACCCTGAACCACCTCCATACCACTTGATACTACTGAATAGAATGAAAATACTGGAAAAACTTACATTAATTACAATTGCTGTTTTATAGTTTTTAGATACTTTTGAGTAAGTTTGTATATTACTGGCCAAGATAACCCAATATCTACACCCAAGTTTCCCAGCCAAATACTCTTTAATATGAACATGTCAAAAATATAAAGAGACTTATTGAAAACAACATGACAATATGCAGATCCTCATTTGATGCACATATATTTTTATACAGTGTGCATCAAACTGTAAGGATTTTCTTTATACACCAGGGTTGTTGTTTTTTTTAACTTTAGAGACTTTTTACTGCAGGCAACAAACACATGATTTGCTGATGTGTCTTCTGGAATAACAGGATGATGGGGGACCTGTTAGAAGACACAGTTCACAAAGTTTCTGATGTTTACCTGAGCTGATATGTGATAATCATCAATGACTGATAGACAAATTTCCAGGATGAATCATAAGAGGTATTTGCCTGTTTGTTTGGTGTTAGGCATTGAAGCAAACGCACATAAAGAAAAATACACAATAAAAAGACAGTGTGGCCATCAGTAATGTTTTTGTTTTCATGAAAGTGTGTCATTTTTGTTGCATCCTCCCATGAATGTATTGCAAACAGATAAACTGCAATACTGGAATTTCCATCACAAACCAGTCTTTGTTTCACCTGTTTGTTGTGACTATATCATCAGAACTGTGAAGATTTGAAATAAAATGGATCAGTTTCCAGTCCTACCACATCATACATGTCACACTGCTGCAACAGAGAAAACGAAATTCTTCACATCTTTCTAATTTTTTTTCCCTTTTAGAGTCTTTGGATAATGTTTACAATTTTATTGCTGTTCCCATTGCACCTGTATGTAATGTATTTAGTGGCTGGTCTGCCAGAATCAGAGTTGTAGTACATATGCATTATTAGTATATAGGCTTTGCCATCAAGCTGACATGATAAAGATGCAAACAGTATTGCCTATTACACTTAATTTTTGCTCCACAATTTCTGTTCTGCCAATTTATATTTCAACATTGAGAATATATCCTGTATCACCCTCACATGACACAAATGATTTTATTCTTCATTTCATTGGTTTGTCTTTTATTGTGTTATTGCTAACCACATTTTGATTGAGACCATACCTACATCAAGACTGAAATGATTGTTTGGCTTATCTAAATTTCTGGAGCAAATCATTCAACATTTCACATACTTTATATACATTGTCAGTCTTACCAACTTTTTGTCCTGTCCATCAATTCAATAAAATGCAAAAAAATGTCCACATTAACCACTAGATGCACACATACCAACATCCTTTTTACATTGAATTTCCCATGCTTACATGGATTGGACAAGTCTTTGTCATCTCCTCTGTGAGCTTCAGAAATTTTAGATCAGCTATCACTACCTCCACCCAGGTCTGCCTTGATCTTTCTCTACTGCAGCTTCTTTCCAATAGGATTTCTTGGAACCTCTTCACCCAGTGATCATCATCCATATTCATTGCATGTCGATACCAGCACAGTCTTCTCTCTTGCACACTACATCTGATTCCTCTTATACCTAGTTTTTCTCTCAGCTCATCCATGTTTCATTCATGCACCTTAACATTGCACATCCACTGGAACATGATCATTTCATTTCTCTCCAGCTTTCACATATCCTCTGCATTTACTCCCCATGTAGCATCGCACATCACGCACATGTATCATACAGCCAAGCTATCATTTGTAGAGAGAAAACTTGTCAAGAGAGGTAGTAGCTATGTAAATTATTTCCTTTCTGACCCTACCTTCATACAAATATACACAACTTCAACAAACTACAGCATCTCTGTTCTAATAAAATGTAAGAACAAATATAGAAAAATTGTTTTTGTGTTGTTTTACCTGACACATCTTTTGATGTTGGAGACTGGATGGCTGCTCGGTGTGGGCCCATTGTTGGGGTTGAAGCAGGACTTGGTGGCTCTAAAATATCTCGGTACTTCGAAACCATCAACACCGATGTAAAGTAGACAATGGCAAGGGCTAAGAACTGCGCTTGTTTGGTTTCATCCTGAAAAAATATACATATATCATCATCATCATCACCCACAATATCATTTAACGTTTGTTTTCTCTTCCAGGTTAGCAAGGATTCGACTTGTTGTCACAGACCAAGCCAGTTATTTAATCAGGGTCAGTGACCACTCAGCTGGGTGTTTGAGTGTACTAGGTGCATTTTATCAGTGTCAGCATTAGGCAAATCATTGTGCCTTTAACAACTGAAAAGTCCACCCATCTATTTGTTTGGCAAGATAGCTGGATGCCCTTCTTATCACCAACCACTTCACAGTCTACAGAGTGTATTATATTGAGGCATGAATATGAGAGAGGTTGTGCTGTGACTCAAGGGTCATCTCAACATTATAAGTATCATCCTCCTCATCGACACCATTTAACATCTTTTTCCATGCTTCCATGGGTTAGACGGTTTGTCGTTATGAGACAAGCCAGATCAGGTGACCCATGGATCTGTATTTTGGCTTGGTTGGTGTTAGGAAGGGCATCCAACTATAAAAAACCATGTTTCAGTGTGGACTGGGTTCTTTTTTTTCGTGGTACCAAAATGACCAGCTAACAGGGTGGACTGGGTGCCTTTCGTTGTGCCACAATGATCATCTTATATGATGGACTGGGTGCTTTTGTTGTTGTGGCACCAGATCAACATACAGGGTGATTTTTTTTGTCATATACATATATGTAACCATGCACATTTGTATGCATATAAATCTAAAGTCTCATATACTCACCACATCTCTGTATACAACAGCCCTCAATCTAGTTATATCCATATCTTGAAGTAGTTTCTCAACATCTTTGATAGGGGTTGTCTGTCCACCCAAATTCTCAACAATATTCTGTGACAAAGAAATTGTTAAAAATTACTGTTTAACCTTTTTGATACCAAACCACTCCTTGTCCCACAATGTATTACATTCCTGCCTTACTATAGTATGTATATGTATGTCCCCCTTGTCTCAGTCATAAATCGTGATTTAAGGCTGTCATATTTTCTTACAGTTAGTGTTGTTCTTGTTTGAATAATACCACATTTATATTTATGTAAAATCCTTCCATCATAATTTTATGCAAGAACCTACATCAGGTTATCTTCCAAACACCAAGATAATACTAAGTTAAGTTATATTTCTAACATTACTAAATAAATCCAAATTTTTCGTTATTTTCAAAATTATAAAAAAAAAAAAAACCAACATAGGTAGTGTCTTTCATTAAAAAATAGGCAAACAAAAGAGTTAAAGTGTTTATATTTATCTGAAAACTTATTGCAATTTTATATAAGAACTTTTGTTATGTTATGTTCCAAACACCAGTGTAACTCTTTTGGTAACAGCAGAGCTAAAACTGGTTCTGGTTTTATGGAACAAAACCACCCATTATAAAGGGATCCAATTTAAATTAAAATCTTCCTACATAATTTTATTTAAGAACTATGTTAAGTTACTACCATAGTAATGAAATAATTAATAATCTCCCAAAACTCTTCTTGAAATGGACTGTATCTCGCTAGAAATACAGTCACGAAAGGCTTAATAAAAAGAAAGTTAATTAATTGACTAAATCCTTCCAAATTCTTGACTATTTTCAAACTATAAACAGTGTCTTTCATTAGAAATATGTTAATGAGGAGGTTAATCCTAAAGTCCAAACACCATTATTATCTGCACTGGCATGGGTTGGACAGGTTGTTACAGTCTGAGAACAGGCAGGTCAGAACAATTAATCTTGTTCATTACATTCCATATTTTACATAATTGCCTTTTTTGACAGATGGCATACTTATATAAATAGATGCAAAGGTAACCAATATTATAGAAATCCTCACACAATCAATTGGGTGATAATGAAAATGATGAGATGGAAGGAGAAATACATAGACAGACATACGATTGGGCAGGGAGATAGCTAGGTTAGGTAAATAGATAGACAGATGGGTAGATAAATAGATAGATAAATAGACAAATAGACAGGTAGATAGATAATTTGATAGAGAGATGTCAAGTTTTAATGCCTAGCCACTGTCCCAAGTCATTCACCTGTAGTATGAAATTAAATAACTCACCTTTGGAGATGGGTGTGAGCCACCAATTAGTGACTGTATGGGATCGATGTTGCCATTGGTTGACTTTGGGTTTTGCCATTGTGGGGCCTGCGTTGGAGATGGGTCTGTGACTGGTGTCTTTGCACTATAACGGTGTTTGCATTCGAGACAATTTCTTACTGTAGCTGTGCACACTGGAAATGTAAGGTTAAAAAAGATGAAATTCATTATCATTTATGTCTATTTTTCTATGCTTGCATGGAAGGGATGGGTCTTTTTCCCCACAGCTTCCCTACACATGTTGCTTTCTTTTATCCCCTCATGTGTGAGGTGAAATTTCTTGAGATCAGTACTGAAGTGGAGCTACTGATTGCTCAGATGGACCAGAATCCTGCATCTCACATGCATACATTCCTGCACTGCATAGAGAGCATCTTATCATGGCACCAGCAATAGAGTAGTTGTCATGTATTTGAATCAACTGAAGAGTGCTCCTGACCCTATGTTTAGCAGGTTTTCTTATCACCAACCACATGCAGCATGCATTCATTATCATCATCATCATCCTTTTACATCCATACTTGCTTGGGTTGGATGGGTCTGTGCCAGTACAACCTCCTTCCACCTACTGCATTCCTTTGTCATCTCCTCTGTAAGGTTTATTGTTTTGAGATCCACCTTCACCAATGGAAACCCCCACCACCTCTTCACCAAACAACCATCATTCATAGATATGATATGGTCTTACCAGTGCAGTCCTCTCTTCTGCACACCACACCTGATTCCTTCTACACCCAGTTTCCCTCTCAGCACATCCATGGTTTGCCATTTATATGCACCAACTACACAATATTGCATGGAATTTATTATGTAGATTCTCAACAGTAGAAAGGTTGTTTTGCCTTTGACTCAAGAATGATAAATGATATGAATATAAGAGGAGTACGTGGTGGGAAAAAAGGTCTTAAGACTTACCCAAACGTAAACACTGTCGGAGAATGCCACCAGGTGGCATGTTCTTTTCTTGTTCGAGTTCGGAGAAGTTTGTGGAGCTTGTGAAGACCACAATATCTGTCATGTTCATAATCCTTTGCAGAATGGACACAGCCTGTTCAATACTTAGCCCTTGGTTCGGCTCAAGAATATCAAGTTCCCCCTGAAAACAAATAATACAGTTAAAAATCAATAAAAACATTTATCAATGAATTATCAACAACAACGACAAAGCATAAATGAATTGAGAGAGAGACTGAGCATAAGAGGAATCAAATGCTGCGTGCAGGAGAGGCGGTTACGCTGGTATGGACATGTGATGCGTATGAAGGATGACAGCTGCATAAAAAGGTGCAGAGCACTAGAAGTTGATGGAAACCGCGGAGTGGGGAGACCCAAGATGACTTGGGATGAGGTGATAAAAGCCGACCTTACCCAACTACACCTCTCAAAGTCAATGACACACGACCGTGACTTCTGGCGTCACGCAGTAATACAGGGTACCCGACCTCCCATGGGTACATGCTGAAGCATATAAACAATATGCCCCCCCCCCCCCACCGCAAGGTGGTCGTGGAGGTGCCACGGCAAAAAAGCACCCAGCCCACACTGTAAAGTGGACGTGTAGGCGCCACGAAAAAGCACCCAGCACTCACTGTAAATGAGGTTGGTGTTAGGAAGGGCATCCAGCTGTAGAAATCAAGCCAGATCAGTTCCTGTATGAGCAAGGCATGGTCAGCCGACCAGACACTGCCCACAACAGGACAACCCGTCTAACCCATGCTAGCGTGGAAGAACGGACGTAAAACGGTGATGATGATGATGAACTACATACTGCCATCATCATCATTTCACATCTCTTTTCCTTCCCTAACCCTTTGTTTAGCAGCTTTTCTACAGCTGGATGCTCTTCTTAACACTAATCACTACAAAGTGTACTGAGTGTATTTTATCAAGGCACCAGCATAAAGAGGTTATCATATCTTTGGCATGAATGAAGAGTCCGTTCAATCCTTTGTTTGGCAAATTTTCTGCCCTTTCTATCACTAAACACTTAAAAAGTGTACTGAGTTTGTTTATAGTGTCACCAGCACAAAAGAGGTTCTCACACTCTTGACACAACTGAAGAGTTTTAACATTTTTGGCAGGGCTTCTACAGCAAGATACCCTTTGTATTACTGACCTCTTTACAAAGTGTACTGGGTGCATTTATTATATCACCACCAACAGAGAGGTTGTCATTATATCTTTGACACATCTGAAGCGTTATCCCAACTTTTTGTTTGGCAGGTTTTCTATGGCTGGATACCTTTCCTATCACCAACCACCTTACATGATGTACTGAGTGCATTTTCCATGGCACTGGCATTAGAGAAGTTGCTGTGTTGTGACTAGAAGGTCCTATCAACTCTTTTTTGCATGGTTTCTATGGTTGGAAGTCTTTCCTAACACCAACAACCTTACAGGACTAGAGAGTTTGTTGACACAGCTGAAGAGATCTCTCTTCCATATAGGGGTGGGAGTGATCAGATGCATAAGTATGGTGACATGGGTGTATGGCAAGTAGGAGAGGTGAGAAAGTATGTCAGAGAGTGGGATTTGTGTTTTTTAAATATATAAATCTTATAGATATATAAAATCATGTTGTTGTTACAGCCTACACCTATGTAGGTTCAGCTGGCCTCCTATAAGGTTGAGAGTTCTGGGGTATTAATGCACCTACATTACCATATTACAGTGTGTAATGGGTGCATTTATCATGGCATCGGCAACAGAGGTATTGTCACATTATCATTTAACACCCGTATAAAATATATGTGTTTGTGTGTGTATTAACCCATGCCATCATCATTTTACGACTGTTCTTCCACGCTAGCATGGGTTAGACAGGTTGTCCTGTTGTGGGCAGTGTCCAGGCGGCTGACCTTATCTTGCTCATATGGGAACTGATTCTGGCTTGATTTCTACAGCTGGATGCCCTTCTTAACACCAACCTCATTTACAGTGAGTGCTGGGTGCTTTTTTTCCTTGGCGCCTACATGTCTACTTCACAGTGTGGGCTGGGTACTTTTTTTGCCGTGGCACCTCCATGATCACTTTGCAGTGAGAGGGGGCATAGTGTCTATATGCTTCAGCTTGTACCCGTGGGAAGTCGGGTACTCTGTATTACTGCGTGATGCCAGTGGTCACAGTCCAGCATGGAAAAATATATGTTAAACAGTGATAATAATGGGGGATATATATATTAAAGAAAAAGAGGAAATAAAAATAGTAACCGTGTTACTTACATTTGGGGAAGTTGCTGCAGCTAATAGGGGCAATAGCCCTCCACAAGACATAATGAGGTTGTCTGCTAACTGTGAGATCATGTGTGTGACATTCACAACATAAATATGGTTCTCACCAGAGTTGACGAAGTCCACAACAGCTCTGGTACTGTGGCTGAAAAATTAACAAAATGTACATAATTTAAAATATGGGTACACAAGAGGTGTAGTGAAATTGTAGACAAACCAACAGAAAAGATAGGCTTTACATAATGAAGATGCACACTGGTAGTTAGTAGCTCCAGTGAAATATACTTTTCCCAATCTCTGGAAGGCTCTATGGAAGTAGTTGACAGCTTCTGTCATTTAGCTGACATAATTGACAGTGACAGAGTAGGGGTGATGACAAACTTAGGAAGGAAGAGGTGGATGCGTCCAATATTCGCTACATCTGTGTGTCTATATGTATAGCGAATTGGCTACATACATTGGCAGTTATGATTATATGTGTGTTTGTGTGTGTGTAAATTATATTTATATATAATATTTGTGTGAGTGTATGTGTGTTTGTGTGGTTTATTTAGAAAGATACATAGACAATAGAATTACAAAAACACAGAAATCTACACATACATATATATAAAAACAGACACACTTAGAAAAAATAATTATTACATACACACACATCTATGTGATGACGAAGAAAGGAGGGGTTCATTCATGATTTTCAGCAAACAGGTGGAGTTCTTAGCTTTGATAAGTACCAAAAAGTATGAAACAGAGCTCTGTCAGCCTTATCTCCCCTGTTTGCTGAAAATTTAAAGTAAGTGAGACTGTCACTACTCTAAAACAATAGCGTAAGGTCTTTGAAATGCTTTTAATTAAGCATACAGTGAATTGCAAAATACACTATATATACATTCATATATATATATATATATATATATATAAATAAATATATATAAGACTGCTTTTACGAGCCACTTTTGCAAACAGCTGCAATGACAGAGGATGAAGACATCGTTATGCTAACGGGGGACTTCAATGGACATGTTGGACAACTCCAGGATGGATACACTGAGGTAAATGGTGGGCACGGTTACGGCTCAAGAAATGAAGAAGAAGTGAGGCTTCTTGAATTTTGTGATGCAAATGCACTAACCATTTGCAACACTAACTTCCAGAAGCCTACCAACCATCTAATAACCTACAAATCAGGTGAGCATTTAGCAGTTATTAGTTATAGATGTTATCGCCACTTTAGCAGGGTGGTAGAATCAGTGGTCGTTACTTTAACAGGGTAGATGATTGAAGGTCCCTCGATCTATTTACCATCTATTTACAATATTCCTTTCGTCAGGTCGCCAATTCCAGCAGCATGGATTAAAGTTGTTATTGAGACACGAGTAACATAATAACGACTTCAACCGCAGTAATTAGAGATGAAATGTTTGTTTATTTATATGGTTGAAGTTACAGATAAAAAGAGGTTACACAAGGGAATGTGCCATTGCGCCGTTAAGCCGGCGAGGCTAGGGGTGCAATATCTCACTGTTACATTATGCGTGTTGCTGGCTTGAAGTTTCCGGTACAAGAGAGAGATTCTTCAAATCTTCGCGGGGAATTTCTTCCTCAGGGCGCGTAGGGATACATCCTCTTCTACTGGCGCTGATTGGCTGAACTGAGCCAAATCACGCACAGAGATTGTATGTGAGCCTGCGGAATGTAGGTTACTACATCACCTCCAACCAGATTTTCAGCCGAAAATCGATAACGAAGAAACCAAGGACCCACATATTATTGAATCAGCAAGAACAAATGCTGAAAGAGCACATCAGTGAAAAAATAATTGAGCAGAAAGATTCATGCAAGAACAAAAAATAAATTAGGCGCGACGGGCCGTGTTGAGCCGCTGTCAAATGACTAGCTGTTTTGTAGTTTAAACGAGACCCTCAAGGGCCTACCAGAAAACAGATAAAGTCTGACATGGGCGAAGTTGCTGTTCTTGCATTAAATGTTAATGGTAAGCGTTGTACCAGTAGCTGTGAACGAAGCTATTATGGTAGTTTACCAGTGCTGGCGAGAAAATGATGGCCCCCCAGATGTATTGTCGAATGTGCTGTGGAGCCAGGAAAAAATGGCTGGTTGCTTTGTAAAGAAAAAAAAGGCAAGTTTAATCTGTAGGTGGGTTGCAGTGTAAATTCCATAATTCGGGCGAATCCACAGAAGTGGCCGAAATATTGACAAGTCCAGTTCAATTTGTTGCTTTCCCAGCGAGTCGGGCAAAAACAACAAGACGGATGGCCGTCATGGACGATCAGTGTGCAACGAGATGCGAAGCTGTTTGAGTTCAGCTGCAATTAGTATTCTCGTGTTGCGGTGCCTGTTTGAATCCAGTGGATTAAGCTCTGTGAGCTGCTAGCATGTGACAGCATCTCAACCAGGTGAAAAGGGACTCGCAGAATATTACGTTTGAAGAACATATACCAAGCACAACATGGTGGTGTGTGATAAAAAAAATGTGTGCATATGCAGGCATGTAAAACAGCAAAGAATGTGAATGAACAAAAACCATGAGCAAGCAAATAGCAAAAGAGCACAAAACAAGTAAATGCATTCTACAAAGAAATATGTGAATGTAACAAACTGATAATTCAAAGTCAATCTAGGGGAGCAGAGAAATTGCTCAATAAGTTCAAAGTTTTTCAAAGTCAAATAGTTCACACATCACCAGTGTACAGACACTAGTTCTATCTGAAAACTGAAAAAGAAGTTTGTTACTGCCGTTAGGGGTTAGATGTATGGTGTTTTTGTGAGATTTCGTGGCCATTTTACCGTCCCGAAGGTTTTGTTGCTTATTGTTAAAGCAAAGTCAAAGAATCTTCTGTAGAGTAGGAGTCACCAAATATGGCAGTCACGTCTGACGCCATAATGGTGAGAAAACTACTGTCTCAATTTCTCGCGTCCCTGTGGTAACGAGACAGAAGGTATGGTGGTTGCGTCGGTAAAGTTACAAGTCGTTTTGAAATTTCCGATGTGTGGTGGTTGGCGTCGGTAAGGTTATGAAGCTGCCACTCACTGTTCCCTGTATTGGTCAGTGGTTAAACAACGCTGTCGCTGCTGCTGTCATTGTTGTTGTCAAGCGTAGCCATGACATGTCGGTAGCCATCTTGAAATTTTTTCGTGGCGAAAAAGTTTTTGAAATACTGCTAATTTTTCAAAAATCTTAAAAGGAATATTCTGGATTTTCGCAAGTTCAACTGAATGAATAAGAAGGGCTGCGTTAATTCTTACGTCGGTCACCACTTTAGCAGTATTAGTTGTTGATGTTATCGGCACATTAGCAGGGTGGTAGAATCAGTGGTCGTTACTTTAACAGGGTAGATGATTGAAGGTCCCTCGATCTATTTACCATCTATTTACAATATTCCTTTCGTCAGGTCGCCAATTCCAGCAGCATGGATTAAAGTTGTTATTGAGACACGAGTAACATAATAACGACTTCAACCGCAGTAATTAGAGATGAAATGTTTGTTTATTTATATGGTTGAAGTTACAGATAAAAAGAGGTTACAAAAGGGAATGTGCCATTGCGCCGTTAAGCCGGCGAGGCTAGGGGTGCAATATCTCACTGTTACACGTGTTGCTGGCTTGAAGTTTCCGGTACAAGAGAGAGATTCTTCAAATCTTCGCGGGGAATTTCTTCCTCAGGGCGCGTAGGGATACATCCTCTTCTACTGGCGCTGATTGGCTGAACTGAGCCAAATCACGCACAGAGAATGTATGTGAGCCCGCGGAATGTAGGTCACTACAAGCACATAAGCCAGATTGACTTCCTGCTAGTTAGACAGCGAGACAAACAGTTGGTGTCAAATACTAAGGCATACCCCGGGGAAGAATGTACCCCACAGCATAGGTTAGTCGTTAGTGACATATCAGTAAGCATGAGAAAGAATGAGACATACAGGAAAGTGTGGAAAAGAAAGGTCTGGAAGCTAAGACCTTTCATTAAAATATAAATTTAGCAAAGCCCTTCAACGTGTAAGACGAAAAAGAAGACGATTTAGAGTTGTAGGACATAGATGATAACTGGAATTTCTTGCATGACAACTTACTGCAGCTTACTGAAGAAACTTGTGGTTGGGGCAGAGCTTCAACCAGACAGAGAGTGACCTGGTGGTGGAACAGCACGGTAAATAGGGCCATTAGAGACAAAAGACTGGCATGGAATGCTTTGAAAAATGGTGGCAGTAGGGAAGGATACACAGCCGCTAAGAGAGAAGCTAGATGTCAGGTGTACTTAGCATGCAGGGAGGCTGAGAGTAGGAGGTTTGCCAATGTTCTGCGACGGGAAGATCAGTAACGTGCGGTGTTCCGCATTGCTAGGCATGGTGTCAGTGCAAATCAGGATGTTGTTGGAGATAAGTGTGTCCGGAATGATGCTGGTGTACTTAGTGTCAAGAATGATCAAAAGAAGGAGGCCTGGAAATTTCACTATGAGAGACTGATGAATATGGAGAACGAATGGGAGAGAGAGAAACTAGCCCCAGTAGACCCGACAGAGGGACCAGCTATTGAGATTGACGAATATAGGGTACAAGAGGCAATTAAGGAAATGAAGAATGGTAAGGCTGCTGGACCGTCAGGGATAGTTGCTGTGATGCTGAAGGCATCAAGGGAAGTAGGCACTAAACTGGTTGCACGCATCATCAATCAAGCTATATATGGTGGTGTCATACCCAAAGACTGGTGCAGCAGTATTCTCATAAATTGCTAGAAAGCTAAAGGGGATGCTCTAGAGAGGAACAATTATAGGGGCATAAAGCTGATGGATCAGGTTATGAAAGTGGCAGAGAGAATATTAGTGCAACTGATTAGAGAAAGGGTCAAACTAGATGAGATGCAGTTTGGTTTTGTGCCTCGGAAAAGTACAACAGATGCCCTCTTCTTAGTGAGGCAACTACAAGAGAAGTTCTTAGAGAAGAATAAGCCACTATACTTAGCTTTTGTTGACCTAGAGAAGGCCTTTGATAGGGTACCCCGACCTGTCATCTGGTGGTCCCTAAGGAAACTAGGTGTTGAGGAATGGCTTGTGAAGACAGTGCAAGCTTTGTACAGAGGTGCTGTCAGCAAAGTGAGAGTAGGTATGGAGTTTAGTGAGGAATTCCAGATACAAGTGTACATCAGGGTTCGGTCCTCAGCCCGCTCTTGTTCATTATAGTCCTCCAAGCCATAACAGAGAAGTTTAAGACTGGATGCCCATGGGAACTTCTCTATGCTGATGATCTGGTTCTTATAGCAGAATCAGTAGAGGAGCTAGAGAATAAATTCTGGCTATGGAAACAGCACTTGGAATCAAGGGGACAGAGTGAACATAGCTAAGACAAAAGTGTTGATAAGTAGAAGAGAGGACAATACTCTGATTCCATCAGGGAAATGGCCATGTTCGATATGTAGGAAAGGAACTGGCATAAATTCCATAAAATGTACACAATGCAGATCTTGGGTACACAAGAGATGTAGTGGGATAGCAGGCAAACTAACAGGTAGGTAAAACTACGTATGCAGTAGATGTACAGGTAAAGTTGGCAGTAGTAATCACAATGATAGACACATTTTTCCAATGCAGGTGGGTTCTATAGAAGTGGTTGATAGCTTCCGGTACCTAGGTGATCAGATTATCATGGGAGAGGGTGTTCCAAGGCCATAGTATCTAGAATAAGGACGGGTTGGAAGAAGTTTAGAGAGCTGCTTCCTCTGTTGACAAAGAAGGGTTTCTCCCTGCGTACGAAAGGCCGGTTATATGATGCCTGTGTGACATGTGCGATGCTGAATGGTAGTGAGACATGGGCAGCAACTGCAGAGGATATGCGACGGCTGGAGAGAAATGAAGCAAGTATGCTCCGTTGGATGTGCAGTGTCAATGTGCGTGAACGACCAAGCATAGACGAGTTGAGAAAGAAACTGGATATAAGAGGGATAAGTTGTGGTGTGCAGGAGAGAAGGCTGAGATGGTATGGACATGTGATGTGCATGGAGGATGACCGTTCGGTAAAGAAGTGCCAAGAAATCCCAGTAGAAAAACAAGGGCGGAGGTGGTGAGAGCAGACCTCAGATCGCTGAAACTCACCGAGAAGATGACAAAGGACTGTGACAAGTGGAGAGATGCCGTGCTGAATAGGACCCGTCCAACCCTTGCAAGCAGGGAAAAGCGGACGTAAAATGATGATGATGATACACACTATATATAGGGCTGTCAAATTTCATACTTGACAGCCTTATGTATATACACACACACACACACACATATATATTTTGTGAAACATAATTACCTAACAATTCTACAGAGGTTAATGACTTTCGAAACATATTGCATTAAGTACAAGAAAATTTAGCTGAGATGGTAGTTACGTACCTTTTCCAAACCTGGATGTCTGTTTCAATTGAGAAGAGAAGATCAGAGAGAAGCTTTTGATGTAGGTAAGACCATCTGAACTCTGGAATCCGAAAAGGTGGCGCTCTTGGGCCTGGGCTAAATAGGTGTCGGCTTCCTGTCGTTGTTCCATGGCTGCTTCTGCGAGAAGAACCTGCTGAATTGGTTCGAGATTTTGGCCCTGAGGTTGAACTCCCATCTGTTGTTGTTGGGGCATAGTACTGATTATGAGAGGTTTCGTCAATAGGGTACGAAGGCCCTTGTGGTGGTGGTGCTGTCGTTGTTGCAGCTCCTGATGTGGGGCTTCCAACTGTTGGGGTGTAATACTGGTTATTAAGAGCCCCATGAACGGGATAAGGTCCTTGTGGTGTTGGTGCTGTTGTTGTAGCTCCTATTTCTGAGTCTCCTGCTGTTGGGGGGTAGGATTGGTTATTAAGGGTCTCGTGGACAGGATAAGTTTCTTGCGCTGTTGTAGGAGGTGTTGTTGTTGTTGCAGTCCCAGAAGTTTCAACTTTATAAACAGATTTGCCACTGTCTTCTGCTTTTTCTGAAAAATCCGCTGTTGTTGTTGATGATGTAGGGTCAGATATGGCGTTGTCAGCAATGTTGTAAATAGATTTACCAGTACCTTCTGCTTCTTCCAAAAATTCCGCTGTCGAATTGGTGCTGGCACCATTGTCATAATTAGCCTCTTCAGCCTCACCTGTGTGGTAGATAATTCCTCCATCCTCCGTCGGATATTGGTACACCATACGCCCGTCTTCCGTCTGGTAAACCAACTCCCCGTTCTCAGTGTGCTTCAAGTGTATCATGTCGCCGTCTCGGGTGTAATAACCCGTAGGGCCTGCCTGGGTCTCATACCCGAGGCCAGACGAATAAACACCAACATCACCACTGTCTTGATGATGATCATCTTGTTCTGCTTCACCACCACACGTTTCGTAAAAACTACTACCGCTTCTTTCTTCTACACTCACTGCTCCAACCTGTCCACTTACATTTTCTACATTTTCAGTCCCTTCAACTTCAACGACACCACATGCAGAAGGGGCCGATTCTGACCCTGAGCCCTCATCAATATTCTTACCTAAGCTTTCTTTGGTATCTCCACGTCCTTCACCAACATTTTCAGCATCATCAACATCATGTCTTTCTCCTTTACTTTTGTCATTGGCTCCATCATCCTGCTGTTGTTTTTCTTTTCCTTTGGAGACATCAGTCTCTTTGTGCTCTTCTCTTTTCTCTCCTTGTTCATTTTCACACCCCGACTCCTTCTTTGAACCATTCTGTGTACATCCATCATCTGGGTGCATCGTTGTCTTCTCAACATCATTCACATCCTGGGGTATTTCTTGCTCTTTCTGTTTCACATCTGTTTGGCCTTCTTCAGATTCGATTTTCTGAGTGTCCCCACACCCGTCATTGCTTTCATCTCTTTCCTTCTCCCCAGCTATGACTTGCTCACTCTTCTGTTCATCTGTCGTTTCTTCTTTAACTTTCTCTTCTATGATATCGTCTTTCCTTTCATCGCTAGCTGTGCTAACGTCATCTTTGCTTTTCTTGTCATCAACAATGACACTGGAGTCTTTTTCTTTGTCACTTCCATGTTCATTATTCTTGTTTGAATCTGATTCTTCTGTGTCATGTCTTTCCCCCTTACTTTCATCAACATCTCCTTGCTCAGTCTCACACCTTGACGACTTCTTTGAAACAACACCACCACCACCATCGCCTCCCCCACCACCATCACCATCAGCTGCTGTTGCTACTTTTTCCTTGCTGCCTTCTTTATCACTCATTTCCAAGTCTTTCTCCTTCTTCCCTTCAATGATGCTCTGTTCATCAGGTTTACCAACATCACTCGACAAAACTTTCTTGTCACTTTCATTGCTTTTTTTCAATACTTTGATATCGCCTCCTCCGTTTTCACTATCATTTTCCTCGTCTTTTGATTTCCCTTTTTCTTCTTCGCCTTCGATGTCTGCCTGCTGTTTCTCTTTCTTCTCAGATTCATTGCCATCTTTTTCGGCCTTTTCTGTACCCGATTCCCCTACAATCTGCTCCTCTTCCTCGCCTTCTCCAACACATTTCTTGTTATCCTCACGTCCTAACTCTTCCTCCAAATAGACGTCATCATTTTTCACTGTGTTCATTATCTCCTTCATCATCTTATAGTCCTCATATTTTGACCCATCGCCTTCTTTAAGTTTCACTTTTTGTTCTTGTTGCTGTTCTTCTTGATTTTTTATGTATTTCTTTTCATCACACACATCTACAACACCTTCAACATCCTTCTCCTTCTTTACATCAGATTCTTCTGACATTGTCTGGTTCCGGTTTTCAACACCAAACTCTGCATTCTTCGATTTCTCATAATCACATTCTTCCACTTCTGCTGTCGTCCGATTCTGTGGCACTTCTTCATTATCCTTGATGTCATCTTTGTCTTTGTCACATTTCTCTGACACTTCAAGTTCTGCCTCACCTTTTTCAACACTCTCCCTGCGTCCCACAGGCATTTTACTGACATTTTTCATTGTTTCTGATTTCTGCTGTTTGTCTTCAGATTCTGATTCCAAAGATTTTGTAGTAGCTTCTTTTTGGTGTTGGGAATCAGATATTTCTGCTGTTTTCTCTGCACATTCTTGTGGGGATGTGAGGTGAGAGGCTTCTTGGTCTTGCTCATCAGATATTTCTGATATTTTAATGGAACATTGTTGCTGTGGTGAGGTCACAGGGGGGTAGTTATCTGCATCAGCTGCAATGTCGGAAATGCCAGAGATTGTGCTTATAGGGTGTTGTTTGCGGTCATGTGGGTCCACAATGTTGTCTACCCTCTGTCTTTCATATTGTTGGTACATCTTCGACATGTGCAGTCGAAAATCTTCATAGGCAACCTAAAAGGGGAAAAAAGACAAAAAAGAAAAAAATATATATATATACAATATGAAACGTAGTAACCCCAACATAAATGACTATAATAATAGTCAATCATTATCAATAATAGTTGAGAAAATCACGCAAAGTACCTGAAGACAGAAAAGTGGACAGAGGCATTTGATCCGACCATATCTCTTGGTACACAAGAGATGTAGTGGGATCTCAGGCAGGCTAGCAAAGAATGTAGATTTTGTATGTGGCAAGTAGCAAGAACTCACAGGAAACAAGGTCATTTAAATGCTCAGAAGGTTGTGTAGAAGTAGCTGATAGTTTTGTTACCTGGGTGACGAAATTAGTAGTGGAGGTGGGTGTTCTGTAAGTAGCCAGAGTGAGAATGGGATGGAAAAAATTCAGGGAGCTACTACTGCTGTTAGCTACAAAAGGTTTTTTCCTCAGAATGAAAGGCAGACTGTATGAAACCTATCTACAAACAGTAATGTTGCATGGCAGTGGGACCTGGGCACTTTATGCAGAGAATTGGAAAGAAATGAAGTTGGCATGCTTCAATGGATGTGTAATAGTAATATACATGAGTGGCAAAGCATAAATGAACTGAGAGAGAAACTGGGCATAAGAGGGATCAGCTGCAGTGTGCAGGAGAGGAATTGCTGAGTAATAAGAGTTTTCTTGAAACATGTGGTGATTGACAGGCTTTCTATGTTGGCTTTGATGAGAGGGTTGTAGGCTATATATTTGCCAGTTGTTGGGGAGGAGAAACCAAGGGAAATGTGGTATTGGGTCATGGGGCAAACTTTGAAACAAGTGGGTTGTGTCTGGCATTGTGAGGTGTGCTTGGATTTCTGTGACGACCTGGGTTGGGCAGGGAAAATAAGTCAGGAACGCAAGTTTGTGTGTGTATGGAGAACGTGGACGCGCGTTGGCAGGGAAGCTATGTTAACCAATGTTTGCCCCTAGCTTTCCATGTTAGCATGGGCTGGATAAAAAAGGAGAGGTGGGGAAAATAGGAGTAATGTTACACCGCTGCTTCTTTGGGTTTAGGGTGGAGTCAGAAGGATACTGGCAGGGTGAGGCAAGGAAATCAGGAATATACTGGCAGGTGGGGTCCTGAATGTACCATCGCTCTGCTTCTTAGGGTTTAGGGTGGAGAAATGTGGGCAGGAGCATACTGGCAGGTGTGAGTCATTATCCTTATGTTCATTTCATCCCACTTGCGCGGGAAGGCAAGTTTTCTGCAGCACAGCATATTGCCACTTAACTCGGTCTAGTGTCCTCTAGTTAGTGAGGTTCAGCCGTGTCAGGTTGACCATCACCATATAATTCCAAGTTTTCCTTGGTCTTCCCCTTCCATACGTTCCATCAACTTCAAGGGCTCTGCATTTTTTATGCAGCTAACTGCCTTCATACACATTAAATGTCCCTACCAACATAGACTCCTCTCTTGCACACTGCATCTGATCTCTCTTATGCCCAGTTTCTCTCTCACCTCATTGATGTTCCATTGCTCATATATACTACTATTACACATCCATCAGAGCATGCTTGCCTCATTTCTATCCAATCTTTGTAGGTCATCCATGCACAAAGTCTCACTACCACATAGCATTGCCATTTGCATGCTAGCATCATACAATCTGCTTTCACTCTGAAAGAGACCCTTTGAAGCCAGCAGTGGAAGTAGCTCCCTCAACTTTTTCCAACAATTCCCCACTCTAGTTACTGTACTTTCAGAACACCTACCCTCATTGTTAATTTGATGTCAGTGAGAGAGAGAAGGAATGCAGCTAGTGGAGGAAGGATATACTGGAAAATACTGTCCAACCCATGCTAATCTTGAAAAACAGACAAACTTCAATGGATGTGCAATGTTAGTGTATATGGACAATGGGGTGTTGATACACTGTGAGAAATACTGGGTTTAAGAGGAATCAGATGTAGTGATCAATCAGCCTGCAGATAAGTCAGACTAACAGAAAAAGTAGACTTTATATGTGGAAGATATTCATGTGTAGTTACCAGTGAAACCCCCAGTGAAATAATCATCATCATCATCATCGTTTAACGTCCATCCTCCATGCTAGCATGGGTTTGGACGGGAATTTTCCCACTTGAGGCAAGTTTGGGTGTCTTGCTCGTATAGGACTGTCTGGCGGGTTTTCTACGGCTGGATGCCCTTCCTAACACCAACCACATTTACAGTGTGGACTGGTAACTTTTTACTGTGTTACCTACACGGCCACATTACAGCGTGGACTGTGTGTTTTTTTGTCTTGACACCTACACAACCTCATTTATTTAGGACTGGATGTTGTGGTACCAACATAACTTTACATCGGAAGGGGATGGTGTAGATGGGGTGGGAGTAGTGGGATGGGGGTGTATTTTGGTAAGAGGTGCCTACTGACTGTAGGTTTCACTTTGCAATTAGGTAAGGCGGGTCTTCTGTATTACTGCGTAGCGCCAAAGATATCGGTCCAGTAAATAATATTTTTCCAATTCTGGGAAGACCCCATAGAAGTAGTTGATAACTTCTGTTACACAATTAGCATTGGAAGAAGTTGCTCTGAGAGCAGAGTAGTTAGAATAAGAATAGGATGGAAATAGTTCAAAGAGCTGCTGCCTCTGTTGACAACAAAAAGGTTTTTCTTTATGAGCAAAGGGTAGATTGTATGATGTCTGTATGGAATGTGTGATGCTGCATAGCAGTGAGACATGGGCTGTAAATGGAGAGGACACATAGTGACTGGAGAGAAGCCTGTGCTAGTATTGACATGTGATAATCACAGTGGAAGGAAGCTGCAGTAAAGAAAAACCAACAAAGAACTAGACTATTTTACATTCACTTTTCAATCCTTGAGTAAGTTGAACAGGCTTTCACTAACAAACTATGCCCCCACACGTTGCACTCCATTGTCATCTGCACGTTGAGCTTCAGCAATTTAGCATCAGCTCTCATCAGCTCTACGCAACTCTTCTACTAGCACTACCTTTTGGGATTTCCTGGGCTTCTTTATCCAACAATCATCTTCCATATACATCACATCCATTGGAGAATGTTTGTTTCATTTTTTCCAACCTTTGCATATCCGCTACTTTTACTGTCTCACTACTATGCAACATTATACATATGTGTGTGAGTGCGCAAAAAGTAAACAAAACAACAAAGCAAACAAAACAAACACGATATAAAGAAATATATTAGTTTCACGCTCATCCCTACCCCTTTCTCTCTCTCAATATATATATATGTATGTATGGAGGCACATGGCTTAGTGGTTAGAACATTGGCCTTGCAATCGAAAGGTTGTGAGTTCAATTCTCAGACCGAGTGATGTGTTGTTTCCTTGAGCAAGACACTTTATTTCACATTGTTCCAGTTTACTCAGCTGTAGAAATGAGATGATAGGGACTGGGGTCCCTATCATTCCACTGCAAAGTGGTCGTGGAGGTGCCATGGCAAAAAGCACCCAGCACTCACTGTAAATGAGGTTGGTGTTAGGAAGGGCATCCAGCTGTAGAAATCAAGCCAGAATCAGTTCCCGTCCCACCCTTGCAAGCAGGGAAAAGCGGACGTAAAATGATGATGATGAGCATTGATAGAGAGAGTAGATGAAGAAATACAAGAACTGAAAGGGGGTATGCTGGAAAAGACTTGTCCAACCTATGCAATCATAAAAAGATGATGGTAATGATGATGATGGCGATGATGGTAATGATGATGATGATAATGATGATGGCAATTATGATGATAATGGTGATGATGAAACAACAACAAAACAGAATGCCTTACCTTTGAATGTAAAATAGCAAGAGTGTCTACCCAAACTCTCCATCCTCCGTACTCAAACTTAATTGCATGATGTAGGAGCATCCGAAATAGTGACATAACCATGTCAGTAATTTTTTGTTCATCAACATTTCTGGGGTATATGTAAGCCATACTAAACAGCCATTCCTGCCACACTGACATTTGTAGTAGAGTTCTGCAGGGATACAAAACACAAGAGGTTTATTGGAGACAAATGTTTATAATATAATATCTTCACTGGTGGTGGCATCATTGTGAAAATTTGCAGTATTAGAGTAAACACAATCACCATCGATTAATGTCTATCTTCCACACTAGCATGAGTTAGACGACTTAAGATACATCGGCCGGGAATCAAACCTGGGCCACCCGCGTGGCAGGTGAGCATTCTACCACTGGACCAGCAATGCTATAATATTTAATGTGACGTAATCATACTGCTGTTTTGTTCTTTTCAAGAATGTTTTGCTAATGTGGTTTCATGAGGTTTGTTAAATAAAATATTTACAATATCTTCACTTGTAGACAGTTATGGGAATTTTCAGTATTAGAGTAAAGACATTAATATTTAATGTGAGGCAGTCACACTGCTATTTCATACTTTTCAAGAATGTCTTGTTAATGTGGTTTGCTAATTCAAATGTTTATAGTATCTTTACTAGTGGATAGACTATTGTGAAAATTTGCAGTATTAGAGCTGCAACAACATTAATTCTTACCTCCTGTTTTCCTTATTGTTATTACACATGATAGTTAAATCAGACAAAAACATCTTTTTCACTTCCATCAGCTCAGCGGAGTGTTTCGACTGTCGAATCATTGTCGCAACAACTTTGAGAATTGCTGCAAAAACAGGAGAAAAATATATGATACAACTTGAGAAAAAACTTCTTCACCAACATCAACACCTTTACCATCATCATCGACCACCCCCATAACCATTATCTACTGTTTGTTTTCCCTAACAATGTCTGGACTGGTCATCATGGATCAAGTTAGTACTTAGTTGGAGCTTTTGACCGCTCATACACATATGTATATTGTTTTTCACATCAACCTGGCCACAAATGAGGTTGTATCTCATAGATTTCTTGGGTTTTGATGATAGGAGCCCCAGTCTTGGCACAACGACCGATACTGATTAATCGCTGCATTCCTAGTCTTAATGTTTTCGACAGGATCTTTTCCTCAGGGAAATTCGAAATTTTTGGTCATATTTCTGTGCCGACTATGCATACGGAGAATATAACTCATAGTTCTAGTGAAATTATTGACAAGGGGATATAACTAATAATCCTGTTAAAAATATAGGCATGGGAACATAACTCTGCTTACTTCAGTATTTATTCTTACAATAATGCTGGGACTACTAAAAACCACACCCACACTGCTAACTGGTTAGTGATAAGAAGGACATCAACCATAGAAACCATATCAAACAAAGTGTTGGGAGGACCGTTCAGCTGTGTCAAAGACGGTCCCCCAATAAAATGCACCCAGTGACAATATATCAAACCATTCTATTGTGGTAGCAGCAGTTAGAGACATTGCCCCTCAATGATTCAACTATAATCTAAGAAAAGTAACGTTTCAAACATCAGCTTACTAAAATAAACAAACTTTACGTATTTCATTAAATTCTTCAAAATTCATTTATACACATAAGCAATGTATTTCATTAGAAATACGGTAAGAAAAAAGGGTTAATAGAATTTTCTAAAGAATACTTCATCTTCATTATAAATTGCTTAGTATGAAGAATATAAAGTTAGAGTATGTCATGAAACAAAAAGCCAACAATTTTTGGGGAGGGGAAAGTCGATTAAATTAACCCCAGTGTGTTACTGGCCCTTTATTTTATCGACCCCATAAGTATGAAAGGCAAAGGTAACCTAGGTGGGATTTGAAATCAGAACATAAAGGAATGTAACTATGTCGCGAAACATGGTGTCCGACGCTCTACCAACAGCCAATCCATCCACATGAAGCAAGAATGAGAATGTGGATCATTATTTTGATAAGTGTCAAACACAGATAACGAATGAAAATCTAAAGAGAATATATTTTGAAAATTCACAATGTACCCCCACCTGGATTTTCAAGTTTGTAATACGATTCTGGCTCTACGTGTCTGTCATAGCTGTATTCCAATGTAAGACGCTCTGTTAATATCTGCAAAAAAATACACAAATGTCATTATCTTCATTCATTAAATTGCAATAATATAATTTCAAATTAATAGAGAGAGAGGGGAAAAGAGATAGGAGAGGGAGGCAGGGGTGGGAGAGAGAGGAGGGAGGCAGGGGTGGGAGAGAGAGGAGGGAGACAGGCGAGGCAGAGAGAGGAGAGATAGGGGAAGGGAGAGAGGAGAGAATAAGAAAGACAGGGAGGCAGATAGAAGATAGATTGAGAGACATACCTCGAACAATACATTGTAGGTAGCTATTGTAATGGAGTGAATATTGAGCATTAATCTTTCACCAATGAGAGAGAACAGGTTGTGTGGGTTCATTGCATCATACTTGCGCCTGTAACAGAAAATATATTGATTTTTGGGGGGTCAGTTGGAGGGGGGAAGGTCAGAGGTTGTGTCAAGTCTACTGATTTTATCATCATCATCATAGGCTTGCTTACCATGTCAAATATGGAACTATGACAGAGATGAGGTCTTCTGATCAGTCTGGTCATGGTCCCTGACAACCTGCCCAACTCATGCTAATATGGAAAGTAGATGAATAATATATTGGATGCATACCAGTATGGAAACAGTAAAGATATATTGCAAGTACTCACATATATATATATTTATATATACATATATATATATTTATATATATACATACATACACACACACATATATATATATATATATATATACATATACATTCATACACACATATATATATCATCATCATCATTTTACGTCCGCTTTTCCCTGCTTGCAAGGGTGGGACGGGAACTGATTCTGGCTTGATTTCTACAGCTGGATGCCCTTCCTAACCCCAATCTCATTTACAGTGAGTGCTGGGTGTTTTTTTTCCGTGGCACCTCCACGACTACTTTGCAGTGGAATGATAGCTGTAGAAATGAGATGATAGGGACTGGGGTCCCTATCATCTCATTTCTACAGCTGAGTAAACTGGAGCAATGTGAAATAAAGTGTCTTGCTCAAGGAAACAACACATTACCCGGTCTGAGAATTGAACTCACAACCTTTCGATTGCAAGGCCAATGTTCTAACCACTAAAACATATGCCTCCATATATATATATATATATATATATATATATATATATATATATATATATATATATACATTCATACATACGTGATGATGATGGCTGCAACTCGATTTTGAGTAATGCCATCGTTTGATACTTAAGCATGAGCATCACGAACGTGGCTTTTCAGTTCTGTTTGGGACTTGCCTATGGCCAGCAATGCTATGCATCGCAAAAAATGTTGCATATCAAGTTGAAGCTTTTTTAAGTGAGGAAAGGCTTTGCACAGGGCCAATCCCATTTTCTGAATACCAAATACATTTACCCCAAAAGAATTGATCTCAGTCATTGGATGTAGACGAAGTCACAGGTTTTATATCAGAGTACCAGAGTGACTTTCTCCTAGAGAGATGTCTTGCTAAAAAAAAACAAAAACAAAAGAAAAACCATACATATTGTCGTCATCATCATCATTTAATGTCTATTTTTCCAAGCTTGTTAGTCATCTCCAGTACAGTATCTGGAGATGCTGACATTATTATAATATCATCATCGTCGTCTTTATGTCTGTTTTTCCACACTTGCACAAGTTGGACTACTATACGATCAAATTACTTGAAAAAGATAAACAAAAATACTACACTTACTTGTGAGTACTTCGCATGAGGAAAAATCCTAAAAGTTTCAATGCTTGAATACGCAATGGTTCATTTGATGATGCTAGTAGCTTGAATACAGTCCTGAAAGGATTAAATAATTTAATTTCATAAATTAAAATGTAAATATATTTATCTGTAATATTACTACAAGTGATTTGCGATATATAAAGAAAATTCATAGGCAATATTTTCAATAAATAGTAATTTTTTGTTTTGATCTATTTTAAGTTTTCTTTTTAATTTTTTTTTTATACATATATTGGCTAAATATTTATTTATGAGATAGAAATACAAATAAGAAATAAGTTTGGTTATTTGGAAGCCTGACAATGAGTGTTTGGTAGAAATACCAAGATAATAAGAAAGTAGAAGAATAAAAAGAACACAGTGAAGTGAAATATAAGAGTGAGGATGACAGAAAGTTACCTTAACAATTTTTAATAATCCAAAATATTTTCGGATTCGCCTTCCATTATCAAGGGGAATGTGAGAAACCTTAGAAATGTCGTGGGTGGCTGTGCAATTTATTTTTTATACTACTTTGATTATTTCAATACTGATATATCTATATCTATATATATATATATATATATATATTTTTTTTGTTGATGGGTTAATTTAAATTTAATATGTATTTATATATGTCACTCGCAATAGTACCCAGTGTTGCTCGGAAAAGAGATGACTTAGTCAGTGGACAAGGTTTTGGAAAATATTAATTGTAACTCTGCAAAAATATATTATATGAAACATGTTTATATTTAGTGCAGATGTATGTGTGTGAGTGTGTGAGTGAATTTTCTTGCTCTTGTCATGTAATAAAGCAGTTTGGCATATAGGGATTGATAAAATAAATATTAGATTGTAACAAAACCAGGAATCGATATGATTGCCAAAACTCTAAGATGTTATTGTTAATTTGCTTTGTTGATTGTATGTGTATAAAACAAAACATCACTGCAAAAGGGTCACTGATGACAAATGCACATCCTAAAAATAGATAAAATTGCATCTAACAGACAGGCCCTTTTCTTCAAAGCTGGAAAATAATTCAGATCCTAAAAATATCTGACCCACCTATCTAGGTGCTGAGTATCACAAATATGCCCCACAAGGACAAACAGTTATAAATGAGTACTATCAGGAAGTCCTCCTAACACTTCATTATGCAGTTTGGTGCAAGAGACCAGATCTCTGAGACTCCCACTATTAGTACCTGCAACAGGGCAATGCTTCGACTCATTCGTTGCAACTGATCCAAGGTTTCTTGGTAAAGAAAAGTATTTACCTCATTCAAAAGGCTCCATACTCTACAGATAGGCTTCTGATGACTTTTGCATGTTCTCAAAAATGAAAGGGTCCCAATTTGAGAACTGAGAGGACATCATGTGGACTGTGACAGCAGTGCTGAGAGTCATTATGGAAGAAACATTCCAGATGTGCTTCAAAGGTCGGATATGCTTTTGACAGATGTACTTATATAGAGATAACCAATACTGTCACACAAAAATAATGGGAGATGGAAGGTGAAAAACTGAATATTTACAATGAACTGTTCTTACCGTATTCCATTTTTCTTGTCAAATGAGGGTACCATTGATGAGGGGTGTTGAGCCATGAGAGTTACCAAAAGCATAAGAACATCCATCAAGTTGTCGTCCTGGATGAAAACAAAAGTATATCAAATTCATAACAGTTTATCTTTTTATACATCACATCACATTATATTAATTAATATCACAGTGTCTGGAAACTAATTATACACATTATGAGGTCCTTTTTGAGGCATTGTTTTATGGTGCCAACCACATTTAGTAGCCTCTTAAAACACACAGAGATATGGCATACCTATTCTAAGCCAGATACATGCAGTGAAAACATATTGTTACCTTGGAGACATGTTGAATGGAGAGAGGGTGGATCAGACTCTGACAGTATCTAGAATGAGATGTACATGGAAGAAGTTCTGGGAACTGAGTGGTGTGTTAATGAGGATGGGAGTATCACTGAACCTGAAGAGAAAGGTGTATGCTGCATATTTGAGAAATGCAATGATTTATATGAAAAAGACATGGGTGATATGTATGGAGCAGCAGAGAAGGCTCGAAAAGACAGAAATGAGAATGGTCAAGTGGATGAGTGGAATATTGATGAGAGAAAATAAACAATGAATTGCAGAGGATAACAGGAATAAAATCAGCACTGGATGTGAAGAGAAATGGAATGAAATGATTGGATCATGTGTTGAAGAAAGATGAAAATGATTGGGTGAATTGGGTGAAAGGAGTGATGGAAATTAATGTGGAAGAAAGTAGAAGACCAAAAATGACATGGTTAAGGATGATTGGAGAAATGAAAGACATGGTGGTGGTGAGGGTGTGTGCAAATAGGGAAAGTGAAGAAGCTTAACATGGAGGATCTGAAGATTAACCCTTGCTTTAAGAGGGAAGATGGACTTGAAACACTTGTTGTTGGTTATGTTAGCAAATCCCTCCAAATTATTTGTCAATCACAGGCATTGTCTTTTATTAAAAATATGGTAAAGAATGGGTTAAAGTGATCATAATTATGTAAGAACTTTTGTTATGTTCCAAACAAACTTAATAATGAGAAAGTTAGTTATATTACTAATATAACTAAATCTGTTCAAATTGTTGATTAGTTTCAATATGACTTAAAAAACCGTATGCAGCATATTTCATTGGAAATATGACAATCCAAGAAATAAACCTACCTCATGTAGTGTTGTGAGATAGTTTAAAATACTCTGTAGTTCATCTTCTAGAATTCCTTGACCTTTTCGGATAAGTTCTTTGACATAAAGTAGCATGAAAGACCTTAATCTAATAATTTCATCTCTTGTGGGTCTTGGGCCATCTGAAATACAGTAAACATTATAAACATGTTATATATATATTAAGTAAACATTATAAATATAGGGGTTACACTACATGTGGGTCTGAACAGACAGTTATTTATAATATAGTAAACATTATACATGAAGGGCTGGACAAAGTAATGTATAAACTAGGGTAGGGACAATAAACAGATTGAATACACATACAAACACACACGCTAATATGCATATATCAGCATCATTATCATCAGTTTAACATCTATTGCTTGCATGGGTTAGACATGTCACATTCTGAGGCTAGCCAGGTCAGGTGACCACATCTTGTTCATACAGATCTGTTTTTGGCTTGGTTTTTTATGGCTGGATGCCAACCACTTTTCAGTATGTACAGGAAGTTTTTTCATAGCTACACCACTCCTACTTTACAAGGTATCCCGAGTGATTTTTATTGTGGCACCAATATAACCACCTTACTAGGTCAACTGGGTATATACACATACACAACACAATGTATACTCTAAAGTAGTTGGTGATTGGAAAGCCATTAGGTAGAAAACTTGGCAAAAAGTTGTGAGGACTTGTCGGCTGTGTCAAAGACATGACAACCACATTAGTGCTGGTGTCATGAAAAAATGCAACCAGTACACTCTGTAAAATGGTTGGTGATAGGAAGGACATTCAATCGTAGAAAACTTGCCAAATAATGATGGTTGTGGAGATTTGATGATGGGGACGATTGAGGTGATAATGGTGCTGGTGATGATGATGATGATTACAGAGATGTAAAACAAATTTTCCTTACCGATCCCTTTGGGAGTAAGGCCACTTCTGTCGTTAGGGTTAACGACCCAATAATAATATTTCAATGTGTGCATTGTTTGTAAAACTGCACTCACACGGCGTATACTATTGTATATTTGTGCGTCGTTGATAAATTCCGTTGCTAGGTAATTATACAGCTTATTTTGCACCTACAGGAAAAGAGAAATTTTTAATTCTTCAGTTACTTTAGACAGAAACTATAAATGTTCTCTTCTTAGAGAAACAACTAGAAGGGAAGTCACTAGCTAAATGTAAGCCACTATATCTAGCTTTTGATAGAGTTTCATGATTTGTCATCTGGTGGTCTTTAAAGAAACTGGGTGTAGGAGAATAGCTTGTGAGAGCAGTGCAAGCCATGTACAGAGGAACAATTAATAAAATGTGAGTAGGTAATGAGTTTAGTGAGGAATCTCATGTGCAGATAAGTGTACTTCAGGCTTCTGTTCTCAGTAAAAGAAGTTGCTCTGAAAGCATAGCAGCTAGAATAAGAACAAGATGGGAAAAGTTCAGGGAACTACAGCAACAATGGGATTTTCTCCTCCAGTGATGTCTGCATGTGAAGTGCAATATTTCAAGGCAACAAAAGATGAGCAGAGAATGTCAAAGATATGCAGAGACTGGAGAGAAATGGAGTGAACAACAGAGTCACTCAGATGCTGAAATCTTCTAAAGATGTAGAAGCCAAGCTAGTCCCTTGCAAAAGGTTAAATAACTAACTTGGTCTGTGATAACCCATCCACTCCTTGCTAGCAGGGAGAATGGATGTTGAATAATAATGATAAATTTAAAAGATAATGATTTTTCTTACCTCCACGGAAGCATAAATCCACAGGCCAGGGTTGAAAAGAATGTGGTCAAAGAGGTGCTTCAGTAAGATGCCACCAGTAGGCAATTTTACCAAATATTGGGTTAGTTTTAAGAAACTGTTGAGCACTTCGGGCGTTATGTGTTCTCTGGACGACTGTAGAAAAAATAAATATGGTCTTATGGGATGAAATTATTACAATTATTACAATTGATTAGTTGTGAATTATTGATGATTTAGGCAGAATTGTTCAACAATACATTTGTATAATTAAATATAAGCACTTTAAATCATTTGTTACCATATTTCAAAGGAAATAACCTTATTTTTAGATAAATGTACATACTTTCTTTTGTTACTCTCTAATGAAAGACACTACCAATGTTTTTATTTATCATTTTGAAATAATCAAGATTTTAGAGGGATGAAAAAGTCAGTGGCCTTCCAATATCATCATCATCATCATTTTACGTCCGCTTTTCCCTGCTTGCAAGGGTGGGACGGGTCTTATTCAGCACAGCATCTCTCCACTCGTCACGGTCCCTCGTCATCTCCACCGTGAGCTTCAATGATCTGAGGTCTGTTCTCACCACCTCCGCCCATATTTTTCGTGGTCTACCTCTACCACGTCTTCCTTCAACTGGCAATTCCTGGCACTTCTTCACCCATCGGTCATCCTCCATGCGCATCACATGTCCATACCACCTCAGTTTCCTCTCCCGTACACTACATTCTATCCCTCTCAGACACAGTTTCTCTCTCAACACATTTATGCTGGGTCGTTCACGCACATTTACACTGCACATCCAACGGAGCATGCTTGCCTCATTTCTCTCCAGCCGTCGCATATCCTCTGCAGTTGCTGCCCATGTCTCACTACCATGCAGCATCGCGCTCCTCACACAGTGTGTAAATATGTTTCCTTAAGTGATGTAGTACAGGAGAGGTTAAATTCCATGACAATAAAATATGAATGAGGACTGTTGTTCAAGTGGCCTTTGGAAATCATGTGCACTAATCCTTTGCTATCAGCAGTTTAAAAAATGCAGCTGGTCTAACACAAGCTTTCATCAGTTTCAATAAATCATCAATGTGGATAGTCCATCAGCTTGGCATTCAGTTTCATACATCTCAACAAAGACCACTTGCAAGAGAGTAAAGGTGAAGGGAGACACCAGTCTCATAACCCACATTCTTGCACAGTATGTAGCCTTGTTTGCAAGTCATTGGCAGGAGTTAAATGTCATATCAGACATAGACATATCACCTGATTGAGCTAAAGCTCCTGGACACTCATATGCAAATATTGATGGGAGAATCCATCTCACACACACATACATATATGTATATATATACATATATATATGTATATATATACATATATACACACATGTACATACATGTATACACAAAATTCTTGATTATTTTCAATATATATATATATATATATACACACACACACACACAACATCACCGTGTTATGAATAATTTCCATGCTAACAGAGGTCAGAGAAGTTGTCACATTTTGGCATAGTTTCTATGGTTCGATGCCCTTCCTAACACTGACTACTACATGGTATGTACAGAATTTGTTTCCTTATGGCCCCACCACTATCACATGACAAGTTGGATTGAATACTGCTCTTTTTGTGGCAACAGTACTACTATTTTACAGAGTGGGTTTAGTGAATAAAATGTGGCACCAACACTTCCACTTTCCAGAGTGGGATGGGTGCATTTTATAGTGGCACCAGCAGTACCACAGTACAAAATGGTATGAGAGCATTTTATTGTGACACCAGAACTGCCACTTTCCAGTGAGGCGTGAGAGCATTTCATTGTGATACTGGAACTCTCAGGCAACCAATCTTAATTTCCTCTGTTATGGACTGAAGAACTATAATGAACAGGAGGGGACTAAGGAGTGTATGTTAAACTTGTTGCTATATGCTTTGCCAACTCTTACCTTGTTAGTTCCACCTCTGTACATTGTGTGTATATCCATGACAAGCTATTCCTCTATCCCTAACTTCCTAAGTGACCAAATTACAGAATTCCTAAGAATTTATATCCTTCCTCTTTAACAGTCGAAGTGTGATTTGCAGAAGATTTGGTTGTTACTTCTGGCAGCCGATTTCGTACTAAGGCGAATGGATGAAGGACCCAGTCGAAGAATCCCATGGAGAGGGCAGTCGAGGCTGAGGGACCTGGCATTCGCCGATGATAACACTTTGATCACTGAAAACAGTGCAGATCTGCAGGCCCTAACAACATCCCTACAAGGGAGTGCAGAAAAGATCGGCCTGAGAATCAACACCAAAAAGACCAAGGTCATGGGAACGGCCAAGCAATACAGGTCCAGTGATCAGAGTCAACCAACAGGACCTCGAGGAAGTCGATCACTTCATCTATCTGGGCAGCATCCTGACAGGCAGCGGCAATGCAGAGCTCGACATCAACTGTCGGATCAGCAAAGGAGCTGCAGTTTTCCAGTGGCTGTGCCCAGTCTGGTCGTCTTCATGCATTAGTACCAAGACCAAGCTCCACCTGTACAAGAGCATCGTGCTGCCGACAGTGCTTTATGCGAGCGAGACATGGAAGAGTATGGCAAAAGTAGAGACGGCTGAACGCTTTCCACCAGTGGTGCCTGCGAAAGATCCTTCGTGTGTCCTGGCGCGACCGAGTGCGAAACGAGGAGATCATGCGGTGAGCCGAGTCGTGGATGCTACACAGAGTGGTCACGGAGTGTCGGTACTGTCTCGCTGGCCATATTCTGTGTCTGCTAAATGAACGGCATTCGAAAACAGCGATGAACTGGACTCCACCTGGCGGTAAACGGAGCTGGATGCCCTTCCTAACACCAACGGTGAGTGCTGGGTGCTTTTTTTCTGTGGCGCCTACACGTCTACTTTACAGTGTGGGCTGGGTGCTTTTTTGCTGTGGCAACTCCACGACCACCTTGCAGTGGGGGGTGTGGGGGCATATTGTCTATATGCTTCAGCTTCAGCTTGTACCCATGGGGGGGGGGGGTCTTCTGTATTACTGTATTGCGTGACGCCAGAGGTCACGGTTGTGTGTCAGTGTGTCATTGCACTTGAGAGGTGCAATCAGGCAAGGTCAGCTTTTATCACCTCATCCCAGGTCATCTTGGGTCTCCCCACTCCGCGGCTTCCATCGACTTCTAGTGCTCTGCACCTTTTTATGCAGCTGTCATCCTTCATATGCGTCACATGTCCATACCAACGCAACTTCCTCTCCTGCACACAGCATTTGATTCCTCTTATGCTCAGTCTTTCAATTCGTTTATGCTTTGCCGTACGAGTATATTACTATTACACATCCATCGGAGTATGCAAGCTTCGTTTCTTTCTAATCTACACAAGTCTTCTACAGACAGCGCCCAGGTCTCACTATGATGTAACATTGCTGTTCGTATACACGCATCATACAGTCTGCCTTTCATTTTGAGGGAAAAGCCTTTTGCAGCTAGCAGTGGCAGTAACTCCCTGAACTTCTTCCATCCCGTTCTTACCCTAGTTATTGTACTTTCTGAACACCCACCTCCGCTGCTAATTCGGTCACCTAGTAGCTATCTACTGTTTCTACAGAGTTTGGTGGTGCTTGTTTCCTGTGGCCGTTTGCTGTCCCAGTGCAGCTGCTACATGTGAAGCCTACATTCTTAGTTAAGCTTCCTGAGATCCCACTACATCTCTTGTGTACCCATTGTTTGCATTTGGAGCAGAGGATGGAGTTCCTACCTACACCTTTCCTACATACTGAGGAAGGCCATTTCCCTGAGGGGATCTGGGTTCTGTTTTCTCGTCTACTTACGAGGACCTTAGTCTTTGTCAGGTTGACTTTGAGACCCTTTCTTTCTAGTCCTTGCTTCCATGTTTGGAATTTCTTTTCTAGTTCAACCATAGATTCAGCTTTAAGTGTGAGATCATCCACATATAAGTGTTCCCATGGGCATCCGGTCTGAAACTCCTCCATTATTGCCTGCAAAACTATAATGAACAGGAGAGGGCTAAGAACAGAGCCCTGGTAGAGACCGACCTGTATGCTAAATTCCTCGCTATAGTCATTACTAACTCTAACTTTATTGACTGCTCCTCTATACATGGCTTGTACAGCTTTCACAAGCCATTCATCTACTCCTAGTTTTCTGAGAGCCCACCAGATTATAGCCCGGGGAACTCTGTCGAAGGTTTTTTCCAGATCGACGAATACCAGGTAGAGTGGCTTACTTTTAGCTAGGTACTTTTCTGTAACTGCCTCACAAGGAAGAGGGCATCAGTGGTGCCTTTTCCTGACACAAACCCAAATTGCATCTCTTTTAGTTTTACTTGGTCCCTAATCAACTATGCTATAACTCTTTCCGTTACTTTAATGGCCTGCTCCATCAGCTTTATACCTCTATAATTTCCTCTATCTAATGCATCACCTTTACCCTTGTAGCAGTTGACAAGGATGCTGCTGCATCAATCCTTTGTATTACCTGGTTAACAATACGTGTGGTTATGGTGTGACCTACCGACCCAGATGCCTCCACCATCTCAGCAGCTATACCTGATGGACCGGTTGCCTTCCCGCCTTCATATCTTTGATTGCCTTACTTACTACGCTGCTGCTGACTTGTACTGCTGGCCCCTCTATAGGGCCCACTTGGGGTAGGGTCTCTTTTTCCCATGCATTCTCCTCATTTCGTAATCTTTCATAATGGCTCTTCCATGCATCTTTCTTCTCAGCACTTGTGAGGTCAAGCTCACCTTTATCATTCCGGATACACTTCTCTCCAATGACATCACAATTCTCTCTGACACACTGCCTCGCAATCTTGATCACCTCCTGTTTCTGGTCCTCACGTTGCAAGACATGCTTGAATTTTCTATCCTCTGCTTCCATTCTAGCTAAGTATACTTGTCACCTAGCTTCCCTCCTGGTCTCTATGTAATATACCCTGCTTCCCCCGTTCTTCTATTCTTTCCATGCCTGTCTCTTAGCCTTAACTACCTCATCTACCTTATTGTTCCACCACCAAGTCACTCTCCTCCTCCCTGTGGACTTTCTCGAACCACAGATCTCGTCCGTCGCCTTTAGTAGGTTATTTCTTAAGAACTCCTAGTGCTCTTCTATATTGAATGTCTATCTGTTCTTCTTTACTGTCATAGGCGTCGAGTAAAACATCTTTAAATCTGTTATTGGCTGAGGGGTCTTTCAGCTTCCAGATCTTTCTTCTCCAGGTTGCCTTCTGTTTCCAAGTTCGTCTAGTTCTGACAATGAGGTCGCTGACAACTAAGTTATGTTGGGAGGTGCATTCCTCACCAGGGAAGGCTTTTGTGTTTACAACCGTCCATCTATCACGTCTTCTGCTGAGGATAAAATCTATGACTAGAATGCTCCCCTGATCTATAGGTGATCAGATGGTTGTTGGGTTTTTTGAAGTACGTGTTACATATCGACATGTCATTGGCGTCGCAGAATTCTAGAAGCCTGAAGCCTTCTTCATTTCTTGTGCCAAACCCGTGGCCTCCATGGACTCTATAGAAGCCACCACGGTGTTTACCAACGTGTCCGTTAATATATTTTATGTATACTAGTATGTGCGTCCAAATAAAATAAGTATTGGGCATGAATACTTATATATCATTGTCATTATTTATATTTGCTTTTCCATGCTTGTATGGGTTGGGCAGATCGTTTTCAGCACATCATCTCTCCATTTGTATTCCTTTGGCATTCTGTGAGATTCAGTGATTTGAAATCATCACTCACCACCTCCATCCAGGTCTTCTTTAGTCTTCCTCTACTTTAGTTTCCTTCCACTAGGTTTTCTTGGCATTTCTTCACCAAGCAATCATCATCCATATGCATCACATGTCCATTCTAGCACAGTCTTCTCTCTTGTACACATCTGATTCCTCTTATATCCAGTTTTTCTCTCAATTACCATATAGAGGCTCCTTCATTGTAACATGGAGTTTAATTGTTCAGGTAAATGTAAAAGTAAGTTAAAGGAAAATTAACTTAAAATACATTAAATTGGTTACATTACACAGTGGTTTATCTTTTCCAAATAAGTCGAGACATGTGGAATAAAGTGTCTTGTCCTGGTGAAACACAACAAAACTACAGTGGATTTCAATTGCTTATCCATGAACTGTTCATCCTATATACTATCCTCTATATCTTCTCTACAAATATCAATCTAAGAATGGGGGTGGTTGCTGGTGTTCTACACTTGTAAGGCAGCTTGTGTTGGTGTTACGAACAATATTCCCAGTACATCTTATAAAGTAGTAGAGTGTTAGGAAGGGCATCTAACCATAATCCCAGTACATGTTATAGTAGTAGAGTGTTAGGAAGGGCATCTAACCATAATCCCAGTACATGTTATAGTGGTAGGATGTTAGGAAGGGCATCTAGTCGTAGAAAGTTAAAATGAAGATGGTACTTAGGAGCAAGATGTGGGCACTTAACATACCACGTCTCACAATGTTAGTCTGCTTAACCTATGGAGGCATGGAAAATAGATGTTAAATGGTGTTGAGGATGATAAACACTTTAACTCTTTCATTACCATATTTCTAATGAAAGACACTGGCTATGATTTTTCAAATTTTCAAAATAATCAAGAATTTGGAGAGATATAGCAATATAGCTTTCTCATTATTAAGTTGGTGTTTGGAACATTATATAAGTTCTTCCAAAAAAATATGACAAAGTTGTTTGAAACACAAAGGTTCTTATATAAAATTAAGATGGAAGGTTTTTAGACAAATATAAACACTTTAAACCCTTTCATTACCATGTTTCTAATGAAGGACACTAGTTATGATTTTCAAACTATTTTGAAAATAATCAAGAATTAGCCAGTTATTTTGATTAAATATTACAAAATTTCTCCTAACAAGGAAAATGGACATTAAATAACAATGATTATGATGGTAATTAACTTTCTCATTATTAAACTAATGTTTGGAACAGAACATAAAATTTCTTATATGAAATTATGATGGGAGGTTCTAAGATAAATATAAACACTTTATAGAAAACAAACAGGTTCGTATCAGAGAACCAGGGGTAGTTTCACGCAGTCAGGTATCAAAAGGGTTATGTATAAGTAGGAATACCTTTTCTAGTAAGTAGCTAATAACTAAGAATCCTTTGCTCTGTAGCAGCTCTTCTTGAATTGAGGATGAACTTTCTAGAAGGTCGCACAAAAGGCCCATAAGGTTAGCACTGGAAAAACAAGAAAAACAGTAGTCATTAGCACTTAACATTCTGCACTGCGCAAAACATTTATTAATAAGAATCATTTAAAAATTATCTAAACTTTATTTACATGTGTTAACAGGAAATATCAAACTCTAAGGTAAGGGAGATAACTTCCGATGTTTTCATTTTTCCAGCAGCACGTTTTTGACGAAAATATGTTTTGGTGATTTGTTTTTTTATCCTGGATGTTTTCCTTTACAGAATGGTTGACAAAGAATATCGGCGCTTTAATTTATGAATTATTAGCTGTTGAAGACGGATAGATTCGAAAATTTAAATGCCACTACAATAACTCCTTTTTCACTTCTGTCCAGGCCCACCTGCTCAAATGTCATTAAAGGTATGCCAACAGCTTCGAGATTATTCTTCAGCTTAACCTTATACCGGAACCATGGTCCTCGTATATTCATTTTACCACTGTGGAGCTGACCATACATGAGGATCTTTGGTATTTGATGAACAGCCCATCGTAATTTGGATTGCATGAGGAAAGTCTCAATACCTTCAATTTTGCACTTTGTGAAAATACCAGCATTTGAGATGTTATCTTCATGTGTGTAACCACACATTGTACGAAGGCAAACCTAATGGAACATACAACTGATTTATGTGTGTGTGTGATATGGATTCTAGGACTCAGATCCAAACAAAAGGGTGGTGAAAACTGTGGTTAGAAAAAGCTACTTCAGTTACCGCTTATTGTTGGCACCGCTAATCCAATGGTTGGTTTCTCCAATCCCACGTGCGTACAATCTAACTCGTTAACCGGGAGCTCCCAAACTGACGTTCACCACCCTAGAGAGAGGCAGACCTGCCGGTCCTTCCGGTTGAGCACACCCCAGCCTCCGGCCACCGCACACCACACCATACCCACACGCCCCCCCCTGAACTCAAGGATCAATTTCCCCCTCGTCCTGCTGCATATGAAAGTCTGCTGTCCAGGTTGGTGGTTTGCAACTTCTTTGCGACCTCCGCAGTGTTGGGGCGGCACTTTGGATTTCCTCTTCCTCGGAGTCCGTTGACACAATAATTCTACGGACATCCAGGACATGATGTGGTACTCCGTCCACGGACACATTGTTCTGGGAATTTACGGCCATCACCGTTCCCCTTCCCCATTGAGATGTGCAACGTGCATCTGGGGGCTTAACCCAGACTCCTTCGCCCACCTGCACGAATGCATTCTCTCTCTCCACTGGCCGTTGTGGTGGCGTGCACGGGTACCGCCACTCGTATCTGAATACTGCTCTGTGTGGTACCGATTCCTCAACCTGTCCCACCCGAGGAGACATGTACCAGAACACTGCCTCCATTGGTGAGATGTGGCCCCGCTCCGCCATTGCTTTGATTGTCTGGTGGTGTCGCTCTATGATTCCATTTCCGCTCGGCCTGTATGCTGCTCTGAAGAAACGGTCCACCTTCCATCCATCGACCATGTCCCTCAGCGCCTCCGAGCGGAACGCTGCGCTGTTGTCCATCAGCAGTTCGACCACAGGGCCTCGCTCCAAGAACACCTCTCTCAACGTCCGCGTGATTTCCTCGGCCGTTCCAGTCTTTATCTCTTTCCATATCGCCATCCGTCCCAGTCCACAGTCGACCATTGAGAGGTATGTTCCTTGTCGGTAGTGTGTTACATCCACCGCCAATCGCTTCCAGTCGCGATCCACTGGGAGGCTTCCCGTTTCGTGCACACCCGGGGCGGGATCAATGGACTGACATCAGACGCAGCCTCTAAGCACTCTTTGAACACTGCGTCTGCTAATGTCCGAGTCAATTCTCCTGGCTAGGAACAGAGTCCTATCCACTCCCATGTGGTGCATGTCATGCAACCCTTTCAAGTCCGACTCGGTCAGCCGACACACGGCAGCTATCTCATCTACCTCCTCCGGCGGTTCCATCCAGGCTTTCTTCACCCTGGTTAAGACGTCCGCCCTATTTTTCTCTGAGGGCACGAAAACGACGCTCCGCCTCAGGTCGAACTCGGTGGCCAGCTCTCCTAAAGTTCCCAGGCGGCGCTTTCTCAGCATCTCCGCCGCCCCTCTTGTTCGCACTCTCTTCTCACTGGTGAGCACTGACCTCACCCATCCGAGTACAGTAGCCGAGTTGGTGCGTATCTCAATGGTGCGCAGTCCCCACTTCAGGGCGAGGTTCACCCCTCTCAACACCGCATCCAGTTCGGCCACATTGATGTGGTTGCAATCGTCCTTCTTCCTAAGCCAGGCTGCATCCTCGACCTCAACACATATCTCCAACATGACACCTTGTGCTATGCTGGTGGCATCGCACCATACGGTCCCGCTCTGCGATTTGGGAACATACCCGCGTCCCCGCACTGGGTCGTCGGCCTTGACCCTCTCCATGATCTCCTGCATCATGGCCACCGTCCTCTCTCCCACTCTGTCACTCCAAGTCACCCCGCCCGCTCGTCTCTTGACATAGCTGCATGCCGTCCGGAGCCACCCAGCAATCGGGTAGTGACCCACCAACTTTCCACACGCCGAGAAGAGCTCCCGCCTACTCATACTTGGGCCCAGTTCTGGAACTTCATTTCCCCTCTAGAATACTAACACGCCCGTCCTGTCTCGCCGTAGCCAAAGTCCCAGCGCGGCTCCTCCCTCCAAAGTTTCTGACGACTTTGCAGCCAGTCCATACCCCTGTAAATGGCTCGTGACCTCCGCCGCCGACACTATAGACTCATCCACTAGGATGTCGTCAATGTAGGAATTAGTGGCCCTCTTTATCTTGTCGGCCTTTCCCAGAAACGTCTTGAGGACCGCCACCATGATCTTCGGTGCGGAGCGCAGCCCGAAACCGAGCCTGGTCAGGCAATATGTCCGGCCCTTATACCTGACCAGCTGATACTGCCAGAGCTTCTCATCTATGTGTAGTAAGTATGCCGACTTTAGATCAACGATTACAGAGGCCCCCATCATGCGTCTTCACTCACGCAGGGTTTCCCCACAGACATCCGTGACCTCGCCACCCATGTGGCATGACCCGTGCTCGTTCAGCTCCCGAAAGTCCAGTACCGGCCTCACCTTGTTCTTTGTGAGTTGCGCCATCGCCATTAACGGCAATACTCCACACTTCACCTCCTCTTTCCAGGGAAGCAGTATGCCCTCCTCAATCCATCTCTCTACCTCTCGCTCCTAATATCTCTCTTCAATGTATGTTGATAGCAGCCCACTTTGGTCTTCAGTGTTGGTGGTTCTCCCTTCCAGTACCACTCAACAACCTATCGTTGCCCATCGAACACGGCCTTGAAGTCTTTGTCCTGTACAGTGTAAACGGGATATTTCTCTTCGTGAGCCTTCTGGTTCTCCTGTCGCGTACTCACAGCGCATAACTATGCGGCGCCGCCAAACGACACAACGACATTGTTCACTGTGACGCCTCCTAGACGGCCAATTGCGTCCATGCCCATAACTACGCCGATCCCATCCACCACGTTGTCGACTACGATGGCAGAAAGCCTTATTTTCTTTCCCCGTACCGCCATCTCCACCTCGCTGCGAACTCGGCATTCAATTTTCCTACTGTCGACTGCCCTTACACTGCTCTAACCTCTCCACCTCTGCGCCACCCTCGCGGTCATCAGTGTCGACGTACAGCCCGTGTCCACGAGGGCTCGCTGTGGCTTTCCCCTCACGAAGACTTTCACCACGGGCAGCTACCGGCGCAGTAGTTCCCCTTGGATCGTTTCCCTGGTCGCTGACACTGGTAGCATATTTTGTCTGGCCTTGACTCTCTACAGTCTCTTGCCATGTGCGGGCCCTGGCACCTAAAACAACGACCTCTAAACGTCCGTGGGCGACCGTGTGCCGTGGTTGCCTCCCTTTCACCATTTCGCTGCCGGCTGCCTTGGGCCTCTGTCATTGCTATCGCCGCGACACTCTTCTTGGCATCTTCTGCTATGATGCGGGCTTGCTTCACCAGTGCAAGCATCTCAAATCTCCTTGTAACCCGGGACTTGCTGCAGTTTCACCGCTATGTGGTCTGGAAATCCATTTATGAACGCCAACCGCACCGATATCCAGCCAATATGGCCAATCGTACCGATATCCAGCCAATATGGCCAATCGTACCGATATCCAGCCAATATGGCCAATCGTCGTATTTCCGCTGCGAAAATGTCAACGCGTTCACCGTTCCATCTAATCCTTGCCAGCCTAGCAAGAGCGGCTAACGGTCCTTCCGCGAACGCTTCCATCATACGTCTCTCAATCTTTTGCACATCCCTTTGGCCGTGTTCATCCATCTCTAGGAAGAGTGCCAACGCATCCCCTTCAAGGTACAGTGCCATGAGGCCAGTCACATCTTCTATCTTCTGTAAGCTTGCGACGAGCCGGACTTTTCGCAACCAGGCGACAACATCGCCTTCACCGGTAAATGCTCTAATCGCTTCTCCGCTCATTCGTAATCTCGTCGCCATATCCTAGTTTTGTCCTGCGGTAAGTAATAAAAAACAACAGACTCCTCTCTGTTCTCATAGTAGCTTTGTTTTCGAGAAAGTTTTTTTTTATCGTCTTCCAGTGCCAAAATAGCTTGTGGTTAGAAAAAGCTACTTCACTTACCGCTTATTGCTGGCACCGCTAATCCAATGGCTAGTTTCTTCTCTCCCACGTGCGTACAATCCAACTCGTTAACCGGGAGCTCCCAAACTGACATCCACCACCTTCACTGACCACCCTAGAGAGAGGCAGACCTGCTGGCCCTTCCGGTCAAGCGCCCTTCCAGTCAAGCACTCTTCCGGTCGAGCACTCCCCAGCCTCTGGCCACCGCACACCACACCATACCCACAAAAACCTGTAATTATACACTTTAATTTTGGTTTCCAGCTTTATGCCTGCTACATTTCAGACATGGTGAAAGTTTATCAAATGGACTCGAGGCTTGGTAATTCGAAAGACAATCTTGTCATCAAGGATTTTCTAAGTATGTAAATGACTTAACATAATTGAGATTCTTTCCATCTAGCTTTAAGATAGACAGAAACAGGTAGTTCATGTTTGAACCACCAGGTGTGGCTGGTGGATACCTTCGATCATTATGCTAACAATAAGATTTTTTATATATATATATATATATATTCAATGATATTAAATAAATGGAAACTATATTTATAAAACCATATTTATTTTATTATATATATTTCTAGGGTACCAAGGCAACATTGGTACACTTTCATCAGATAAAAAACAAAGTTTGTTTTATAAATAGAGACATACCCATGAAAATCATACCTCATCGGTTGGAAATTCACTGGATAATGGAAATATATTAGGGATTATTCAAACTTATGTGTGAATATGCAAATGAATATGTAAATAATTGTAAAACAACCGTTTATTTAAACGACACCGGAGAAAGAGAGAGAGAAGATAAGGGGAGAAAGATCAAAATAGTACGAGAGAGAAGAAATAAACAAGAGAGGATGAATAAAACTCATAACGTTAATTTGGGGGAAATATATTCTAAGTATATATCTTAATAGTACGTGTATTTACGATTATTAGTTGTTTAAAATATATTTTCTGTTATTAGATAAATAAATAAATAAATAAATAGATGGGTATATCATGTTATAAATAATTGTTTTATTGAGTTATGAGGGATATTGGTTTTGTATTTAATGTAAGTAAATATTAAGTTAAATTAAATTAAATTAACTGAGTTAATAAGAATATTTATATTTATATATTTTAAAATGGGAAGATACGGAAAAATTCCAGTTTAATTTATTTATTCGTTAGTATGAGACTATTTAGTCAAAATAAGTATAAATGTTGAAAGATATATTTAGCCGGAATCAGTTAGTGGTTATAAATCTAATAAAAAATATAGAAAAAAATATTAAAAATTTGAGATTTAAAAAAAAAAATAATTTATAAGAGATAAGTAATTTTTAAAAGAAATAAAAATTAAAGAAATAAAAATAAAGAATTAAAAATTATTAACATTAAAATTAGAATTAAAATTTAAAAAATAATTTTAGAATTATATATGTATATAATTTATGAAACTTTAAGAAGTGGAATTATAGCAAATGTTATAGATATTATGATTTAGAGATATCAATATATTAAAACCAAGTGGATAAGATTGTTATGGAAATAAGTAAAAATATTACAAGTATAATTATAATTTATATATAGTTCTGAATGTTGAATTCAGGCGGTGCCTACAACAATTAAATAAATTTGTTCTTAGATTAATAGAGTTCTTACATTTAAGTATGAAAAAATTTCCTCAACACACAATTTGCAGAATCTAGATAAAGCTGTTTTTCAGTACGCGGGTGCTTTTGAAACTATTTCCCAAGTTAATGAATAGTCCATATTCTTGTATTTTAAGTTCCATATCAGGTTTGAAAGATAAGTTGAAGATTTTTTATCAAATCTTCAGAAAGAGCATTTGTGATTATTCCAGCGACTTTTAAATTCTGTAGAAATTGCACCTACATAGTTAAATATATTATCACTGGTTTTAACGGTACATTTATAGACCATATCCTTATCTAAACACTTATTTTGTAAAGGACAGTTTGATTTAATTCTACAATTACATTTTGCGGAGTTGTTATTCGGAACGGTACTATTATGTTGGATATTGCTAGAGATATTATTGCTATTTTAGTTATTTTGGTTAGGGTTTAAATTTCTATTATTGATTCTATTTTTATTTTGTGCTATGTTCATAGTAGTAGAGTAGGATAGTTTTATAGTATGTCTGTTAAAGATTGAGTGGTATCTGTGGGCTTTAGGAAAACATTTATCTAATGCTTTAAAGAATAGCTTTGCTAAAGGTGTTTTTACGCTTAATGAGAATGGGCGTGAGTACCAAATAATATTTCTTTCTATTTCTTCTGTTAGTTTTAGAGTTTAAGTTAAATTTTTTATTATAATTATAATTAGTAGGGTTATTTGCCTTATTACTGTTGTCGATGTATTTAATCTTATTTATATAGCCTGCTCTATTTAAAGCTTCATTATAATATTCTGCCTTATCGTCAAAAATGTTTTTTATTAGCGGAGATGCGTGAAATACGTTGTTGGATAGAATTGACAATAGTGTTCTTGATAGATCTAGGATGATTAGAGTTAAAACTTACATAGTTTAGATTCTCAATTTTATGGAATGGATAGTAGAGCCCTGTGTTAAGGTTTAATGTTACGTCTAAAAAGTTAACAATTTTATAGTTATTCTCTATTTCTAACTTAAGGTTGTAGCTATTGAAGAATTGTATTATTGATTTTCTTTTCCTATTAATTTCACAATTACTATGATTTTCAATTGAAAGCAGCATATCATCACGATATAAACCACTGGTCATCTCTGGTATTTTTCTATGCAGTGTATTATTAATAAATAGCCCCACAAGATCCATTATTTGCGCCGAGTCTGATGATCCCATGGTGATATCAAAATTATTTTTTCTATCGGCTCTAGTCCAGAGATGATTGTTGAATTCAATTAAAGTTTTCCGTGCAGTTAAAATGATATGCATTTCTTCACTAGATAAATCTGTATGTTTAGATGCATAGATCAGAGCTTTATTAAGTAAATTAGGAGTAATGGAGGATTAGTAGTTTGCAATATCCAATTGAATGAATTTTTTGTTATGTTTAAATTTTATATTATTGAACCAATCTATAACCTCGTTAGTACCGTTCCATAGTTTTAGGTAAGATATTTCTTTAAGTTGCGGTATGTTTACTAACTATGCCTAAGTATGATTTAGATGGTGCTATAAGTCTGACTGGTAGTTCTATTTCAAAGTTTCTTTTGTGGTCTTTCAGGTTAATTTTCGGTCTTCTAGGTATAAAGGATTCGGTCCTATTTTCGATGCCTAATTTATGAATTATTTCAGAAGCTTCTCTATTTACCATTTCAAGATCTTCATTAGTTGTTATTTTGTAGTTTTTCCTTAGTTCTTTCAATATAAGGTTATTGTAGTCGTCCTTTTGCATTCCGTATAGATTGTTAGTTTTGTCAGATTTTACGAGGATTTTCTCAGTTTTTTAAGATTGTCTATATTATTCTTAAGGCCTTTAAGGTATTCCTGGCCTGCAAATTGGTTTTCTTGATTTTGATGTTTTGTATAATCGATATTTCATTTTCAAATTCCATTAATAGTTTGTTGTTAGGTGGATTTTACTTGGATTTGAAGATCATATCGAAGTTGTAACTGGATTTATTTGTTTTTTCATCTAATTTTCTATCGAAATGGAAGGCACGCCATCTAAGTCATCGTATAGAGGAGTCAGATTTCTCAATGAGTTGTTTAAGATAGTCCTTATTCTTAGGTAAAGGTACATCTTTTAGAGAAGAAGAAATCCTAAAGAATTCCATTATTTAGCAATCAGTTATAATTTAAAGTGCTCAACATTAAAGGAGCTATTTATAAGTAGATTTATAACCACTAACTGATTCCGGCTAAATATATCTTTCAACATTTATACTTATTTTGACTAAATTAAACTGGAATTTTTCCGTATCTTCCCATTTAAAAATATATAAATATTCTTATTAACTCAATTTAATTTAATTTAACTTAATATTTACTTACATTAAATACAACACCAATAACCCTCATAACTCATTAAAACAATTACCTATAACATGATATACCCATCTATTTATTTATTTATCTATTTATCTATCTATCTATTTATTTAGACTAACTTTTTAAATTCCATTTGTGATAACATTTTACACGTTTTTATTGTATGTAAACTTCCCCTTTTGTATTTGTCCCCTTCTTTTGTGCCCCTGTGGCTAATAAAGAAATATATCTATTTATTTATCTACTTATAACAGAAAATATTATATAAACAAATTTTAAACAACTAATAATCGTAAATACACGTACTATTAAGATATATACTTAGAATATATTTCCCCCAAATTAACATTATATAAGTTTTATTCATCCTCTCTTGTTTATTTCTTCTCTCTCATACTATTTTGATCTTTCTCCCCTTATCTTCTCTCTCTTTCTCCAGTGTCGTTTAAATAAACGGTTGTTTTACAATTATTTACATATTCATTTGCATATTCACACATAAGTTTGAATAATCCCTAATATATTTCCACTATCCAGTGAATTTCCAACCGATGAGGTATGATTTTCATGGGTATGTTTATTTATAAAACAAACTTTGTATTTTATCTGATGAAAGCGTACCAATGTTGCCTTGGTACCCTAGAAATATATATAATAAAATAAATATGGTTTTATAAATATAGTTTCCATTTATTTAATATCATTGAATATTTACTCCAGTAACCTATTGAGTGCTCTAAATCAGTTATAAACATTTATATTTGTCGGACTTCCAACAAATTAAATACCCCTTCTACTTATCTATCTATATATATATATATATATATATATATATATACAGAGAGAGAGAGAGAGAGAGAGTAGTTTGAGGACACTGTACAGAAAAAAAACAACTTAATCATACCATATGGAATGGTCAACGGTTGATTTCTCATGTGGGGCCTTATTCACTGGGTAGTCGAGTTGTCCGAACAGAGGGAAGAGAACCTGCAAAGATATAGGGTAGGAAAATAAAGAAAATATTTAGTGAAACCAATAATTCATAATACCTCTTTGTAAGAAATAAGTTTTCTAATACCACAATACAAAGTGCCACAGCTTAGCCAGAGTCCAATGATTGAAAGCCCCTTCGGTCATGAATGACCTTGGGAATTGCACCTAGAGAGTTCCCCCTCCAAGGCACAAGTCTGGGCAAAGTTGTTTGTGGGAAACCAGCAGCTTCCCATGCATGTCAGTCTCCCCTCTCCCCACCACTGATGTTGTCCAAGGGAAAGGCAAAGGCTCAAACAGTTTGGTACTAGTGACATCACAACTTATTTCTACAGCTGGGTGAACTGCAGCAACGTGAAATAAAGTGTCTTGCTTAAGAACACAACACAGCCCAGTTTGGAAATCGAACTATGACAATTTTAAGCCCAACTCTCTAACCGCTAAGCCATGCACCTTCATTTGATTAAAACCAATAATATATATTTTCCTCTCTCCAAGAGCACCCTACAATCTATCACTCTCCCTTCCTCTTCTCCTCCACAACTTGCACTGCCAAATTTAACATAGAAACCCCCACCCTCTTTGCACAACCATGCCAGCATGGAAAGCTGGGCTTACACCACAATACTTCCAGGTAACACTCAATTACCTTAAGGCCACCCATCCCTCCACAAACTAGCAACAGGAAACCAAAACCACTGTTACCCTCCACCAAAAATAGGGGCAGCAAAGATCAATATCAGGCAACTAAAATGTGGAGCTAGACAATAGATATAGGATGTTTTGGGGAATAAGTGTGTTCAAAATGATGCTAGTGCACTTAGTATTATTGTTGCTCAAAAGAGGCCTGGAAATGCTGTTATGAGAGGCTGATAACTGAATAGGAAACAGAGAGACTACCCACAGCTGACCAACAGAGGGTCTAGCTATTGAAATTAACAGTTACAGGGTCAAAGATATATTTAAGGAAATTAAATATGGCAAAGCTACCACTCAGTCAGAGATAGTTGCTGAGATGCTGAAATTTTCTAGACAAGTAGGCGTTAGGATAGTCACTCACATAATTAATCAGGTAATACATGATGTATTTCAACAGTATACTTAATAATTGTTACAAGGTAAAAGGTGATGATCTAAGAAGGAGCAACAACAAAAGCATAAAGCTGATGGACCAAGTTATGAGTAATGTAAAGAGTTTTAGCACAACTAATTAGGGAAAAGAGTCAAATTAGATGAGATGCAGTTTGGTTTTGTGCCAGGAACGCCACAAATGCTAACTTCTTAGCCAGAAACTTCTCTTGTATTTGTTTCACTAAGAGTAAGCCACTATATCCAGCTTTGGAGAAGGCCTTTGACAGAGTAGTAAACCTGTCATCTGGTGGTCCCTAAAGAAACTAGGCGTAGAAGGATGACTAGTAAGTGCAATGCAAACCGTGTTCAGAGAAGCTGCCAGTTAGTGAGGAATTCAATCTATTGGTAGGTGTTCATCAAGGCTCACTCCTCAGCCCACAACTGTTTATTATTGCTCCCTAGGCAATAACAGAGGAGTTTACAATTGCCTGTCCATAGAAACTTCTCTATACTGATGACCTGTGGAAAAATTTTGGCTTTGGAAATAGGACTTAGAATCAAAAGGGTTTAGAGTAAACCTGGGAAAGCTCAAAGTTTTAGTAAATAAGAAAGAAGTCAAGACCCTGATCCTACCAAGGAAGTGCTCTTGCTTGATAAGTAGAAAAGGAGTAGGTAGAAACTCTATATGATGTACACAAACAAAAATTTTGGGTACACAAGAGGTGTAGTGGGATGGTAGGAAAACTAACAGGAAAGGAAGACATTGTATGTAGTAAATACACAGAGCATCATTGAAATAAACTTTCTCCAGTCCTAGGAAGGATTCTTAGAATTGGTTAACTTCTGCTACCTAGATTATCTAATTAGCAGGGGATTAGGTTGCTCTGAGAGCATAGTAGCTAGAATAAGAACAGGATAGAAAAGGTTCAGGGAACTATTACCTCTAGTTTCTCTCTACAAATGAAAGGTCAGCAGTAAGATGCCCATGTGTGATATTGCATAGGAGTGACACATGGTCAGTGAATGCAGAGAACACATGAAGAAACTAAAATAGAGGTAGACCTGGACAGAATTGAGCAGAGGATGAGGGCAGATCCCAAATTGTTGAAGCTCACAGAGATGATGAAGGACGGCAAGGATTAGAGAGATGCTGTGCTGGAAAAAACCTGTCCATCCCATGCAAGTATGGAAAAACAGATGTGGGATGATTATGATGATGAAATTAAGTACCAGGTTTTAAAATATAAATACTGTACTAGATATGATCGACCAACGTTGTGCTCCAGCATGGCCATCATCTTATGAGAACCTAACTAGCAAAAGTATATATATATATATATATAGGAACAAGTAAGACCCCGACGGCTGAGCTCAAGCCGTTTCAACGGCTAATTCTGGACTGAATGAAAATTTATTCTGGTATTTAAATAGCCGAGCTTATCAAGGGGTAATTCCATATATGGTCAAAGAGATAATGACCAGGATTGGTCACATCACAAGTTAGTAGTAAATCTGTGATGGCAAATTGGTGGGGGAAGGGGTAGCTAAACCTGCCGGTAGGAGAAAAAGGGAGAGGGGGTGGAGTAGACCCATTCATGCGTTGGTAGTGCCGGCTACAGCTGGGCGTGAGGTCAAAGAGGATACTGGGGAGGGGGAGGAAGTCGAAACGGTAAGTAGAACAATGAAGGGTAAAACTATAAAAAGTACTGAGAGAGAAAAAAAAAAGCAAAGTCTGGTTACTAAGACTTAAGTCTCTCGCATTTGCTAGGCTAAAGAAATACATAAATAAATAAATAAATAAATAAACAAATAAGTGAATAAAAGAATAGATAAAGAAATTTAAAAAAAAAAAAAAAAAAATAATAAAAATAAACTAGGTGGGACGGAAATAAAGGGACCCTTATACGAGGTATAAGTGCGTGTATCGTACGGTGACGGGTCAACACTAATGAGACTACCACGAAATAAAGGTTTCTACCCCAATCACAGGGCCAGCAACCACCCAGTGCAAGAAAGTAAACTAGTACGAGAATATAATTCAGGGTCCCGCAAAAAAATACTTGTGCTAACTCTAAGGGTACCGCCACAAAACAAAAAGTCTTATACAAGCTACATGAAAGATCGTACGAAGTAAAAGTAAAGAACGGAAAATTAATACAAAGACGACGACAAAGAAAAGGAACTGGGGTAGAAGGAGTAGGGAGGGATGGGGGGAAGGAGGAAATATAGAGGAAGCGATAAAAGAATGTAAAAGATCTTACGTCTCCATTGGCAAGCAGGGGTTACCCATTACAAATAGGCAAGTGGGGTGTTATAGCCCTAGCCTACCCCCCCCCCCCGGGTCATTATGGGGTTTGAGGGCGAGGTAAGTCCTACGTAATCGGTGTTTACATGCAGTAACCAGTTCATCTTTCTTGTTTAGGAGTTGGTCCGTCGTAAACAGCATTTGTAAAGTTTCCTCCGAGCATAAATTGCACGGACGGCGTCCTCCCGAGTAAGAGTTGGCTCTGGACAGTAATTTCCAAGTGAGATCATAGTTGATGTTGTTGTCCTTGAGGTCCCATATGTGGCCCGAAAGTGTAGTGGCGTGACGCCGGGCCGGGTTTCGGAAGGTATGTCTGTGTTGGTATAGCCGGGTCTTGAAGTCACATGCGGTTAATCCTATATAAGCTTTGTTGGAGGTGTCCGTGCTCACGTTGCACTGGTAGATCACATTACGGTCTCTGCATCTGTTGTCGAGGGGGCAACTGGATCTATCAGGACAGTTGCACCTCCTGGTCGGCTCTCCACTGCTATTTAGGTTGTTTCTTCTATCGGGGTTGAGTTTTTTGTTGTTGGAGGAGACAATGTTTTGTGCGAAGTTAGGTGTAGTGCTGTAAGAGAGTTTGATGGTATTTTTGTTAATTATGTTGTCGTAGTGGTGTTGTGGTGGGAAGTGTTTTTCAATGAGCCTAAAGAAAATTTTCCCGATGGGAGTTGTCACCTCGGCGTTGTGGGGAGGATTGAACCATGTTACATTGCGTGAGCGGCGGTGTCGCCTGCTGGTTCCGCTAATGGGAGCTGGACAGTAGGATATTTCCTCCCGGAAACCACTCCGCTTGAGGGCCTGGTTGTAGTAAGGCGCATGTTCATCGAATATCTTCTCATTAGCTGACAAACGGGATATGCGGTGGGAGATGTTTTTGACCAGGTTGTTGGTGATGTTCCTAGGATGGTTAGATCGGCGGTGGATGTAGTGCAGGTTGTCACTGGGTTTCCTGTATGGGTAGTACAGGTCATTATTGAGATCGAGGGTAACGTCCAGGAAATTAACTCGGGTCAGGGACGTTTGTAGGGTTATTTTAAATCCCCAGTCGCGGAAGAAGCTGATTAATTGTTTATGGATCCGATCTGTACTAATGGGGTTGTACCCTTTAAGGGTAAGGAGCCCATCATCACGGTACAAAACACCACCGAAAGCAGGAAACATATCGGTGAGTTTGGCTATAAGGAATAATCCTATAAGATCTGTGACCTCCGCCGAATCTGTGACCTCAGCCCATGCTGACGTCGAAGGGTGAGTCGGGAGCTCTTTTTTTTCCATTTGGAGTTGTCAAAGAGTAAGACTGTCTTCCTGGCGTGGAGGATGATTTTTCTTTCCTGGTCGGTGATGGGCACAAGTGCTTTGGCGAAGTCCAAGGCGGCAGTAAGTAGCGGTAAGGTGATTGAAGCATAGTAGCTCTCTATGTCGAACTGGATAAATTTAGTGTCTCGTTTATCCTCCATATTGCTGAACCATGAGATAACTTCCTGGGTGTTGATCCATAGGCTAAGTCGGGCGTGTTGCTTGACTTTTGGTATCACGCGGTCTAGGATTTTTTTGCTGATTCTCCCTATGTCGGACTTCGTTGGGTTTATAAGCCTGATAGATGGTTTACGGTCGAAATCGGATTTGTGGTCCTTCAGTGTGAAGTAGGGTGTCCGTGGGTCTAGGGGTTCGGTACGGTCGGCGATGATCTCACTTGGAAATTACTGTCCAGAGCCAACTCTTACACGGGGGGACGCCGTCCGTGCAATTTATGCTCGGAGGAAACTTTACAAATGCTGTTTTCAACGGACCAACTCCTAAACAAGAAAGATGAACTGGTTACTGCATGTAAACACCGATTACGTGTTTCTGTATTAATTTTCCGTTCTTTACTTTTACTTTGTACGATCTTTCATGTAGCTTGTATAAGACTTTTTGTTTTGTGGCGGTACCCTTAGAGTTAGCACAAGTATTTTTTTGCGGGACCCTGAATTATATTCTCGTACTACTTTACTTTCTTGCACTGGGTGGTTGCTGGCCCTGTGATTGGGGTAGAAACCTTTATTATTTTGTGGTAGTCTCATTAGTATTTTGAGCCCCCCTTTGTTGACCCGTCACCGTACGATACACGCACTTATACCTCGTATAAGGGTCCTTTATTTCCGTCCCACCTAGTTTATTTTTATTATTATTATTTATTTTTTTATTCTTCATTATATATTTTTTTTTAAATTTATTTATCTATTCTTTTCACTTATTTGTTTATTTATTTATTTATGTATTTCTTTAGCCTAGCAATAGCGAGAGTCTTAAGTCTTAGTAACCAGACTTTGCTTATTTTTTTTTCTCTCAGTACTTTTTATAGTTTTACCCTTCATTGTTCTACTTACCGTTTCAACTTCCTCCCCCTACCCCTCCCCAGTATCCTCTTTGACCTCACGCCCAGCTGTAGCCGGCACTACCAACGCATGAATGGGTCTACTCCAACCCCTCTCCCCTTTTCTCCTACCGGCAGGTTTAGCTACCCCTTCCCCCACCAATTTGCCATCACAGATTTACTACTAACTTGTGATGTGACCAATCCTGGTCATTATCTCTTTGACCATATATGGAATTACCCCTTGATAAGCTCGGCTATTTAAATACCAGAATAAATTTTCATTCAGTCCAGAATTAGCCGTTGAAACGGCTTGAGCTCAGCCGTCGGGGTCTTACTTGTTCCTATTACCCACTCTACTACCCTAAGTATTGAGTACTTTGGTGCGTTATGGTCCACCTGGTTCCTTACCACATTTCCTTCGTTATATATATATAGTAGTAATAATAATAATAATGAATGTGATATATATATATATATATATATATAGTAATAATAATAATAATTGTTTCTACTTTAGGCACAAGGCCAGCAATTACCCAGTGCATTACTGGTACTTTATTTTATCGACCCCGTAAGGATGAAAGACAAAGTCAACCTCGGCGGGATTTGAACTCAGATCGTAAAGGGACGTAACTATGCTGGAAAGCATGGCGTCCGACCCACTACCGATACTGCCAATAATACCATTATACGGCCCTTGCCATTCTGAGTTCAAATCCCACCGAGGTTAACTTTACCTTTCATCCTTATGGGGTTGATAAAATAAAGTACCAGTAATACACTGGTTTATTGCTGGCCTTGTGCCAAAACTAGAAACAATTATTAATGTAATAATAATAATAATGAATGTGTGATATATATATATATATATATATATATATATATATATATATATAGTAATAAAAATAATAATTGTTTCTACTTTAGGCACAAGGCCAGCAATTACCCAGTGCATTACTGGTACTTTATTTTATCGACCCCGTAAGGATGAAAGGCAAAGTCAACCTCGGCGGGATTTGAACTCAGATCGTAAAGGGACGTAACTATGCTGGAAAGCATGATGTCCGACCCTCTACCGATACTGCCAATCCACCTTGGCCACAAGGGCCGACATATAGGAGACAATACAAAAGACTGGGACAGTGGGGTTTTACAGAAAATAATAATAATGAATGTGATATATATATATCAAACCATTACCTCTATTCCACCAAGAGAATGTAGTGTGCTGAGTAGAGACCGGGTGATGATTGCCTTAACATCCTGTGAAAGAGAAAATACACATAAAATAGATACCATTGTTGTTTAGAAGTGAAATGTAATTGACTATAATAATAGTCAATCACTGAACATTATTTTATTAAAACACCATATGACCATATGTTAAGTTAGTATCTTAGCAATGAGAATCATTAATAATTTTAATAAAACTGTCAAATTTTTTTCATTAATTGATATACAGAATTCCTATTCAAATTAATTTTTCCAACATAATTTTAAAAATGAACCATATATTAAGTTATTTTAATAATTGTTTCTACTTTAGGCACAAGGCCAGCAATTACCCAGTGCATTACTGGTACTTTATTTTATCGACCCCATAAGGATGAAAGGCAAAGTCAACCTCAAATAAGTTATCTTAATAATAAAACCATTAATGATTTTAGAAAAATCAAAATTTTCCAATAACTAATTCTCTCATGAGGAATATGATGAGATGGTTAAGTGTGTGAAATAAATGTTTTTAAAATCTCCAAAATCTTACTTGAAGGTTCAAAAAAGTATGTCTATAATTTTCCCATGGGAAGTAATGATATTAGGGAGACAAAAATGTACACGGTGGAAACACATACATTCATGTGCATGTATGGTTTTTGGCAAGCTCATTGGATATGTCAGTTGCTGTGAGGTGCTGTACTATTGGCTGTTTCCGAAAAATGAAGACATAACTGAAAGGCCACCATATGAATAGTGATGGCAGAGCTGAAAGCCATTCTGGAAAGAATTGCATTCCAGACATGCTTAAAATAGTGGAAGGATCACTAAGCTAAGTGTGTGGAGACACAAAGAGTCTACATCGAAGTAGATTAGTAATTGAACTCCCAACAAGCATGTATTTTATCCTCCTATCCTCCAGCCCAAGGTCGGATACTTTTTTCACAGAACTCCTACGTGAAATGAAATTTAAAAAAATTTCCAAAATCTTACTTGTAGCATGAGGGCATGTGGGGAATGGACAAAGTGTGAGATGTTGCCTTTCGGTGATGATTCTAAACAGAGCTGACTATCGCAGGCAATTGGGTTGTACATAAATACGATTGATGAGGTGAGACGTCCCTCATAAAGTACCTGTAATGGAGAAAAACCAAAACCAAAATATGTATACATTCTTTTAAAATTTGGTATTTATTTATTGAATCACTTTTTTTATTGGACCATTACAGGGCATAAAAACAGACATGGACAGGTAGTCATACATATATATGATGGGCTTCTGCAGTTTCTGTCTCTCAAATCCCATTCACAAAGTATTAATCAACCTGAGGTGTCAGGCAGTAGGACACCTCAGAACTATGTGGTTGTGAACTCCTTAACCACACAGCCATGATTGTGTGTCTCTCTCTCTCTATCTAGAATAAGGACGGCTGGAAGAAGTTTAGGGAGCTGCTTCCTCTGTTGACAAAGGGTTTCTCCCTGCGTACGAAAGGGTGGTTATATGATGTCTGTGTGAGATGCGCGATGCTTCATGGTAGTGAGACATGGGCAGCAACTGCAGAGGATATGCGATGGCTGGAGAGAAATGAAGCAAGTATGCTCCGTTGGATGTGCAATGTCAATGTGTGTGAACGACCAAGCATAGATGAATTGAGAGAGAAACTGGGTATAAGAGGGATAAGTTGTGGCATGCAGGAGAGAAGGCTGAGATGGTATGAACATGTGATGTGCATGGAGGATGATCGTTGGGTCAAGAAGTGCCAAGAAATCCCAGTAGAAGGAAGATGCAGTAGAGGTAGACCACGAAAAACATGGGCAGGGGTGGTGAGAGCAGATCTCAGATCGCTGAAACTCACCGAGGAGAAGACGAAGGACCGTGACAAGTGGAGAGATGCTGTGCTGAATAGGACCCGTCCAACCCTTGGAAGCAGGGAAAAGCAGACGTAAAATGATGATGATGATGATGATATATATATATATATAATCATCATCATTTTATGTCCACTTTTCCCTGCTTGCAAGGGTGGGACTCGATCTATATATATCATCATCATCATCATCATCGTTTAACGTCTATCTTCCACGTTAGCATGGGTTTAGACGGGAATTGTCCAACTTGAGGTAAGATTGCTCGGGTGACCATGTCTCACTCGTATAGGACTGTCTGGCAGGTTTTCTACGGCTGGGTGCCCTTCCTAACACCAACCACATTTACAGTGTGGACTGGGAGGTTTTTACCATGTTACCTACACGGCCACATTACAGCGTGGACTGTGTGTTTCTTTGTCGTGACACCTACACGACCTCATTTATTTTGGACTGGATGTTGTGGTACCAACTTTACGGAGATAGGGTGGTGTTGGTGGGAGTGGGGTAGGGGTAGTGGAGTGGGGTATATATTTGGTTAAGAGGTGCCTACTGACTGTAGGTTTCGCTTTATACATAGGCAAGGCAGGTCTTCTGTATTACTGCGTAGCGCCAAAGATCCCGGTCCAGTGACATTGTCTTTGAGAGGTGTAAGTGTGTAAGGACGGAATTTATCAAATTGTCCCAGGTTTTTCTGGGTCTACCTACTCCTTAACTTCCATCAATTTTGATCGCCCTGCACTTTTTTATACAACTGTTGTCTTTCAAGCGCATCACGCGACTATACCAACGTAGTCTTCTCTTGAGTAAACAGCATCTGATCCCTCTTATTCCAAATTTCTCACTTAGTTCATATATGCTTTGCTGTTCGCGTATATTACTATTACACATCCAATAGAGCATGGATGCTTCGTTCCTCTCCAGTCTGCACAGATCCTCTGCACACAAATCCCATGTCTCACTGCCATGTAACATTGTTGTTCGTATACAGGCATCATACAATCTGCCTTTCATTTTTAGAGAGAAACCTTTAGTGGCCAATAGTGGTATAAGCTCTCTGAACTTTTTCCATCCCATTCTGACTAGCTACTGTACATTCAGAGCACCCTCCACCACTGCTGATTTTGTCACCCAGGTAACGGAAGCTGTCCACTATTTCTATAGAACCATCTGGGCAATAGAAGGAGCTAGTATCCTATGTGCACTTGCTACTTATTGTACCTGAGCATTGGCCACATATATAATCTACGTTCTTAGATAGGTTACCTGTGATCCCACTACATCTTTTATATACCCATAGTTTGCATTTGGGACATAATATAGAATTTCTGCCTACTCCTTTCCTACACACTGAGCATGGCCATTTCCAAGAGGGTACCTGTACCCTATTTTCCTTTCTACATACTAGAACTTTAGTCTTAGACAAGTTAACTTTAAGGCCTTTTGATTCTAGGCCATGCTTCCGTGTTTGGAATTTCTTCTCTAGTTCAGCCATCGATTCAGCTATGAGAGTTAGATCATCTACGTGTAGAAGTTCCCATGGGCAGCCGGTCTTGAACTCCTCTGTTATAGCCTGAAGGGCAATAATAAATAGTAGGGGGTTAAGGACAGAGCCTTGATGAACAACCTTTACGCTAAATTCTTCACTATATTCATTGTTAGTTCTAACCTTGCTGACTGTTTCTTTATACATGGCTTGTATAGCTCTCACAAGCCATTCATCAAGACCTAGTTTTCTAAGAGCCCACCAGATAATGTCAAAGGCTTTCTCCAAGTCAACAAAAGCTAAGTATAGGAGTTTACTTTTAGCTAGGTACTTCTCCTGTAGTTGTCATACAAGGAAAAGAGCGTCCGTGGTACTTTTCCCTGACACAAACCCAAATTACATTTCATCTATATCAATTCGTTCTCTGATTAGTTGCGCTATAACTCTTTCTGTGACCTTCATGACCTGGTCAACTAATTTAATGCCTCTATAGTTTCCCCTATCTAGGGCATCTCCTTTACCCATGTAGCAGGTAATGATGAAGCTGCTACGCCAGTCATTTGGTATGACTCTATTCTCTATGACTTGGTTTACTATACAGGTGACCATAGTGTGTCCCACCATTCCAGATGCTTTCAGCATTTCAGCAACTAACTCCAAAGGCCCAGCTGCCGTGCCTGTCTTCATATCTTTGATTACCTTACTTATTATACTACCTTTAACTTGCACTGCTGGTCCCTCTATTGGATCGATTTGGGGCAGACTATCTTTTTCCCATTTATTCTCCTCATTTAGTAGTCTCTCGTAGTGACACTTCCAAGCTACCTTCTTAGCATCAGTGATGGCAAGTACACCATCATCATTATGGACACACTTCTCCCCGACAATATCACGGTTTTCCTTGACACATTGTCTTGCAATCCTGAACACCTCACGTTTTTGGTTCTCGCGTTGTAGAACATGCTTGAACTTTCTTTCCTCTGCTTCCCTTCTTGCAAAGTACACTTGTCTCCTAGCTTCTCTCCTGGCCACTTGATAGTGTTCTCTACTTCCCCCATACTTTCCAAGCCTGCTTTTTGGCCTTGATTGACTCCTCCACCTTACTATTCCACCACCATGTTACCCCTCCTGCCTATAGGTCTGCTCTAACCACAGATTTCATCTGTTGCCTTCAGCAGGTTAATTTTCAGGAATTCCCACTGTTTCTCTATATCGTACGTCTCTAATTGTTCTTCCTTACTGTCAAAAGCATCAAGTAATATGCTTTTAAATTTGTTATTGGCTGTGGGGTCCTTCAACTTCCATATTCTTCTCCTCAGGGTAGTCTTCCTCTGTTGTCGAGTACATCTAGTCCTGACTATGAGGTCACTGACTATGAGGCTATGTTGGGAGGTGCATTCTTCACGGGGGAGGGATTTAGTATTTACGACAGACACTATCACATCTTCTGGCAAGGATATAATCTATCTGACCGGCGTGTTCCCCTGATCTATAGGTGATCAAGTGATTATCTCGTCTTTTGAAGTTTGTGTTACAGATATATTTCTTTATTAGCCACAGGGGCACAAAAGAAGGGGACAAATACAAAGGGGGAAGTTTACATACAATAAAAACGTGTAAAATGTTATCACAGATGGAATTTAAAAGTTAGTCGATTTTCCCCAATAGAGGGAGACAGTTTATATGGGTAACACATACCCCCGAAAAAAATGTGCAACCCTCATCTCCAGGAGTACGAAGAGCTTGTAGTGTTACAGATAGTTAGGTTATTAGCATCACATAATTCCAGGATTCTGAAGCCTTCTTCATTTCTAGTATCAAACCCATAGCCTCCATGGATTCCATCATAGCCGTCACAATGTTGCCCAACATGACCATTTAGGTCACTAGCAATAATTATGTAGTCACTGTCGGTTATTTGGGAGGTAGTGAGCATTAGTGACTCATAGAATCTGTCTTTTATAACGCCAGGTAGTCCAGATTGGGGTGCATCTATCTATATCTATATATATATATATATATAATGCAAAATTATGAGCACAAGATACAAATGATGATGAGAAAGAGAGCAAGACAAAGAAATCCTGGTTTTATATATATATATATATATATATATATATATACACACACACACAGACAATTAAAAAAATCCAAGTATATATACACACACAAACCATCATTATTGTTTTTACGTCCGTTTTTCCAAATGCTTGCATGGGTTGGATGGGTTTTCAGCCCAGCATCACTCCACTTGTTGCATTCCTTCATCAACTCCTTTGTGAGTCTCAGTGATTTGAGGTCAGCTCTCACCACCTCTGCCAGGTCTTTCTTGGTCTACCTCTACTGTGGCTTCCTCCCACTGGCATTTCCTGGCACTTCTTCACCCATCAATCATCATCCATGCGTATCACATGTCCATACCAACACAGTCTTCTCTCCAGCACACCACCTCAAATTCTTCTTAAACCCAACTTCTTCAGCTTGCCCAAGCTCAGCCTTTCTCTCACACTTACATTGCACATCCAACAAAGCATTTCTCTCCAGTCTATGCATGTCCTCTGCAGTCACAGCCCATCTTTCACTACCATGAAGCATCACACTTCGAAAGCTGGCATCATAAGATTGTCCCTTTGTATGTAGTGAGAAACCTTTTGTTGTCAACTGTAGGAGTAATTCTCTAAACTTCTTCCATCCTATCCTTATTCTAGTTATTATGCTCTCAGAGCACCCTCCTCTGCTGCCAATTAAGTCACCTAGATTGCAGAAGCTATCAACCACTTCTATGGACCCTTCTTGTGACTTGAAAAGGTTTACATCACTGACACTCTTCTCCTCAATTGCCCCTGTGTATCTTCTACATACAAAGTCTTCCTTTCCTGTTAGTCTACCTGTTATCCTACTACCCAAGATTTACATTGTGTACATTATATGGAGTTTTTGCCTACTCCCTTTCTACATTCATTTTGAGCAGGGTCACTTCCCTGAAGGAATCTGGGTCCTATCTTCACTTTAGTTTTAGTTAAGTTTACTCTCAGACGCTTTGATTTTAAATTCTGTTTCCATAGAAATTATTTTCTCATTCTTTTATGGACTAGATCATTTGCATCGAGAAGTTCCCATGGACAGCCAGTTTTAAACTCCCTTGTTATGGCTTGAAGGACTATAACAAACAGCAGTGGGATAGGAAGTGAACTTTGATGAACTCTTAACTATACCTTAAATTCCTCACTTTATTGTCAGCTCCTCTGTACATGACTTACACTGTTCTCACAAGTCATTCTTCTACACCTAATTTCCTTAAGGACCACCAGATATTAGAACAAGCAACTCTGACAAAAGCCTTTTCTAGAAAAACAAAAGCCAAATATAGCAGTTTACTTTTAGCTAGGAACTTCTCTTGTAGTTGCCTCACTAAGAGGGCACCTGTAATACTTTTCCTAGGCATGAAACCAAACTGCATCTCTCTAATTTTACTCTTTCCAGCACTTTCATAACTTGGTCCATTAGTTTTATTCCTTTGTAGTTGCTACTTTCTAGAGCATCATCTATGTGTGTGTGTATACTAGGATTTCTTTAATTGAATTCAAACAAATACAAAACACACACGCGCACACATACTATCATCATCACCTTTTTATACCTATTTTTCATACTGGCATGGTTGGCCAGATGACTGTCTTGCTCATACATTCGTTTTTTGTGTGGTTTCTATGGCTAGTTTGCAATATGTACTGGGAACATTTTATTGACACCTGCACTATCACCTTGCAGGGTAGACAAGGTGTGATTTAATGTAGCACCAGCACTACCACTTTACAGAGTGTACTGGGTGCATTTTAACAACATCAACAATAATAAAGAACTGTAACTTACCCTTCGTGTGTTTTCAGAAAGGATTGTCGAATTTTCATTGTCAAATCGGAATTGACTCTGGAAATGAAGTGAAGGTAGAATATATACATAACATTAATAAATATACACATCAACATATCATTAACCCTTTCAATACCAACCTGACCCCAAAACCAGCTCAGGTTCTAAGAAACAAAACTCTTCATTTTAAAAAGTTTCTATTTAAATTAAAATTTCCCAGCATCCTTTTATATAAGAACCATATGTTAAGTTACTATTTTAGTATCGAAATAATAATTTTAGTAAATCTCTCAAAATTCATTAATTAATTGAAATACAAGGTTCCTATTTAAATTAAAATGTTCCACTGTGATGATCGAGTTGTACCCGTACACCCATGTCATTTCCAGTTATCATGGTATCCAGGATCATGTTGAGGAATATCCAGGAGTACAGTGGTTGTCACATTGGTTGCCTGACAGTGACTGATGCATCCAGTAAGCTTATAAAAAAAATCAAGCGTGTGCATGAATGTATGCAGTTCCAATCTGTACACTTTTCTCTTCCTAAAATTATTATTTCCCACAGAAAAAAAATGAAGTTGGATAATTTTATGATAGAATAAAAATGAACACAGGTACAACATACGTGAAACCAATTATAATAACTGTTATGCTTCAACCATCTAATATCCTACCACTTCCAAGATATTTTACAATCACTACTTAGTATGTGACCACTAATAGGACTATTCTGAAGATGGAGCCAAGAACACTTTAAAATAAGACATACATCCTCATTATCATCATTTAACATCTATTTTCCATGCTAGCATGGGTTAGACAAGTTGTCCTGTTGTGAGACAAGTAAGATCAGCTGAATGTGTCTTGCCCATACTGAACTGTTCCTGGCCTAGTTTCTACGGCTGGATGCCTTTCCTAACGCCGACCACATTTACAATGTGGACCAGTTGTTTTTCATCATGTCACCCACACGGACACCTTAGAGTGGACTGGGTACCTTTTGTCATGTCACTAATATGACCACCTTACAGAGTGGGTTGTGTGCTTTTTATTATGGGCCCCAACATGACCACCCTGCAGGGTAGGCAGAGTGCTTATTCATCGTATCCTGCATGACCACTATACATGAGTCTTAATTTGTGACAGTTGTATTCTTAAATTCAAGAACTAATAAAGAAATTCAGAAAATACTTATCTTAATAGGACTGATCAAACTAGAGCACAGTTGAGTGTTCAATATAGCATGTGTTTGAAAGAAAAGCTGTTCTTTACTTATACACATCTCTCTCACTCTCTCTCAGTATATATATATATATATATATATATATATATATATATATATATATATATATATTAAAGAGTCGGGGCCCAAATGCAGAGCTCTTGCCATTTTGACAGATTCGAAACACCAAGATTTAAAAGGGAGATTAAATGAAATTGTAGAGATGCTTGAGAAGAAGCAGGTAGATTGCTGTGTGTGGAAGGTGAGAGAGAGGAACGCATTAGCTAGACTACTCACAAACACTGGGTAGGAAATGATAATGGGGTAGATGGTGGAGTAATTATTTTACTAGCTGAGAAGTGGGTAGATTAGGTAATTGGGGTAGTTAGAATATATGACAGGACTAAGTTGAGAAGAGAGAGTTCATTTCTATGAGAACCTCTTGCAGACAACTACAATAATAGATGACATTGACCTCATCCCTGCAGGCAACTTCACTGGACATGTTGGGCACTCACAAGAGTACACAGAAGCTATGGAGATGGACAGCTAGAAGTTGTTGATAGCTTTGGTTACCTATGTGATCTAATAAGCAGAGCAGGAGGATGCTCTGAAAGTGTGATAGCCAAGGTAAAAACAGGCTAGAAGAAGATGAGAAAGTTGGTACCTCTGCTGACAACAAAAGGCTATGCTCAGAGCAAAGGTTAGACTGCATGATGCTAGCCTTGACTGCAGAAGACCTGTGAAGGCTAGAAGGTATAACAAGAATGCTCCAAATGCATATGTAATGTCAGTGTGCTGGAACAATGTAGGATAAGCGAGCTTAATGAAAAACTTGGTATAAGAGGAATTGGATATAGTATGCAAGAGAGAAGCGAAAAATTTAAGAACAGGTAAGCAAAAAATAAAAAAAAAATGTAGAGCTATGAATTTGTTTTGGAAGATTTTTGATATGAAATCATGTGTTGAAACAAATATTGTTACATTTGGGGGAGGAAAATGGATCTAATGTTTCAGGTGGAATCCTTTATCAAAGCAGAGTAAGAGAAGATAAGAATATGAAATAGTAAAAGTGTAAGAGTGATACCAAGCTGGAGAGTAGATGTGATTTGAATGGCCACATGTTGTATACCTTATATCCAGGTCCTAGGCTGTATATAGCTGACACTTGGTTAGCAGTGAGGTATTCATTAAATAAATACACGGCTGACATTTGCCCACAAAACATTGTGTCTGGATCTCCGTCTGAACTCGCTCCGAGGAAGCATTTGTCAAATGGCTGGAAAAGAAATAGAATCCACATATAATAATCATTTGCTATTGCTCTGCTATTGCTACTACTACTACCACCACCACTGTTACTCTGCTGCTTTATATACACAGCATAGATAAATGTTTATACAATCAGTAAAAAATATATATTCATTACAAAACATCTTCATAAACTAACGTATATACTTGCATATATGCTGAGAAATATGTGGAAAAAAAAAAAAAATAAATAAATAAATAACAAATTGGGAGATTGGCTTATATTCAAGGGCAACATTTTGCCTGTTTTCAACAACTTCCATATTTTATGTAAATGATATGTTAAACCATTTCTGCTTTGGAGGTGAATATTACACCAGTTTCACTTTGGCAGTGAATATTACACCAGTTTCACTTTAGAGGTGAATATTACACCAGTTTCACTTTGGAGGTGAATATTACACCAGTTTCACTTTGGAGGTGAATATTACATTAGTTTCACTTTGGAGGTGAATATTACACCAGTTTCACTTTGGAGGTGATTACACCGGTTTCACTTTGGCGGTGAATATTACACCGGTTTCACTTTGGCGGTGAATATTACACCGGTTTCACTTTGGCGGTGTAATATTACACCGGTTTCACTTTGGCGGTGAATATTACACCGGTTTCACTTTGGAGGTGAATATTACACCGGTTTCACTTTGGAGGTGAATATTACACCAGTTTCACTTTGGAAGTGAATATTACATCATTTTGACATGAAATTCATAATTCCTAATGCTTTTGATATGTTTTGAATGAATATAGCCTTCAAAATGGTGGGGAATTAGTACCAAAATCATTACGTAATGGAGTTGTGAAATAAAAACTATACTCTAAACAACATCATCATCATCATTTAACGTCCATCGTCCACGCTAGCATTTTAAATATCACAATCTTAAAACTTCATAAATACATTTTCCACTCATGTGAATTCCAAAATTACACCATCTAAACGTGTTGATCAGTTGCCTCAGCTTATAAATGGGGTTCTGATTTTTGTCTATTTCTCAGACGTGGCTTGTATTTGAGTATATATGGTAAATATTCTTATAATAAATTAAAGCACCAATATTGTTCATCAAACATTCTTTAAAGAAAACATCCAGGATAAAAAGAAATCGGCAAAACACAACACATATTTATTGAAACTTAAACATGTACTGCCCATATTGTGAAAATATACAAATACCAGGACTTGACCAATTTCCTTTTCATGCAAGACCTTTGGTATTCTCAGTCCCTGGATTGCTCATTTCCTCTGTAAAATCAAAGGGAGTGTATCCCACCTAATGAAAGAGCCCTGCAAGGTGGAGTGGTACATTCAGCAAATGTCACTGGTTGCTCTTCACGGCAGTGCTTTCGATATCTTGGTTGCAATTCAACACTGACACATACAACTTAGACAAGGGTGTAGAGGTCGCTCTCTCCCATCTTTATCATCCCCATCATTTAATGTTCATTTTTCCACGTTTGCATGTGTTAGACAGGTTGTCACGTTATGAAACAAGTCAGCTCAGGTGACTACATCTCATACGGATCTGTATTTTAGCTTGGTTTTTACAGTTGTATGCCCTTTCTAACACCAACCATGTTACAGTGTGATCTGGGTACTTTTTGTCATGGCACTGAAACAACCATCTAACAGGGTGGACTATGTGCTTTTTGTCATGTCAGCAGCATGACCATCTTACAGGTTGAACAAGATGCTTTTTGTCGTGTCACCGGTACGACTACCTTACGGAGTGGATGGGTCATTTATTTTTTCTCATCTTGTTTATGTAAATAAAATTTATGTTAATTATTCACGTTAATAGGTTTATATAAATATTCGTATTATATACAATAAGAATCACATTCTTACAGAATGCTTTTTGAGGTAAACCAACACACTCGCAGCAATACCGAAACATAGGAAGTTATCTCCCTTACATTTGACATCCCTTTTAACACTTGTAAACAAATAAAAAAAAAATCTATCAATTTTTAGAGAGGAGATTTCTAATTAATTGCTTTTTTTGCGCAGGCATAGCTGAGTAGTTAAGGAGTTCACTTCGCAACTCTGTTGGATCTGGTTCAATCTCAGTACCCATCACCTTGGGCAAGTGACTTCTAATTATAATTTTGGGTTGAATAATGCTTTGTGAGTGGAATTTTGCGGATAGAAACTACCTTGTATGTGTCTGTGTTTATGTTTAATAGTTCGACAAAAAAAAAAACAAAAAAAAAAAAAAAAATCAATAAAATAAGTACCAGACTTGAAAAGAATATGTACTGGAAGTCGATGTGATAAGATGTTAAAGCTTTTGATACTAAACCACCTGAAACTACCCTTGATTTATGATACAAAACTGCACATTTTAAAAGTTATTGTTATATTAAAACCTATCCTAACATTGTTTTAGTAATTATCATTAAGTAATACTTTAAATATCTGCTTACTAATGAAAAGCTTAGTTATTACATCGAATTTCTCTAAATGTTTGGTCTCTTTTCTTCTTCGCCCACTTATTCCTGAGAGGGTCGGGAGGATAGAGTCCTCAAACACTCCTTCCAGTGGATCCTGTCAAAAGCAATGATCTCCAACTAATCCGACTGGATCCTCAAGCGAGACCAGCCAAACTCATGGATGTTATCTAACCATCTTGCTCAGAGTCTACCCCTGGGTTTCCTGCCAGTTGATTTTGCCAATAAAATTTGTCCAGTGATTCTTTCCCCGAGACATTTTAATCACATGCCCATAGTAAGTGATCTCTCAATTCAGAGAAGTAGCAGCTCTTTGATCTCTGAGCTACACACTATCAAGTAACGCTACTCCAAAGACCCTTCAGAGGAACCCCATTCCGACCACTTGTATTCTTTCAGTCATTACCCAAGATTCATGACCATAGGTAAGGGTTGGCATGAATACGGAATTGAAGATAGCGAGTTTGGCTTTTACAACTAGCTTGCTTCTGATTACTGAATGCTGAAGTTGGTGCATTACTGCACCAACTCCTGCAATTCTGGCACTTTTGGTTATTTTCAAAATTAATTGAAACACATAAGTAGTTTCATTTGAAATACGACAATAAAAGGATTAATAAATATAAAACTCACGTCATTTGTGCTGACCAGCCAAGACATGTCTGTGAATGACACCAACTCTCCGTCCACATAGCAACGCAACTCCGAACGGCTCCATCGATAATATACGTGGCATACTGTCACCATGTACCACTGAAAGCAAACACAGATACACACAAAAGAAATTATCATCATCATCATTGTTTTGTTGTATTTTTACACCCCTCCCCTCCCCAAACAAACATTTTAAGGCCATTTTTTCCTGCTAGAGCCCTGCAGAACTCTATGATAGATTTCATACTCATATGTTAAGTTACTATCATCAATATCATCATCATCGTTTACTGTCCATTTTCCACGCTAGCATGGGTAGGACGGGCTGTCCTGTTGTGAGAGATCCAGGTTGAAGAACTGTGTTTCACTCACACAGAACTGATTTTGGCTTGGTTTCTATGGCTGGATGCCCTTCCTAATGCCAACCACATTTACCATGTGTGCTGGGCACTTCTTGCCGTGTTGCCAACGAGACCACTTTACAGTGTGGACTGGTCGTTTTTTGTTGTGTCGCCAACACAACCACTTTACAGTGTGGACTGGTATCTTATTAATAGAATAATTCTAGTAAATCTCAAAATTCTTCATTGACCGTTTTCATGCCAAACCAGCTCTGGTTCTCTGAAACAAAACCTATTTTAAAGAGAGTTCCTATTTAAATTAATATACCATCCTAAATAATTGTATATAAGAATCATATGTTAAGTTACTGTCTTAGTAATTAAGCAATAAATAATTTTAGTAAATCTTTCAAAAATCTTCATTGACTTTTGAGACAAACTCACCCAAAATTGTCTCTTGTGTCTGAAATAAAACCACCCATTTCAAAGGGTTTCTATTTAAATTAAAATCTTCCAATGTAATTTTATATAAGAACTATATATTAAGTTATCTTAATACAATTGTATTTCATTACTATTTTCCCAGTAAAAAAAAAAAAAGGAGTTAGTATTACAGGGGTGCATGATAGGCTTCATAGTCACCATGGGATCCTTTTAAAGCAAACCTTTACAACTGGATGCCTTTCTTATCACTAGCCTTTTTATAGAGTGTATTGGGTGCTATTTATTGCGTCACCAGCATGCCTTTGGCACTACTCAACAATCCTCTTGACCTTTTGTTTCTACTGGTGAATGCCCTTTTTATCACTATTCACCTTACAGGGGTATACTGGGTGACATTTTTTGTGACACAAACCACTACCAATTTACAGAATGGACAGGGTGCATATTATTGTGGCACCACAAGTAACATTTTACAGAGTGCAATGAGTGCATTACGATACAATGCAACACAATTCAGTACCACAATAACAATTCATTGAAAGAAAAGGGTTGACAGGACTTTTCAGTTGTGTTGGTGCACCCAGTACACCCTGTAAAGTGGTTGGTGATAGGAAGATCATCTAGCCATAGAAACCATGTCTAACTAAGTATTGAGAGGATCATTTTGTTTTGTTAAGGACATGATGATCTCCTTAGTGCTGCTACTATGATTAAAATGCATCAAGTACACTCTAGAGTGTGAGAACATATGTATGTAAGCATGATGCAGGCCCTCAATCTGCCTGAGAGATAACTCTTGGAAAAACAGATGATGATGATGACATTTATGCATAATTAACATACATATAGTTTCAATGTGGGTATATTTAAGTTGTGATCATATCATAGTTACCTCAATAGCCATGTAAAACCACTAAACATTAGTTTTTCATGATTTTTATCCATCTTTAGTGAAAAATGAGCTTTAAATACACAAAGCGAAACTATATGTTTATTATTCATAGACATATTGTATGTGCTTTCATATTCTATTATCACCATCACCATTTTATATCTATTTTCCATTCTTGCATGGGTTAGGCAGGTTGTAATGTTATGAGGCTAGAGAGGTCAGGTGACAATGTCTTGCTGATACATTCCATTCCTGGCTTGATTTTCTATGGTGAGATATCCTTCCTATTACCAATAACTTTACATTGTGGACTGGGAGCATGTTATCATGGCACCAACATTATCACATTACAGGATGGACTTGGTGCTTGTCATGGCACCAACACAACCACTTTACAGAGTGAAGCAGGTGCTTTTTATAGTGGCACCAGTACTTTATGAAGTCAACTAGGCATTTTTTTGACATGGCACCAGTACTACCATTTTACAGGGTGAACTAGGTGCTTTTTGTTGTAGCACCAGCACTACCACTTCACAGAGTAGACTGGGTGTATTCTGTCATGGAACCAGCACTACTTCATTATACCATTTAGATGCTCATTGTGTACATGGCCCAGTAGGGAGTGTAGGATAAGTGAGAGGGAGTGGGACAGGAATCTACATGTTGCTTGCAGAGGGGTCATCCCACAATGGGAGAGGTATTGGGTTATGATTTTGCATCTGGCAATACATGCTAGCATGGAAGATAGACGTTAAACGATAATGATGATGATGAATACAATAACAATATCATACACACACACACCATCATCACCATTTAACGTCCATTTTCCATGCAGTAGAGGAAGACCACAAAAATCATGGGTGGAGGTGGTGAGAGCAGACCTCACATCGCTAAAGCTCACAGAGGAGATGACGAAGGACCGTTGCATATCCTCTGCAGTTGTGCCCCATGTCTCACTACCATGCAGCATCACACATCTCACACAGGCATCATACAACTGGCCTTTCATACGCAGGGAGAAACCCTTCGTTGTCAACAGAGGAAGCAGCTTCCTAAACTTCTTCCAACCCGTCCTTATTCTACATTCTATGGCCTCGGGACACCCCCTCCCATGCTAATCTGATCACCTAGGTCCCGGAAGCTATCAACCACTTCTATAGAACCCACCTCCATTTGAAAAATGAGTATCACCGCAACTTCTACTGTCAAATTTCCCTGTACATCTACAGCATACATAGTTTTCCATACCTGTTAGTTTGCCTGTTATCCCACTACATCATCCCAAGATCTGCATTGTGTGCATTTTATAGAATTTATGCCAGTTCCTTTTCTGCATATCGAACATGGCCATTTCCCTGACGGAATCAGAATTTTGTCCTCTTTTCTACTCATCAACACTTTTGTCTTAGCTAGGTTCACTCTCAGTCCACTTGCTTCCAACTGCTGTTTCCATAGCCAGAATTTATTCTCTAGCTCCTCTACTGATTCTGCTATCGCCAGCATAGAGAAGTTCCCATGGGCATCCATTCTTAAACTCCTTTGTTATGGCTTGGAGGACTATAATGAACAAGAGCGGGCTGAGGACCGAACACTGATGTACTCCTACTTGTATCTGGAATTCCTCACTAAACTCCATTCCTACCCTGACTTTACTGAGAGTACCTCTGTACATAGCTTGCACTGTCCTCACAAGCCATTCTTCTACACCTAGTTTCCTTAGGGACCACCAGATGACAGATTGGGGTACCCTATCAAAGGCCTTCTTTAGGTCAACAAAAGCTAAGTATAGTGGCTTATTCTTCTCTAAGAACCTCTCTTGTAGTTGTCTCACTAAGAAGCAGGCATCTGTTGTACTTTTCCCAGTCACAAAACCAAACTGAATCTCATCTAATTTGGCATTTTCTCTAATTAGTTGTGCTAATATTCTTTCTGCCACTTTCATAACCTGATCCATCAGCTTTATGCCCCTATAATTGCTCCTCTCCAGAGCATCCCCATTACCTTTGTAGCAATTTATGAGAATACTGCTGCACCAGTCTTTGGGTATGACACCACCATATATAGCTTGATTGATGTGTGCAACCAGTTTAGTGCCTACTTCTCCTGATGCCTTCAGCATCTCAGCAACTATCCCCGACGGTCTAGCGGCCTTACCATTTTTCATTTCCTTAACTGCCTCTTGGACCCTATATTCGTCAATCTCAATAGCTGGTCCCTCTGTCAGGTCTACTGGGGGTAGTTTATCTCTCTCCCATTCGTTCTCCACATTCATCAGTCTCTCATTATGACATTTCCATGGCACCTTTTCCTGATCATTCGTGACACTAAGTACTCCAGCATCATCCCGGACAAACTTATCTCCAACAACATCCTGATTTACACAGACACACTGCCTTGCAATGCAGAACACCGCACGCCTCTGATCTTCCCGTCGCAGAACATTGGCAAACCTCCTACTCTCAGCGTCTGGCGTGCTAAGTACACCCGACTTCTAGCTTCTCTCTTAGCGACTGTGTATATGTCTCTACTCCCACCATTTTCCAAAGTGTTCCATGCTAGTCTTTTGTCTCTAATGGCCCTATCTACCATGCTGTTCCACCACCAGGTCACTCTCTGTCTGGTCGGAGCTCTGCTCCAGCCACAAGTTTCTTCAGTAGCCTGCAGTAAATTGTCACGTAAGAAATTCCAGTTATCATCATGTCATATGATTCTAAATCATCTTTTTCTTCATACCATCTTGAAGGGCTTCCTAAATTTATATTTTAGTGATTTCCACACCTTCCTGTATGTCTCATTTTGTCTCTTGCTTACAGAGATGTGACTAATTACTAACCTATGCTGTGGGGTACATTCTTCCCCAGGGTATGCCTTAGTATTTGATACCATCTGTCTGTCTCGCTGCCTAACTAGAAGTCAATCTGGCTTATGTGTTCGCTTGATTTGTAGGTTATTAGGTGGTTGGTAGGTTTCTTGAAGTTAGTGCACTTGCATCACAAAATTCAAGAAGCCTCACTCCTTCGTTTCTTCCGCCATAACCGTGCCCACCAGGTACCCCATTGTATCCATCCTGGAGCTGTCCAACATGACCATTGAAGTCCCCTGCTAGCATAACGATGTCTCCCTCCTCTGTCATTGTGGCTGTTTCTAAAAGTTATATATAACAATACTTTGAAAAAATAACAAATAAGTATTTACCTTTCTGGGGGCAAATTCATATTTTACACAATGCTGGAATCCTTTGCCCTTTAATTTCATTGAGGTTATCACAAGGGAACTTCCGAGGAAATGGGCTGAATAACCTACCCCTTTGCTTGTACGGAAACTAAAAAGGAGAGAGAAAAATGTAAAAAAAAAAAAAAGGATTTCAAATAGGTGTAAACAAAACAGCTGACTCAAGAAACATTTGAAATGTATGTGCCCCAACTCAGATGATCATAAAATGGTTGATCACTAAATAAATTAGGTGTAGCTGACATCATATGAGGCTGCACTTTATAGAAGGTTTCCCAGGTGTTTTAATGATAGGGGGCCCCAGTTATATCATACACATATATGTTGTTACAGCTTACCACTAGGTAGGTAGATGGCCTCTACAAGGTTGTATCTCATAGCAGGTTTCTTGGGTGTTTTAAGGATAGGGGTTCCAGTTCTATCATACACACACATATGTTGTTACATCTTAAACATATGAGGTTGCATCTCCTAGGACGGTTTTCAAATGTTTTATTGAAATGGGCCCCAGTTCTATCACGTACGTGTGTGTTATAAAATGAAGATAATCCTTGGTACAGTAAAATATATACGAAAAATTATAAGAATGACTTTTTTAGTAATTATTCTTTAATGATCGAATGTTTTGCAATATGTAGTTCTTGTAACTCTAGTAATCAGGTATTTTGAAGAAGTTTCTTAAATTACAGCAATCTTTAAATTAATTTTTAACTTCTTGGTCTTGCTGTTAATATAGTCTTGGTATAAGTGTCTGACTGAAGGTGGGATGTGTGTTTATACAAAAAATGTGCAAATCAAATTAGAAAGCGGTAAACATGTTTCATTATTTAGTGATTTAGAGAGAAAAGTATTGGAGTTGGGGGATGGTAGGGTGTTGGGATGGTTAGTTTAAACCAGATACATCTCCCATCAAAGACAATAACAACTAAGTCAAAGAACAATGAGGACTAAATGGAACAACAGCAGGGTAAAAAAACTATATGTAAACTAACAAACAAGATTCCCCTGGTCTAGAAATTATGAACACAAAATATTAAACAGAAGAATAGAAAATTTTAATAGAAACACCTGTTATAAATGGGAATAATTTTTTAACACAAAGATCTCCTCCTAGAAAAAAAAAAAAACGCCATCCCTTTAAGTGGAACTAGAAGACAAAGACACAATTGAACCTAAAATAATTTATTTAACAAAAAATTAACACAAGATATTAAACTTAGTTTAATGAACTGAAGTCTAAAAATGCAACAAAGAGAATTCTTCCAGAATATAGAAAATGAAAATGAATCACTAGTCCAACTTAAGTGTTTGAAACTTCCTAAAATAGAGAGACATTTGGAAGAAAACATAACCTGCCTACAATTATCAGCACAATCAAAGATTGCAGAGTGGAACTATAAACCTAACATCCCTACAGACCAATTACAAGCACTAAACAAAGACTATAGAAAGACTCCTTGATAATTAAACATCACCACAAAGATATTGTTCTAGAACAGCTAAATGACAAACACTTTTACAAAAGAATAAACAAAAGCCACGAGAAAAGAAAAAAACAATGATTCAAGTAGGCAAAATTATAACAAAATAACCTAACACAGAACGAAGTCAATTACTTAACTAACTTTGAAGTAGGACCAACAACTTTTGTGGTATACCAAAAATGCATAAATGGAGACAAATCCAACAACATAAATGGAAAACAGACATCATTTCATTTTACGTCCACTTTTCCCTACTTGCAAGGGTGGGACGGGAACTGATTCTGGCTTGATTTCTACAGCTGGATGCCCTTCTTAACACCAACCTCATTTACAGTGAGTGTTGGGTGCTTTTTTGCCGTGGCACCTCCACGACCACTTTGCAGTGGAATGATAGGGACCCCAGTCCCTATCATCTCATTTCTACAGCTAAGTAAACTGGAGCAATGTGAAATAAAGTGTCTTGCTCAAGGAAACAACACATCACCCGGTCTGAGAATTGAACTCACAACCTTTCGATTGCAAGGCCAATACTCTAACCACTAAGCCATGTGCCTTAACACAACATACATCAAAATACCAAAACCTACAGTGAAATGCTGGTCAACAAACTGAAACCAGCAATTTTCACCAAACACTGAGGTCTACTGTCAAAGCAAGTTTTATTGTTGCATGACAATGCATGCCCAAACTGTTGAAACCATTGAAAAATTGTGTTTCGAGTTGCTGGAACACCCTGCATATAATTCAGATCTTGCCTCTTCTGACTATCAACTCTTTGGATCACTCAAGCATCTTTTACGAAGTTGTCGATTTGCTATGAATGAAGAAGTGCAGGAAGCATAAAGGCTGAGTGACAAACCAAAAACATTCTTCTCTGATGGAATAAGCAAGATTGCGTATCGTTAGAAGTTCAAAAACAAGGAGACTATCATATAATTGTTCAACTCCTGCTTTTGTTTTAATAAATTACAGAAAGTAGAATATGTAAAAT
>OZ024744.1:50559991-50562491 GCA_964016885.1 Eledone cirrhosa | reverse complement strand
TGGCACCAACATAACTTTACATAGAAGGGGGCGGTGTGGATGGGGTGGGGGTGGTGGGACGGGGGTGTATTTTGTTAGAGATGCCTACTGACTGTAGTAGGTTTTACTTTGTATTTAGGTAAGGCGGGTCTTCTCTATTACTGAGTACCGCCAAAGGTCTCGGTCCAGTGACATTGTCTTGGTGAGTTGTAAGTGTGTGAGGTCGGAGTTTATCAGCTCGTCCCAGGTTTTTCTGGGTCTGCCTATTCCGTGGCTACCGTCTATCTTTATTGCCCTGCACTTTGTTATACAGCTATCGTCCTTCATGCGCATCACGTGACCATACCAACGTAGCCTTCTCTCTAGTAAACAACATCTGATCCCTCTTATTTCTAATTTTTTCCTTAGTTCGTTTATGCTTTGTCGTTCACATATATTACTATTACACATCCAGCGGAGCATGCAAGCTTCGTTTCTCTCTAGTCTGCGTATATCCTCTGCACACAATGCCCAGGTCTCACTGCCATGCAACATTGCTGTTCGTATGCAGGCATCGTACAACCTGCCTTTCATTTTTAGGGAGAACCCTTTAGCGGCTAATAGTGGTATAAGCTCTCTGAACTTTTTCCACCCAGTTCTGACGCTAGCTACTGTACTTTCAGAGTACCCTCCTCCACTGCTGATTTTGTCACCCAGGTAACGGAAGCTGTCCACTATTTCTATAGAACCCACTGCGCAATTGAAAGAGCTAGTATTTTGTGGGCACTTGCTGCTACTTATTGCCCCAGAACACCAGCCACATGTAAAATCTATGTTCTTAGTTAGCTTACCTGTGATCCCACTACATCTTTTATGAACCCAAACTTTGCATTTGGGACACAAAATGGAATTTCTACCTACGCCTTTCCTACACTCTGCGCATGGCCACTTCCCGGAGGGGACCGCCGCCTTATTTTCTTTCTTACAAACTAGAACTTTAGTCTTAGCCAGGTTAATTTTAAGGCCTTTTGATTCTAGCCCGTGCTTCCATGTTTGGAATTTCTTCTCTAGCTCGGCCATTGATTCAGCTATGAGCGTTAGATCATCTGCGTATAGGAGTTCCCATGGGCAGCCGGTCTTGAACTCCACTGTTATAGCCTGGAGGGCAATAATAAATAGTAGGGGGCTAAGAACAGAGCCCTGATGAACACCAACTTTTACACTAAACTCTTCACTATATTCGTTGTTAATTCTAACCTTGCTGACTGTTTCTTTATACATGGCTTGTATAGCTCTCACAAGCCATTCATCGACACCTAGTTTTCTAAGAGCCCACCAGATAATGGAACGGGGGACTCTGTCGAAGGCCTTCTCCAAGTCGACGAAAATTAAGTATAGGGGTTTACTTTTAGCTAGGTACTTCTCCTGTAGTTGTCGTACAATGAAAAGAGCGTCTGTGGTACTTTTTCCGTGACCTTCATGACCTGGTCGATTAATTTAATGTCTCTATAGTTACTCCTATCTAGGGCATCTCCTTTACCCTTATAACAGTTAACGATAATGCTGCTACGCCAGTCCTTCGGAACAACCCCATTCTGTATGACTTGGTTGACTATCCGGGTGACCATGGTGTGTCCCACCGTACCAGATGCCTTCAGCATCTCGGCAACTATTTCCGAAGGCCCAGCCGCCTTGCCTGTCTTCATATCTTTGATTGCCTTACTTATTTTACTACCCTCAACTAACACTGCTGGTCCCTCTATTGGGTTGATGTGGGGGAGACTGTCTTTCTCCCATTTATTCTCCTCATTGAGTAGCCTTTCATAGTGACACTTCCAAGCTACCTTATGTGTATTGATATATATATGTATATGTATGTGTGTACATATGTATATGTATGTGTATGTTTATTGGGCCTTTTAATATTATTATTATTATCATTATCAATTATATTATATTATATTTAGCACCGTAATTCTCCCTTTATATCACCACTTGTGTTTAGCTTTAGTTTTTGCATTGTACTATATTTGTAATATGGTTCAAAATGTTATTCACTTCCTTAGCAATTCTTACTTGATAATTTTTACTTGATAATTTTCCTATGCTTTAATGTATGTATACTCCATATTCTTCTGAGTTTTTGGCTCGTATTGGCCGATAGTGCTTCTTATAGCTTTACTTGCCCTGATGAGTCCTTAATAGGATGAAACATTGTTGGCTAATAAAGACTTTTGATGTATTGAAGGCTTCTTTGGTTTATTTCTTAATACATATACATATATATATAGTAAGTAAGTCAATTTTCATAACTTTCTTATTTACGTCTTTCATATAATTGTTCTGCATCCCCCTGCATAGAACCACAAAGTTACTAAGACAAAACATATATATTTGCTAGCATAGGTATGCATCTGTATACATATGTTGGTAGATATATTAATTCTTTATAATTATCTCCAAATTATTTGTTGAGCAAAATTTGCCGAAATTACTACTGTGACTGATAGTAGTGGCTAGGCTCTGTCTTAATAGCACCCCC
>OZ024744.1:50547491-50549991 GCA_964016885.1 Eledone cirrhosa | reverse complement strand
ATCTCGGCAGCTATACCCGATGGACCGGTTGCCTTCCCTATCTTCATATCTCTGATTGCCTTACTTACTACGCTGCCGCTGACTTGTACTGCTGGTCCCTCTATAGGGTCTACGTGGGGTAGGGTCTCTTCTTCCCATGCATTCTCCTCATTTAGTAATCTATCATAATGACTCTTCCATGCATCTTTCTTCTCAGCACTTGTGAGGGCAAGCTCACCTTTATCATTCCGGATACACTTCTCTCCAATGACATCACAACTATCTCTGACACACTGCCTCGCAATCTTGAATACCTCCTGTTTCTGGTCCTCACGTTGTAAAACATGCTTGAATTTTCTATCCTCTGCTTCCCTCCTAGCTAAGTATACTTGTCGCCTAGCTTCCCTCTTGGTCTCTATGTAATGTACCCTGCTCCCCCCGTTCTTCCATTCTTTCCATGCCTGTCTCTTGGCCTTGACTGCTTCATCTACCTTATTGTTCCACCACCAAGTCACTCTCCTCCTGCTTGAGGTCTTACTCCAGCCACAAACCTCATCCGTCGCCTCTAGTAAGTTATTTTTTAGGAACTCCCAGTTCTCTTCTACGTTAAATGTCTCTATCTGTTCTTCTTTACTGTCGTAGGCGTTGAGTAAAATATCTTTAAATCTGTTACTGGTTGAGGGGACTTTCAGCTTCCAGATCTTTCTTCTCCAGGTTGGCCTCTGTTTCAGGGCTCGTCTAGTTCTGACCGTGAGGTCGCTGACAACTAAGCTATGTTGGGATGTACATTCCTCACTAGGGAAGGCTTTTGTGTTTACGACCGTCCATCTGTCACGTCCTCTGATGAGGATAAAATCTAACTGACTAGAGTGCTCCCCTGATCTATAGGTGATCAGGTGGTTGTCGGGTTTTTTAAAGTTTGTGTTACATATCGACATGTCATTGGCGTCGCAGAATTCTAGAAGTCTGAATCCTTCCTCATTCCTTGTGCCAACTCCATGGCCTCCATGTACTCTATTGAAGCCGTCGCAGTGTTTACCTACGTGTCCGTTAAAATCTCCTGCAATGATTAGGAAGTCCTTGTCGTCTGTTAGAGCAGTAGTGTGTATTAGGGACTCGTAAAACCTATCCTTAAGTTCGTCTGGCAGCCCCGATTGGGGTGCGTAAGCTGATATTATTGTGGTAATTGTCTTATTCAGGACTAGTCTGAGTTTAATGATTCTTGCATTTACCCTGTACACTGAGATTACTTTATCTACCCACTTGTCAGCTAATAGTATACCTACACCACCCATCCCATCGTCATTTCCCACCCAGAAAAATTTGTAGCACTGGCTTTTTCCTACAAGGACTCTAGCAGACCCTCCTCTCCATCTAGTCTCTTGCACACAGCATACATCAACTTCCTTTCGCTCTAGCATTTCTACGATTTCTCCTGCTCTTCCTTTCATTGAGCCTACATTGATGGTACCAACTCGGAGTTTTGGGCATTTGTCGACACTCGTAGGGGAGGGTCTCTGGGTTGGCGCTTCACGTGGGTGCTTGGTAGCTCGCAGATTCATATTTCATCTATTGATTCAGAGTTGCTCGTGTATTCCCAGCTCATCCATCCATAACGGTGGGAAAATTGAGGGCTAGAAGGACAGTGGTGGTGGGGTAATGGCAGGGTGTGTTGGGATGCGCCAGAGGAGGAGAGAGTTAGTTAGGCAGGTAGTAGCAGCAGCAGCAGTGGAAATGGCATGCTAGGTTTGATTGGTCGAATAGACTATAGTGGTGTGTGGGGGTGGGGGGGAGGGAAATTGTGAGGTAGGAACTGAGGGTCGCATGGTAAATATCCAAGTTAATACTACATCAGTAAAATTAACAATAATAACGTCATGAAAAAAACTACTAAGAGAAACCCTCGAAAATTTATCGCTAATACAGCAGGGAAAATTTAACGCTAATACAGCAGGGAACATCATAATATTAACGACAATATGTAGGCTAAAATACCTTCGTAGATTAGATGGATGGCTGGCTGGGAAAATTGGAATCAGCTCTAGTGATACATTTTAGCAGAGAAGAATGGGAAAGTGTCTTATCTCTTCAATATTTTCAGATTGAATGAATTAGGTTAAAGACAGGGTAGTAAGCCTTAAAGAAGTGCATAGAGAGGGGGGGGGGTAGGAACTGAGGGTCGCATGGTAAATATCCAAGTTAATACTACATCAGTAAAATTAACAATAATAACGTCATGAAAAAAACTACTAAGAGAAACCCTCGAAAATTTATCGCTAATACAGCAGGGAAAATTTAACGCTAATACAGCAGGGAACATCATAATATTAACGACAATATGTAGGCTAAAATACCTTCGTAGATTAGATGGATGGCTGGCTGGGAAAATTGGAATCAGCTCTAGTGATACATTTTAGCAGAGAAGAATGGGAAAGTGTCTTATCTCTTCAATATTTTCAGATTGAATGAATTAGGTTAAAGACAGGGTAGTAAGCCTTAAAGAAGTGCATAGAGAGGGGGG
>OZ024744.1:50507491-50542491 GCA_964016885.1 Eledone cirrhosa | reverse complement strand
GTCTTCTGGTAAGGATATAATCTATCTGACTGGCGTGTTACCATGATCTATAGGTGATCAAGTGATTGCTTGTTTTTTGAAGTTTGTGTTGCAGATAGTTAGGTTATTTGCATCGCAGAATTCCAAAATTCTGAAGCCTTCCTCATTTCTGGTACCGAACCTGTATACATATATATACACATATAGATATATATACATGTACATACATATATATACATATACATATATATACCTATATATATACACACACATATATATATATATATAGTGCATTTGTAGTTTTCCCAAAATTGATGGTTAAGTATTACTTCTTGATTTTATTTTGAATTAAGATTATATTGCTTTTTCCCCAAACTTACATAAAGTTTGATGACAAAGTTTTTCTTCTTGATTTGTTTTGATTGTATTACTTTTAAGATTGTATTACTTTTTTTTCCCTCATCTTACATTAAATATTGATGGTATAGTCATTTATATACCTGAATTATTGTTGGCATTTTGCTTACATTAATTTTATTTTCATTTATATATTTATACTCGGTGTTTTCCTTGAGTGCTACTAATATTTGTGACTAATCCCAGTTTTTTAAAAAAAAGACTGCGATAATATTGCTTATGCTGAACTCCACATTTTTGTTCATTTTTTTTCGGAATGTTTTGAATGTTGTTTCTTGTAAACTGCTTTCTCATCTCATCCCGCCATTACTAGCTTGTGTTCACTTGTGGTTTGTTATTTCATTTCTACACGCTGTTCGCATGCCTGCTTTTAACTCACAGTGGATTATTTTTTCCCCTCGGTATTTTAGCAGTGCAGATTTAGTTAATGTAAGGAGCACTACTGAAGATCGATTCTAACCCCACTGAAAAGTTTTGTGAAATGGTCTCTTAAGACTATATAGTGCATTTGTAGTTTTCCCCAAATTGACGGTTAAGTATTACTTCTTGATTTTATTTTGAATTAAGATTATATTGCTTTTTCGCCAACTTACACAAAGTTTGATGACAAAGTTTTTCTTCTCGATTTGTTTTGATTGTATTACTTTTTTTTCCCGCATCTTACATTAAATATTTTTTCATCTTACATTAAATATTTTTTCATATTGTTGGCATTTTGCTTACATTAATTTTATTTTCATTTATATATATATATATATACCTATATATATGCATGTTACACCCTCCAGTATTCCGATGATTTGATCTGAGACACACACTCTATTTAAGGTCGAGTGACGCAATTTCAAGTGATCAGCAGCTTTTAGACTCACCTGATCAACGAATCAATTGTTAATACTGTAAATAAAACCCTTTTTGTACAGCCGACCATGTCATTCTTCACTCTTTCACTACTATATACATAAATATATATATATATACATATTTGAAAAGAAGGAAAGGAATGACTTCACTTGTAGTTCTAAATAATTTGATTTAATTTTATAATATTATGAGTTGGTAGATCTAGTAAGTTCTTTGTTAACTTTGGCGGGAAGAATTTTAAAGATTTCTGGTTAACTTTCTCGCATTCGTCGGTGGCAATTGTCAAACATATATATATATATATATATTCTCAGTGGTATATAAAACATTTGATAGTCTGGTTGATTGATAAATCAAAGATTGGAAGGTTTTAATTTAATTGAAATGGGTGATTTTGCTTCAATGAACCAGAATTATTTGGGGGGCCAGCTTATGGTTGTTATTAAAAGAATTAAATAGCACTTACTGAGCCCTTTTTACCGGGAAAGCTGAAAAATTCATCGGGTCCATGCCTCTGTGGCATTTGTCTAAGTACTGATAGTAATTTGACAGAATTTCTTGGCTAAAAAAAATTAGAAATAAAAGAAATGTAGTTGTCTTAATGTAAATAGATATGTGTGCGTGTATGTATATACACACACACTTGCACATATAACCCTTCCCCGCACAATCATATTTCTTCACCTCTCAGATGGTACACACACATTCACATAATTCACCCAATCCCCAAACACATACCAACACCAAAGAGAAACCTCTTCCAACACTAAACCCACAATCCATCTGCACCACACACAAGCCAGACAAATTACATGACCACTTGCCTGTCCGTCTCACCCATCCTTTTCACATGTATGAAACTGATAATATTTTGTGTCATTATTCTCTGTCTGTCTTCTCTTTTAACCCATCATCATCATTCAATGTCTGCTTTGTTTGCTAGCAACGATCAGACAGGTCATAGTACTAAAATGAGGCTATTGACATTCCAAACAGGCCAGATGTTCCCATCTCACATACATACAGTTCCACATTCTACCAAGTGAATTTTATAGCAGCACCAACACTAGAGAGGTTCTTGTATCTTTGACACAACTGAAAGTCCTCTCAATCCTTTGTTTGGCAAGCTTTCTATAGCTGGATGCCCTTCATATCATCAAACACATTACAGTGTGTACTGGGTGTGTGTTATCATGTTGATCACCAAAACTAGAGAGGCTGTTATGACCTTCACACAAGGGGTCCTCTGAACCCTTTGCTGGGCAAGATTTCTGCACAGAGTAGACTTGGGCTATCTAAGCCACAGAGGAGGCAGCCTGCCTAAGAGAACAGTCACTTTGAATAAAAACTGATACATGGTAGAGAGGACCCTTCAGCCTGGCCAAACAATCTCTCTGGTGCTGTTGGCATAAAAAAACACCCAGTATATGCTGTAAAGTGGTTAGTGATAGGAAGGGCATCCAGTCAGAAAAACCCTGCTAAATATGAAAATCACAACATAAAAGATTTATGCTAATTGCATATGCAGGACTAACACTAGTCATGTTAGTGTTGCACACAGTGGAGGTGTGGCTCCCATAGCCAAGTGCGATAACCTCTTGACCATCATCAATCGCACACATTTATTCCTTCCCAGGTAGAATAAAGAATACTTAGGAGGCATATGTCAGCAGTACGGCAAAGTAGATGGATAACAATGTGGGTGCAGATATGTTACCTGGCTTGACAATTTTCCACTGAAATTAGCTCTGAAAGAGTCCCAATGAAATTCACTTTTGCTTTCATATCTTGATGGAGTTTTCTGAATATTCCAATAAATCCAGGAGGGCACCCTAGTTTCCTCAATATGGTCCACAATGCACTACAATTAACAGTATCAAAGGCTTTGGTAAGGTCCACAAATACTTGGTAAAGTGGCACATTTAGCTGACCAGCTTGATGGTGGAATAGACAATGTTGGGGTCACATTTTCTAGATCAATATTTCTCAAAGAAAAATGCGATTTACATTTACAAGAATATCTTATGTAAAATTTGGACCTTGCTCTCCACACGTTAAAACACAGAGAAGGAATAAACAACATTCTCAATACGACAATTCAATGCAAATTTTGGATTCTAGAAGACTTATGTAGCTCAATTTAGTGCATTTTTTCTAGAAATATAGGTTTGCTTATCAATTAGTTCATCAATGACTTTAAATCCTGGCTGAAACTCGATATTTCAAGTCTCGGATTCTATCTATCTATGCACTTTAGATATAATAACATATACACCTCACACCCCATTCACCCACTTCTGTCCACTGTAAAATGGTCGTGTAGGTGACACGACAAAAAGCACCCAGTCGACACTGTAAAGTGGTTGTGTAGGTGACACGACAAAAAGCACCCAGTCCACACCGTAAAGTGGTTGTGTAGGAGGCACAGTAAAAAGGCTCCAAGTCCACACTGTAAATGTGGTTGGTGTTAGGAAGGGCATCCAGCCATAGAAAGCCTGCCAAAAACAAGTTCTGTATGACCAAGACAGTCACCTGACCAATCTTGCCTCAAGTGGGACAAACCCGTCCAACTCATGCTAGTGTGGAAGATGGACGTTCAACGATGATGAAGATGATGATATACATATATATGCATACATATGTTGTAAACTACAATATTTGTACCTATCAGTATTATGCTTTCTCTAGCTCTTCTTTCTTTCAATATATTTCTTTTTCTGAGTATCATTTGTATACATATACACACACAGAGATTGAGATAGATATACACACACTCCACATACACATGAACCTATGCACACATCAAGCTCATGTACACTAACACACACAAATACACGTTCTCAGTAACATAAACACACGACTGTTGAACATATACACATATGCATGTACACACACACACATATTCTGTTTCAGCACTTGGTGCATGGGAATATGCCATTTTCATAAGTAGCATCAGCATGTATTACAAGCATCTGTGACTTTGTGCTTTTGCACCATCTCGTGGCCAGATTTGGCAATGGTTCTATTGAATCTGCGAGAATTTTTCTTATGGTATAAAAATCTTGAAGAAAATATATTCTTTTCTCAGTGAAAATTAACGATAACATTTTTACTTTTATATTTCATAATGATTATATGATGCCTGTGTGAGATGCGTGGTGCTGCATGGTAGTGAGACATGGGCAGCAACTGCAGAAGATATGCGACAGCTGGACAGAAATGAAGCAAGTATGCTCCGTTGGATGTGCAATGTCAATGTGTGTGAACAACAAAGTATAGACGAGTTGAGAAAAACTGGGTATAAGAGGGATAAGTTGTGGTGTGCAGGAAAGAAGGCTGAGATGGTATGGACATGTGATGTGCATGGAGGATGACCGATGGGTGAAGTGCCAGGAAGTCCCAGTAGAGGTAGACCACGAAAAACATGGGCAGAGGTGGTGAGAGCAGACCTCAGATCGCTGAAACTCACCGAGGAGATGACGAAGGACCGTGATGGGTGGAGAGATGCTGTGCTGAATAGGACCCGTCCAACCCTTGCAAGCAGGGAAAAGCGGACTTAAAATGATGACGATGATGATGCCCTTCGATTTTTATATCAAAATAGAGCAAAACAAGTGAATTTTATAGCAGTCACTCTTCATGACTGTATTATTTTCAACACAAATCGAGTTAGTGCTCCAGTGCATTGAACTAAAACTAGCGTTACCATTCACCAGTCAAAAACAAAAACGAGTGATTGAGGGGACCTGGTATGGTATACAAGCGTGGATTTTGATAAAAATATATGAGAAGAAAGTTCACATTTAGAACTTTCAAATGATATATAACTGTCCACTGAAAAAAATGTTTTGACATGAAAATAATCAAGCAAAAAGTGGATTTTTTCACGGTCAAACTGTGCTTGTTGCCCCTTTTCTGTAATTCTATAGTGATACCTAATTATATATATATATATATATATATACATACACATATATAATTGTTTCTACTTTTGGCACAAGGCCAGCAATTACCCAGTACATTACTGGTATTTATCTTATCGACCCCGTAAGGATGAAAGGCAAAGTTAACCTCAGCGGGATTTGAACTCAGATCGTAAAAGGACGTAACTATGCTGGAAAGCATGTCCGACCATCTACCGATACTGCCAATTCACCGCCCTATACACACATATATAATTGTTTTTACTTTAGGCACAAGGCCAGCAATTACCCAGTGCATTACTGGTACTTTATTTTATCGACCCCGTAAGGATGAAAGGCAAAGTCACCCTCGGCGGGATTTGAACTCAGATCGTAAAGGGTTCAAATCCCGCCGAGGTATTTATTGGCAGTATTGGTAGAGGGTTGAACGCCATGCTTTCCAGCATAGTTACATCCCTTTACGATCCGAGTTCAAATCCCGCCGAGGTTGACTTTGCCTTTCATCCTTACGGGGTCGATAAAATAAAGTACCAGTAATGTACTGGGTAATTGCTGGCCTTGTGCCTAAAGTAGAAACAATTATATCATCATCATCATCATCATCGTTTAACGTCCATGTTCCACGCTTGCATGGGTTTGGACGGGAGTTTTCCCACTTGAGGCAAGAGTGGTTGTCTTGCTCACATAGGACCGTCTGGCGGGTTTTCTACAGCTGGATGCCATTCCTAACACCAACCACATTTACAGTGTGGGGCTGGGAGGTTTTTACCGTGTTGCCTACTCGGCCACATTACAGCGTGGACTGTCTGCCGGGTTTTCTACAGCTGGATGCCCTTCCTAACACCAACCACATTTACAGTGTGGGACTGGGAGGTCTTTACCGTGTTGCCTACACGGTCACATTACAGCGTGGACTGTGTTTTTTTGTCGTGACACCTACACGATCGCATTTGTTTCGGCCTGGATGTTGTGGCACCAACATAACTTTATATTGAAAGGGGCGGTGTGGATGGGGTGGGGGTGTTTTGTTATATATATATATATATATCTACACACATATATAATTGTTTCTACTTTAGGCACAAGGCCAGCAATCACCAGTACATTACTGGTACTTTATTTTATCGACCCCGTAAGGATGAAAGTAACCTCGGCAGGATTTGAACTCAGACTGTAAAAGGACGTAACTATGCTAGAAAGCATGGCGTCCAACCCTCTACCGATACTGCCAATTAATGATACCTAATTATATATATATATATATATATATCTCATCATCATCATCATCATCATTTTATGTCAGCTTTTCCCTGCTTGCAAGGGTGGGACGGGTCTTATTCAGCACAGCATCTCTCCACTCGTCACGGTCCCTCGTCATCTCCACCGTGAGCTTCAATGATCTGAGGTCTGTTCTCACCACCTCCGCCCATGTTTTTCGTGGTCTACCTCTACCACGTCTTCTTTCAACTGGCATTTCCTGGCACTTCTTCACCCATCGGTCATCCTCCATGCGCATCACATGTCCATACCACCTCAGTCTCCTCTCCCGTACACTACATTCTATCCCTCTCAGACACAGTTTCTCTCTCAACACATTTATGCTGGGTCGTTCACGCACATCCAACGGAGCATGCTTGCCTCATTTCTCTCCAGCCGTCGCATATCTTCTGCGGTAGCTGCCCATGTCTCACTACCATGCAGCATCGCGCTCCTCACACAGGCATATATATATATATATATACACCCACCCTGTCACACTATATATATTTACATACACACACACAAACACATATATGATACATTTATGTATAATAAACACACAAGTCCGGCTATGAATTTTTTTGAAAAGCTATGTGTAGTGAAGAGAATGCCTGATTACTTTTATGGAATCTTATCCTTCATCAGTGACATATACTGACTCGTTTCTGAAACAAAATGGGCTAATGCCTCAACGATTTTTGCATACAAAACAAATTATAGATGTTCATTTACATATAGCGTGAACTTGACTAATGGAAGGGAGATAATTAGGTTGCACTAACATAAATACACATATATACATACATGCACGCACACATCATCATCATTTATATATATATATATATATACACACACATACATAAGGTAGCATGGAAGCACCACTATGGAAGACTACTGAATGAGGAGAATGCATGGAAAGAAGATAGTTTGCTCCACAGTCATCTGTATTGTAATACAAAATGGTGTCATACCCAATGACTGACATAGCTGCATCATCGTCAACTGCTACAAGGATAAAGGAGATGCTCTACAGAGAGAAGACTATAGAGGTATTAAGTTGGCCAGGTTATGAAGGTAACAGAAAGAGTTATAGCACAGCTGATTAGGGATCAAGTTAATCTAGATGAGATGCAGTTGGATTTGTGCCAGGTAAAAGTACCAGATGCCCTATTCCTTGTGTAGCAACTGCAGAAGTACTTAGCTAAAAGTAAACACCTACTTGGCTTTTGTGGACCTGGAGAAAGCATTTGACAGAGTCCCCCATTTTATTATCTAGTGGGATCTTAAAAAATTAGGAGTAGATGAGTGGCTTGTGAGGGCAGTACAAGCCATGTATAGAGGAACAGTCAGCAAGGTCAGAATTAAGAATGACTATAGTGAAGAATTTAGCATGCAGGTCAATGTCCATCAGGGCTGTAGACTAATGACCTAACCCTTATAGCTGAATCTATAGCAGAATTAGAGACAAAATTCCAAAGCTGGAAGCATTGCCTAGAATCAAAAGATCTAGTTAACTTGTCAAAGGCCAAAGTTCTAGTATGTAGAAAGGAAAACAGGCCCCAGATTCCTTCAGGGAAATGGTCTTTCTAAGTGCGCAGAAAAAGAGTAGGTAGAAATTCCATCCTATGTCCCAAATGCAAACTATGGTTTCACAAGAGATGTAATGGGACCTCAGGAAGTCTAGCAAAGAATGTAGGGTCTACATGCAGCTGATGCACAGGTGCAGTAAGTAGCAAAAGCCCATAGGATACAAGTTCCTCCAAATGCCCAGAGGGCTATATAGAAGTAGTTGATAGTTTCTGTTACCTGGGTGACCAAATTAGCAGTGGAAGAGGGTATTCTGAAAGCACAGTAACCAGAGTGAGAACTGGTTGCAGAAAGTTCAATGAGTTACCACCACTGCTAACTACAGAAGATTCTTTTCACTCAAAATGAAGGGCAGATTGTATGATGCATGTATAAGAACAGCAACATTGCATAGTAGTGAGACCTTGGTTCTGCGTGCAGAGGACCTGTGAAGACTGGAAAGAAATGACGCTTCCATGCTTCGATGGATGTTTAATAATAATATGTATGGCAAAGCATAAATGAACTGAGAGAGAAATTGGGCATAAGAAGGATTCTTGCCGAATCTAGATGCATTGACAATGTCACTGAATCTGTAAACCATGAAGTGATTGCCATTGGTGTATCAAAAGACAGTTGATCTTCAGGCTTTTGCTGCCAGTTCATCCAAAGACTTGGGCTGTGCTCCCCCGAAGGGTGCTCTACGCCTTGGCCGACCAGGTCCGAAACCCAGGCTAATTAGACTGTCCTTTTCGAACTCAACTAAGGCACGTTCATATCTTTTAACCTCTGATAAAGCTAGGCGTGAAAGTCAGATTGCCTTCCGAACACACCCTGGTCTTCCACCAGATATCCGCTCAAAGCTGCGTGCTGCAGCTTCTTTAAACTGCAGCTTGGCAGAACATGAAAACTTCCGCCTACGTGATGATGGGCAGATATGGAATTTTATTAAGGCTGGTGAAACATGGAAAAGAGATACTAGCTGGTCTGAAAACACTGTACCCACAACAACTGACAATAAAAAAAATGAAAAAACACTGGGAAACTAAATCAGAACAACCTGCCATCCCCTGCACATAATCATAGACTGGAATCAAGGTACAAATTGTTGTCCTTGAATGCACGTAGTCTATGCAATAAGAGAGGTAGCTAGGTTCTAGGACAGCATTCCTCACCATATGAGATGTCATCTGGTGTACCACAGGATCTGTTCTTGGCCCCCTTTTATTTGTGGCATATATTAATGACATAGATGCCAACATAAAGAATGCCACAATACTGAAATATGCAGATGACATCAAGCTGTACCTTGAGATAAAAAGGACAGATCCTGAACACTATAGATCTTGCCTGCAATCTGACCTGGACACAATGCAACAATGGATCACAGACTGGCAACTCAAGCTAGCTGTGGACAAGTGTACCACCATGCATTTTGGGAGTAGAAACCCAGCGTCCACATATTCCCTCCACAACACTAATATCAAGAAGTCTTCTTGTGAACGTGAACTGGGCATTACGGTGAACGTGAACTGGGCATTACGGTCAGCAGCGATTTGCGTTGGACGAAGTACGTCGCTAAAATTGTCAAGAAGGCCGAGGGTGTCTTAGCATCACTCAGCAAGACCTTTGTCAGCCACTCTCCAGTTATCTATTTAAAGCTGTATATAGCTATGGTGTGGCCACACTTAGAATTTGCATCACCAGTCTGGAACCCCTATCTTGCTCAGAACATTGACCGCCTGGAAACTGTTCAGAGACGTGCAACCAAGCAAATACCCTCCATCAAGCATCTACCATACTCTGAATGCTGTGCTTCCCTGGGCATGGATACACTGAAGCTCAGACTTCTAGCAACTGACTTGGTAAACACCCACAAAATTATTAACCATCTTGCTAACAACAACCCTGAGTACCTTTTTGATTTTCATGTGTCTAACACACGTGGGCATGCCCACAAAGTCAGAAAACAGCACAGCTCCCATTACTTTCGGAAACATTTTTTCACGCTCAGAGTTGCTGAAGCATGGAACAACCCACCTGCATCAGTTATTAGCTGTCTAGACACTGCGTCCTTTAAAACCTCCATGCTTCCTGAGATTCACCAACACTCATCATCATCATCATCATCACCGTTTTACGTCCGTTCTTCCACGCTAGCATGGGTTAGACTGGCTGTCCTGTTGTGGGCAGTGTCTGGTTGGCTGACCATGCCTTGCTCATACAGGAACTGATTTGGCTGATTTCTACAGCTGGATGCCCTTCCTAACACCAACCTCATTTACAGTGAGTGCTGGGTGCTTTTTCGTGGTGCCTACACGTCCACTTTACAGTGTGGGCTGGGTGCTTTTTAGCCGTGGCACCTCCACGACCACCTTGCAGCGGGGGGTGTGGGAGCATATTGTCTATATGCTTCAGCTTGTACCCATGGGAGGTCGGGTACTCTGTATTACTGCGCGACGCCAGAAGTCACGGTTGTGTGTCATCCATCGCCTTTGAGAGGTGTAATTGGGTAAGGTCGGCTTTTATCACCTCATCCCAGGTCATCTTGGGTCTCCCCACTCCGCGGTTTCCATCAACCTCTAGTGCTCTACACCTTTTTATGCAGCTGTCATCCTTCATACGCATCACATGTCCATACCAGCGTAACCGCCTCTCCTGCACACAGCATTTGATTCCTCTTATGCTCAGTCTCTCTCTCAATTCATTTATGCTTTGTCGTTCACGTATATTACTATTACACATCCATCGGAGCATGCAGGCTTCATTTCTCTCTAATCTACATAAGTCTTCCACCTTCAGCGCCCAGGTCTCACTACCATGTAACATTGCTGTTCGGATACACGCATCATACAGTCTGCCTTTCATTTTGAGGGAGAAGCCTTTTGCAGCTAGCAGTGGTAGTAGTTCCCTAAACTTCTTCCATCCCGTTCTTACCCTAGTTATTGTACTTTCTGAACACCCACCTCCGCTGCTAATTCGGTCACCTAGGTAGCAGACGCTGTCTACTGTTTCTACAGAGCCCTCCCAGAGATTGGTGGTACTTGTTTCCTGTGGCTGTTTGCTGCTTGCTGTCCCAGTACAGCTGCTGCATGTGAAGTCTACATTCTTAATTAAGCTTCCTGAGATCCCGTTACATCTCTTGTGTTCCCATTGTTTGCATTTGGGGCAGAGAATGGAGTTCCTACCTACACTTTTCCTACATACTGAGCAAGGCCATTTCCCTGAGGGGATCTGCGTTCTGTCTTCTCGTCTACTTACAAGGACCTTAGTCTTTGTCATGTTGACTTTGAGACCCTTTCTTTCTAGTCCCTGCTTCCAAGTTTAGAATTTCTTCTCTAGTTCTACCATAGATTCAGCTATAAGTGCGAGATCATCAGCATACAGGAGTTACCATGGGCATCCGGTCTTAAACTCCTCCGTTATTGCCTACAGGACTATGATGAATAGGAGAGGGCTACGAACAGAACCCTGGTGGACCCCAACCTGTACGCCAAATTGCTCGCTATACTCATTGCTAATCCTAACTTTGCTGACAGCTCCCCTATACATGGCTTGTACCGCTTTCACAAGCCATTCATCTACTCCTAGTTTTCTAAGAGCCCACCAGATTACAGCACGTGGAACTCTGTCAAAGGCTTTCTCAAGATCGACGAATGCCAGGTAGAGTGGCTTACTTTTAGCTAGGTACTTTTCCTGTAACTGCCTCACAAGGAAGAGGGCATCAGTGGTGCCTCTTCCTGGTACAAAGCCAAATTGCATCTCGTCTATTTTCACCCGGTCCCTAATCAACTGTGCTATAACTCTTTATACCTCTATAGTTTCCTCTATCTAGTGCATCGCCTTTACCTTTGTAGCAGTTGACAATGATGCTACTGCACCAATCTTTTGGTATGACACCTTCTAGTATTACCTGGTTAACAATACGTGTGGTTATAGTGTGACCTACAGACCCAGATGCCTTCAGCATCTCGGCAGCTATACCCGATGGACCGGTTGCCTTCCCCATCTTCATATCTTTGATTGCCTTACTTACTACGCTGCTGCTGACCCCTCTATAGAGTCTACTTGGGGTAGGGTCTCTTCTTCCCATGCATTCTCCTCATTTAGTAATCTATCATAATGACTCTTCCATGCATCTTTCTTCTCAGCACTTGTGAGGGCAAGCTCACCTTTATCATTCCGGATACACTTCTCTCCAATGACATCACAATTCTCTCTGACACACTGCCTCGCAATCTTGAACACCTCCTGTTTCTGGTCCTCACGTTGCAAAACATGCTTGAATTTTCTATCCTCTGCTTCCCTCCTAGCTAAGTATACTTGTCGCCTAGCTTCCCTCTTGGTCTCTATGTAATGTACCCTGCTCCCCCCGTTCTCCATTCTTTCCATGCCTGTCTCTTGGCCTTAACTGCCTCATCTACCTTATTGTTCCACCACCAAGTCACTCTCCTCCTGCTTGTGGTCTTACTCCAGCCACAGACCTCATCCATCGCCTCTAGTAAGTTATTTTTTAGGAACTCCCAGTGCTCTTCTACTTTGAATGTCTCTATCCGTTCTTTACTGTTGTAGGCGTTGAGTAAAATATCTTTAAATCTGTTACTGGTTGAGGGGGTCTTTCAGCTTCCAGATCTTTCTTCTCCAGGTTGGCCTCTGTTTCCAGGTTCGTCTAGTTCTGACTGTAAAGTCACTGACAACTAAGCTATGTTGGGATGTACATTCCTCACTAGGGAAGGCTTTTGTGTTTACGACCGTCCATCTGTCACGTCCTCTGATGAGGATAAAATCTATCTGACTAGAATGCTCCCCTGATCTATAGATGATCAGGTGATTGTCGGGTTTTCTGAAGTTTGTGTTACATATCGACATGCATTGGCGTTGCAGAATTCTGGAAGTCTGAATCCTTCCTCATTTCTTGTGCCAACCCCATGGCCTCCATGGACTCTATTGAAGCCGTCGCAGTGTTTACCTACGTGTCCGTTAAAATCTCCTGCGATGATTAGGAAGTCATTGTCGTTTGTTAGAGCAGTAGTGTGCATTAGGGACTCGTAAAACCTATCCTTAAGTTCGTCTGGCAACCCCGATTGGGGTGCGTAAGCTGATATTATTGTGGTAATTGTTTTATTCAGGAAATATTCCCTCCATACACACGCACACATGTATGCCAGACTCCTACACTATTCACTTCCCTGACATTTGTATATTATTCTATGTTCTATACATGCACCTTTGACGAGTTGTAGTGCACCTGAGCACTGTACACAATAATTTTATTATTATTTTATTTATTAGATGCAGTGTGCAGGAGAGGAGATGGTGTTGGTATGGATATGTGATGCATATGAAGGATGACAGCTGTATAAAAAAAATGCAGGGGGCTCAAAGTTGATGGAAGCTATAAAGTAGGAAGACCTAAGATGTGGGATGAGGTGATAAAAGCTGACATTGCACAATTGCACCTCTCACAGGCCCATAATCTATGGATTTATACAGAAGACCTGCCTTCCCATGTGCAGGGACTGAGGTATACATCTAGTATGCATCACCTACCCCTCCCATACACTTCTCATGTCTGAATGCCCCACCCAAATTTTAAAACACCACCTCCACTCATGTCCCTAAACCTACCACCCAAGTCCCTAATCCACATGGTAAAGTGGTCATTTTGGTGCCATGACAACGAGCACCCAGTCCACACTGTAAAGTGGTTGTGTAGGTGTCTTGAGAAAAAGTGCCCAACCCAAACTGTAAAGTCGTCTATCAATTTTGGATATAACCTCTTCACTTCACTATGTCATCATCATATCATTATCACATAATGTCCTTTTTCCACACTAGCATGGATTAGATGGCTTGTCCTATTGGAGGCAAGTTGAGGTCAGGTGACCATGTCTTGCTCATACAGAAAAGATTTGGGTTTGGTTTCTACAGCTGGATCCCTTTCCTAATGCCAACCACATTTACAGTGAGTACAGGGTGCTTTTTGTCATGACACCTATACGACCACTTTACAGTGTGGGCTGGATGCTTTTTGTTGTGACACCTACACAACCACATTACAGGGTGGGCTGGATGTTTTTTGCTGCGACACCTACACAACCACATTACAGGGTGGGCTGGATGCTTTTTGTTGTGACACCTACACAACCACATTACAGGGTGGGCTGGATGTTTTTTGTTGTGACACCTACACAAACACTTTACAGTATGGGCTGGATGTTTTTTGTTGCGACACCTACACAAAAACCTTACAGTATGGGCTGGATGTTTTTTGTTGTGACACCTACACAACCACTTTACAGTATGGGCTGGATGTTTTTTGTCGCGACAGCTACACAAACATTTTACAGTATGGGCTGGATGTTTTTTGTTGCGACACCTACAAACATTTTACAATATGGGCTGGATGTTTTTTGTCGCGACACCTACAAACATTTTACAATATGGGCTGGATGTTTTTTGTTGTGACACCTACAAACATTTTACAGTATGGGCTGGATGTTTTTTGTTGCGACACCTACAAACATTTTACAATATGGGCTGGATGTTTTTTGTCGCGACACCTACAAACATTTTACAATATGGGCTGGATGTTTTTTGTTGTGACACCTACAAACATTTTACAGTATGGGCTGGATGTTTTTTGTTGCGACACCTACAAACATTTTACAATATGGGCTGGATGTTTTTTGTCGCGACACCTACAAACATTTTACAATATGGGCTGGATGTTTTTTGTTGTGACACCTACAAACATTTTACAGTATGGGCTGGATGTTTTTTGTTGCGACACCTACAAACATTTTACAATATGGGCTGGATGTTTTTTGTCGCGACACCTACAAACATTTTACAATATGGGCTGGATGTTTTTTGTTGTGACACCTACAAACATTTTACAGTATGGGCTGGATGTTTTTTGTTGCGACACCTACAAACATTTTACAATATGGGCTGGATGTTTTTTGTCGCGACACCTACAAACATTTTACAATATGGGCTGGATGTTTTTTGTTGTGACACCTACAAACATTTTACAGTATGGGCTGGATGTTTTTTGTTGCGACACCTACAAACATTTTACAATATGGGCTGGATGTTTTTTGTCGCGACACCTACAAACATTTTACAATATGGGCTGGATGTTTTTTGTTGTGACACCTACAAACATTTTACAGTATGGGCTGGATGTTTTTTGTCGCGACACCTACAAACATTTTACAATATGGGCTGGATGTTTTTTGTTGCGACACCTACAAACATTTTACAGTATGGGCTGGATGTTTTTTGTTGTGACACCTACAAACATTTTACAGTATGGGCTGGATGTTTTTTGTTGTGACACCTACAAACATTTTACAATATGGGCTGGATGTTTTTTGTTGTGACACCTACAAACATTTTACAGTATGGGCTGGATGTTTTTTGTTGTGACACCTACAAACATTTTACAGTATGGGCTGGATGTTTTTTGTTGTGACACCTACAAACATTTTACAGTATGGGCTGGATGTTTTTTGTCGCGACACCTACACAAACATTTTACAATATGGGCTGGATGCTTTTTGTTGCGACACCTACACAACCACTTTACAGTATGGGCTGGATCTTTTTTGTTGTGACACCTACACAACCACTTTACAGTATGGGCTGGATGTTTTTTGTCGTGGCAGCTACACAAACATTTTACAGTATGGGCTGGATGTTTTTTGTCGCGACATGTATATATGTATGGATGTGTCTTTGTATATGGAGGGTCTTCTTTGTCTACTTTTTCTTGAGGGTCATTGGGGCAGAGTCCTCAAACACTCCTTCCTGCAGGTACTGTCAGAAGCAACCGTCTCCAACTGATCTAGCTAGATCCCCAAGCATGACCATCTGGGCTCATGGATGTTATCCAGCCATCTTGCTCAAGGTCAACCCCTGGGTCTCCAGCCAGTTGGTTTTGCCCAGCAATTCTTTCCTGAGACATTCTAACCATATGCCCATAGTATCTAAAAAAAGCCTAGTCTTTGTGGGTTTGACAAAGTACCAGATTTGTGAAATGCAAATAAGACCACTGAAACCAAAATCTCAATATGATGAGGTATATGGAGGAGTGAAATCAAAAATTATTTGCTTTAACTTTTAATGTTATAATAATAAATATTTGCTTTATGGTTTCATATATATTTTGCATATACCTATAAACTACTTTTTTCGAGTCTCTCTGGATTTTGGTCTTTCATCATCATCGTTTAACGTCTATTTCCCATGCAAGTATGGGTTAGATTGATCAGGTGACCGTGTCTCGCTTGTATACGACTTAGGAAAGGCATCCAGCTGTAGCAAACCTGCCTAACACCAACCACATTTATAGTGTGGACTGGAAGCTTTTTTACTGTGTCTCCTACATGATGACTTTACAGCGTGGACTGGGTGCTTTTTGTCGTGACACCTACACGACCTCTTTAGTGTAGACTGGATGTTGTGGTACAAACATAACTTTACAGAGTATGGGTGGTGTGGGCGTAATTGGGCAGGAGCTGTAGGGTGTGTGGGGTGTATATTAGATTAAGAGGTGCCTACTGACTGTAGGTTTAACTTTGTTCGTAAGGAAAGGCGGGTCTTCTGTATCACTGTATAGTGCCAAAGGTCTCGTTCCAGTAACATTGTCTTAGAGAGGGGTAAGTGTGCAAGGTCAGATTTTATCATGTCGTCCCAGGTTTTGCTGGGTCTACCTACTCCATAACTTCCATCAATTTTGAACACTCTGTACTTTTTTATACATGCACATCACATGACCATACCAACATAATCTCATCTCAAGTAAACTGCATCTGATCCCTCTTATTCCTAATTTTTCACTTAGTTTGTTTATGTTTTGCCGTTAGCGTATATTACTATTACACATCCGATGGATCATGCATGCTGTTATTCCTTTCCAATCTGCGCAGGTCCTCTGCACACAATGTCCATGTACCACTGCCATGTAACATTGCTGTTTGTATACAAGCATTATACAATCTGCCTTTTATTTTTAGTATTTATTATTACTATACATACATGAATGAACATAGCTCCTAATAAGAACTTACCCATTCACCATTTTTGGCTTTTAATAGAGCAAAAAGCATTCGCAATTCTTTAACAGTGATGCTGTAGCTGGCCAGAACACCCAACATTTCAACCAACAGGTCTGTGAATTAAATTTGAAAAAATTATTCTTTTATTAAATTTAGAAATGACTTAAAAACCTAGACAAGGTATATGGTGAAACAAAAAAATGTTCTTTTTATTCACAATTGTCAGTCATAACCCTTTCATGACCATATTTCTAATGAAATACACTATTTCAATTAATTAATGAAACATTTTGAGGTATTTACAAAAATTATTAATGATTTCATTACTAAGATAGTAACCGAAGATACAGTTCTTATATAAAATGATATTGGAGGATTCTAATTTAAATAGGAACAGTTTAAAGCAGGCAGCTTGGTATCAAAAGAAGTTAAGAAACATTCTTCAGTGAATCAGCATATAAGATTCTTTTACAACAACAACACCAAATTGGCAAACCATCCCTGATCCAAATCTATTCTTTATTCTGTTTTTGTTCACCGTAATCCTGTTATCCTATGTAACTAATTTTGCAATCAACACCTGATGAAACTGCCTAAGTCTTGCTTCATGAGCGGATGATCAAACTATGCCATTGAAATACATACTGTTTGCGTAAAATTAAAACTTAAAAGACTTTTCAGTCCCACCATCTTTTTTTAAATGTGTGTGTGTAAAAAAAATAAAAGTAAGAGTACTGATGTTTTATTTAAATATACATTACACGTTTCAAGTTATCTCCCTCAAATACGACCTTTGGGAAACCAGTGGTTCCAGTGTTTTTTCCATTTATTGTAGCCGTACTAGGAGTCATTTTCTGTGCGTGTCTAGCTAGTCGGTTACAATTTTGTTGTAGGTTTTCCGCAGTCCCAAAATGATGTCCCTTCAACCTCGATTTTAACTGAGAAGAGGTAGAAATCACATGAAGCTAGGGAAGATGTAGAGGAGTGTAAATGTTTTTCTTCACTATAGAAATTCTCTAATTGAAAGTGGTGTGTGAGCAAGCATGTTATCAAGACGCAATACCTAATCTCCTGCAATCTCCTTTCAGACTCGCTGGACCCATTTTCAAAGTCATCCGAAGACATCTTTGTAGAAGATGTAATTATCTGTCTATCCTAGGCGTAAACATTTTTTGTGAATACCAGTTGTCGAAAAAAAAAAATCATTTTTACCCTGGATCTACTCTTGGCTGCTTTCTTTGGATGAGAATTTTTCATGTGCTACTCCTCTCTTTGCTGTTTTGTCTCTTGATTATACTTGAACACCCATCTCCTATTACTATTTTATCCAAGAAATTTGGCTCAATTTTGAGTCTTTCTAGCAAATCAGGACAAATTTCAAACTTGTTCACTTTCTGCTCCACAGACAAGTGTTTGGGCACTAATTTTTCGCATGTGTAAATGGTCTGTTAAAATTCTGTGAACTGCATTTTTATCCACGCTTGTTTTGCCATCACTGCTTGCACCACTTCTTCATTGTGTTCATTTGTTGACAAGAATGGCCTTCCAGAAGGTTCACCACTAATAATTTTTCGGTCCTATTTGAAAGCTTTGTGCCACTTAAAACCTTCCTTCTCGATAAAGTGGCATCTACATAAGCTTGTATTAAAGATTAAATGTTTCGTTGAGTGTCACACAAAATTTGATCGCGTACCATTGGGGTGCAGGAAGATATCGAACAAACATAACAGGTTATAAACACATCTGTAGATAAAGATCAATAACTCACAACTGATTCAATTGATCATGTTGAAACAAGTATGTATGAGCAGCTAAGGTCGTAACCAACACTCCTCTATACATCAACAAAGTGCTGCATGACCATGTCATACATAGGAAAATCAATACTTTTGGGACAAACCTTCTACAAATCTAGAACTGTTTCATTCTTTCCTGATGATTTCAAACGAATGAAACTGCTAGTTTTGTAGAAGTCATTTCTATCTGAAACAAATTATGTACCTTCTCTACTTAATGTATTGAGTACCTTCATTAACTGTGGCCTCTTACCTTTTCCATTCCTCACAGAAAAATCATTCCATGTGTGTGTATAGATATAATATTTACACGATGTTCCTTAAGTATAGAGTACTAAGTTGAATAAAAATCCTAAATCCTACTGGCCTTAACTAGTAAAATCTCTATAGGTAGAAAGACTGAGAAAGAAAAGAAAAAGGAAGGAGTGAAGGAAGAAAGGCTCACTAACCTGCAACAATATCATCAGCCCCTTCCAACATACATAAAACCTGCTCTATGAGTTTAACTTCGGTGCAGGCATTCAAATTTCTGCGACTTTTCTTCAATATAGCTGTAAATACACTCCATATTTCCGCCTTAAAAAAAAAATGAAAATAATAATAATCAAACATAATAGTATGCCATGTGTGAAGCAAATACAGATAAATCCTACTTTGACAATAAGGAAGAGGAAATGGAGACATAACAGAGGAAAACTGGGGTTTCCTACAGGACAACCTGCTGGAAACCACAAACCAGGCATGCAACTGGAACAAGGTCCCAGTAAGACAAAAGGTGATGTAGTAGTGGAATAATAAGGTAGATAGAACCATAAAAACAAAAAGACAAGCTGAAGGAAAGGGGGAGACAGGGAGAAACATCACATAGCTTGAGGAGAGGCCTGACAGCAGGTATACCCAGTAAGGGCAGAAGCAGAAAAGAATAAATTTGTTCATGTCCTGCATCATAAAGATCAGAGGTGTGAAGTGTTTCAGATTGCGAGACAGTGTACTAGGGAAAGTCATGATGTGGTTGGGAAAATGTGCATTTGAAATGATAGTGGAGTACTTACCCTGTCTGTTGTTGAAAAGAAGGAAGTATGGAAGACTTACTATGAGACACTGCTGAACAAAGAGAATAAATGAGACAGCAAGGAGTGATAAAGCAATTAAGGACATAACAGTAGGGAAGGCAGCTGGTCCATCTGGTATAGTTGCTGAGATGTTAAAAGCATCTGGTATGGTAGGACATGCACTAGTCAAACACATAGTTAATCAAGTAGTACGGGAGGGGTTCATACTCAATGACTGGTGCAGTAGTATCAATATCCTAGTAAATTGCTACAAAGGCAAAGGAGATGCACTGGAGAGAAGTAACTACAGAGGTATCTAGTTGATGGACCAGAAAATTGTTGAAAGGGTTATAGCACAACTAATTAAGGACAAAATCAAGTTAGATGAGATGCAGTTTGGAATTATACCAAGCAGGAATACTATTGATGCCCTCTTTATAGTGCGACAACTGCAGGAAAGGTACTTAGCTAAGAGTTAGCCACTGTATCTGGCTTTTGTAGATATGGAGAAGGCCTTTGACAGGATCCCATGCTCTGTAATCTGCTGGCCCCTTTGGCAGCTAGGTGTAGATGAATGGCTTGTGAGTGCCATGTAGGCTATGTATGAAGGAGCAACCATCAGGGTGAGGGCTGAAAGCGAGTACAGTGATGAATTTGAAGTGCTGGTGAGTGTCTCCCATGGCTCAGTCCACTCCTGTTATTCTTTGTTCTTCAGGCATCACTGGGGAGCTTAAAACTGGCACTCTGTGGGAGCTTTTACATACCAATGACTTAGTCCTTATAACAGGAGAGTTAGAGACAAAATTTCAAACATGGAACAAGTACCTAGAGTTGAAAGGCCTGTTTGATGGGTCACAAAGAGGTGGGCAGAAATTCTATAAAGTGCACACAGTGTAATCTATGGACACACAAGAGACATAGTGGGATTGCAAGCAGATTAACAGAAAAGATAGACTTTGTATGTGGCAGATGCACAGGAGAAGTAAACACTAAGATCTCATATGAAGTAGATTCCTTCTGCTGCCAGGGAGGCCCCTTAGAAGCTGTCAATAACTTCTGTTATTTAGGCAATCAAATTAACAGTGAAAGTGTGATAGCCAGGATCAGAACAGCCTGGAAGAAATTTAGAGAGCTCATACCTAAGTTGACCCCAAAGGGCTTCTCGCTCAAAGTGAAGGGTAGACTGTATGATCCCTGTGTATGAACTGTAATGCAAAGGCTGGAGAGAAATGAAGTGAGTATGCTCCAATGGATGTGTAAATGTTAGTGTGCATGAACGAAGTAGCAGTGAACTGAGAGGGAAACTTGGCATAAGAGGAATTGGATGTAATGTGCAAGAGAGAAGATTGTGCTGGTATGGACATGTGATGAATATTGAGGATAGCAGCTGCATAAAGAAATGCAGATCTATCCCAGTGGCTGGAACCCAAGGAAAAGGCAGGCCTAGGAAGACATGGGATGAGGTAGTAAAGAGCAGCCTTAAGAAAGGAAGCCTCACAACTGAGATGACAAAGGATTGAGAGTACCGGCACAATGCTGATGAAGACCTGGCCTGAAGCATACAATATGACCTAACCCTCCACAAGTCACTCCCCCTCCTTCCTACTAGCACTCTACCATCTATCTTCACCACTACTGCACCCAAGAACCACTCCTAAACTACTACCCCCCCCCCCCCCTCTAAAGACCTTAGATATCTTAATTGCACCCTAGTAGCTAAGCTACTCTCTCTACCACTTGTCTACCCCCTCACCTATCTTTCCACCATGACCTCCTTCTCTATCGAACACATTCCCTCTCCCCATACACTAACAAGCTACACCTATGCCTTACCACCTACCTATCTTTCCATCATGCCCCCACCCCCACCATATTGACCACATCCCCATACACTAAACCACCCCTACTCATATTTACAAACACCAATAACTTAATACATATCTCCCTTCCCTATTGCCCCCTCATTAGAGCTGGGAGGACTATACAATTGGGTCTGGATCCAACAACTATATTGATGGTACCACTAAAATGTACCTAGTACACTCCTATAGGTGGTTAGAAACAGGAAGGACACCTCGCTGCAGAAACCACGCCTAAAAGGCTTATGAGGATCCTTTAGTTGTGTCAAAGACACAACCTCTATAGTGTTGGTGATCTACTCGATGAGCACACACCCAATACACTCTGTAAAGTGACTGGTGATGGGAAGGGTACCCAGTGGTAGAAAGCTTGCCAAACAAAGGGTTAGGAGGATTCTTTAGTTATGTCAAGGACTTGACACCTTAGGTGATCTACACAATAAAAGCACCCAGTAAATGCTGTAGAGTGGTTGGTGTTAGGAAGGGCATACATCCATAGAAATCTTGCCAAACAAGGTGTTAGGAGGATCCTTCAGTTTGTGTCAAAGGACATGACAACGTCTCTGCACTCAATAACAATCGTACGTAAGTGGCATACAAACCTCCACAGCCTGTCTGGGATGTCAGTGGACCAACTTCAGTACTGATTTGGTCTATGTAGAAACCTATCTAACTCTTGCTATCAGGGAAAGTGATGCTAAATGATGATGATAATGATACACACACCAGTTTCACTTTGGGGGTGAATATTACACCAATTTCACTTTGAAGGTGAATATTACACCAATTTCACTTTGAAGGTGAATATTACACCAATTTCACTTTGAAGGTGAATATTACACCAATTTCACTTTGAAGGTGAATATTACACCAATTTCACTTTGAAGGTGAATATTACACCAATTTCACTTTGAAGGTGAATATTACACCAGTTTCACTTTAGAAATGAAAATAACATTGGTTTCACTTTAGAAATGAAAATAACATTGGTTTCACTTTAGAAATGAAAATAACATTGGTTTCACTTTAGAAATGAAAATAACATTGGTTTCACTTTAGAAATGAAAATAACATTGGTTTCACTTTAGAAATGAAAATAACATTGGTTTCACTTTAGAAATGAAAATAACATTGGTTTCACTTTAGAAATGAAAATAACATTGGTTTCACTTTAGAAATGAAAATAACATTGGTTTCACTTTAGAAATGAAATTTGCATTTCTTATTGTTTTCGAGGTATTTTGAATGAATATGGCCTTCAAAATGGTTGGAAATTAGTAAAAAAAAACAATACGTAATGGAGTTGTGACAAAGATCAATTTTAAGCATTCTATTTATGTTAGAACACTCTTCAGCTGTGTCAAAGACATGAAAACCTTCCCAGTGCAAGTGTCACGATAAAACACACTCAGTACACTGTAAAATATATAACATATGTGAGATGTGGCCACCACAGGCCCATCTAAGAGATCATTAGCTCTGATTAAATACAGATTCAGTCTGTGAGAGGTCAGTAGCAGATATTGTTGATGATGATGATGATGATGGTGATGGTGATGCTACTACCGTCCACAAATTACTTACTTGAAGTGTTGCTGAACAAACTTTGAGGACTTCTAGCATGTATAGAACATTTTCAGGGTCTTGGATGATAAAATTTGTCTCAATCTCAAATTCTCCACCAACAAGCTGAAATAATTAACATAAAAGAATTCATTATTTATTTATTTACTAGCACAGTACCCATCAAAAACAAGGAATTTACAGAAAAAAAAAAAATTTTAATAATTCATTTATTACAACATTCTATGAAAAGATACTTCAATCTTCAATAACTTCACCATCTTGTCACTCCAGCCAACGCTGTATTTTATTTCACATTCCTTTAAATCAATTACAATAATTTTCTTCCATATTTTCTTTAATCATTATCAAACATACATCTACTAAATTATTATGACTTTGTTCTACCTATGTATCTATCTATCTATCTATCTTCAGACTGGACTGCTATTGTTATTTCTGGTTTGTTGTTGTTATTCATGTCTGAAGATAGGTTGGTAAATATAGATAAATAGATAGTTATAAACAGTCAGATAGATAATGAGCTAGATAGATAGATAGGTAGGTAGATTGATAGACAGACATTTAGGTAGATATATTGATAGACAGACAGTTAGGTAGATATATTGATAGATAGACAGACAGGTATGTAGATATATTGATAGATAACTTTATTTTCCACAAGGGTTTACAAGGAATGGGACATTACAAGACATGATGGCAGTGGTTTTACATAAAAATCGTATAAACTTTAACATTAATAAATAACAATAAACTATATATTAAAATAAAATAATCGAAAACCCCAATAGGGGGAACGTTACTGCAGGGTTGATTTACACCCCGTAGATAGAACAACCCTCCACACCAGGAGCATGTTTTGTAGACGTGCCCGTCTCCCCTCTTTTGTCTTCCTCAACCTACAAGTTTATATACAAAGAAGGCCCACTCACTCAAGCCATTTTCGCCACATTCACCCACTTTTCAGCGAATTTACTGGGGTGTAGCACCTCTCTCTCTACTCTCACCTTCCTTCTGAAGTGGTACTTAAAGAAGGGGATGAGTTGTTGTCCGGAGAGAAAGGTGATTGCCCGCAGTCCCTTTTACCTCGTCCACCATATTACCTCTTTCGCCATAGCCACTGTACAGAGGAAAACCGCCTCTCCTTCATTCTTAAATGAAGGCAGCTAGGTGATCCTCACGATGGACTCGGCTGACATCTGGATGCGTCCCACATGTGACAGTAGCAGTTCCACATAATTCCACAGGTCGGTCACCCCTGGGCACTGAACAATTGCGTGCAGAACGGTTTCAATGTCCTGCTCACATCTTGGACAGGTCCTTTTGGCAGGACCCCTGCCAGGGTGTCCGTGCCTGTAGATTTTGTCTCGAACTGGTAGAGCTCCTTGGTAGCACTGACAGGCCAGAGACCTCTGGAAGTTATCCATAGACCCTGGACGGAAAGTCCTCCTGAACAGACATGTCAGTTCGTCCTCTTCAATGCCCAGAGTCTCCCTGAGAACATCGTCGCACTTATCCTCCACTAATCCTCTATAGAATGTTGATGTGGAGTCTCCGCTGATTGCCATTTCCCCATGGTAGAGTGCTGTGAGCGCCTGAACGCACTCGAGGTGCCAAATGATAAACAGTTAGGTAGATATATTGATAGGCAGTTAGGTAGGTATATTAATAGACAGATAGGTAGGTAGATATATTGAGACAGATAATTAGGTAGATATATTGATAGATATACAGTTAGGTAGGTATATAGATAGAGAGATAAATATATTGACAGATAGACAGTTAGGTAGATATATTGACAAAAAAACACAGATAGACAGTTAAGTGAGTAGCTATAGATGGCCATTGTTTAATTACTGACCATCTTGCCAATACTTGTGAAAGATGGAGAGGTGGGGAGGAAGATATCAAGTTATCACTTGTGTTTTATTATAAAGATTTAATCAATTTAAATGACGTGTAAAGCTGGTAAGCCACTGCAGAGTGGGAAAAGTATCTAACCCACCTTTTTGATATTAAACATGCTTGAAACCACTCCTTGCTTCTATTATACAAAATCTTATTTCAAAATGTTTACATTTAGCTAAAAAATTTCAGTCATAATTTTATGTAAAAATCTTTATTAAGTTATCTTCTGAACAGCAGCTTAATAATGAGAAAGTTAGTTATATTATTAAAACCCTCCAAATTCTTATTTATTTTCTAAATTATTTGAAAACCATAGGCAGTGTATTTCATTAGAAATATGGTAATGAAAGGATTAAAGTGTTTATATTTATCTAAAACTCTTCCATCATAATTTTATGTTAGAACCTTTAAGTTATGTTCGAAACACCAGCTTAATGAGAAAGTTAGTTACATTAATAAATCTCTCAAAATTCTTGAGTATTTTCCAAATTATTTGAAAACCATAGGCAGTGTTTTTTTTATTAGAAATATGGTAATGAAAGTATTAAAAGTGTTTATATCTAAAAACCTATCTTGCTAATGTAGATTCATGCGGTGCAGGATATTGAGAGTTAAATGATGATGATGACACCTGCACAGTTAACAGACGCAATGAAGTCAGCATAGTTTATTGATGGAAGATGTTGCTTGGCAACAATAAATTGAACACAGTGTTGAGTTTACAGGATACACAGACACACATACATACATATATATATATGGATATGACACATACACACTCATAAATACATATATTCATGTATGTGTAACACACACACGTATATCATCAGCATCATAGTTAAACGTCCGGTGCTTTTTTTTCTTTTATACCATTGGTTGGCTGGGTCATCACAGACCGAGTCAATACTAAAGCAGAGCTACTGACCTCTCAAATTGGCTGGGAACCAACATTTAATTTATAAAATGTCCCCAAATGCATTTTATTATGGCATCAGGAATAGTGTGGCTGTCATATATGTGACACAGCTGAAGGGGATTCACAACTCTTTGTTTGGTCAGTTTTCAATGACTGGATGTCCTTCCTATCACCAACCACATTTCAGTGTCCACACAAACACTGTCATCTTTCTTGCACACAACACCTAATTCCTCTTATACCAAGTTTGTCTCTCGGTAAACTTATACTACGTCATTCATGCACACTAACATTACACATCCATTGAAGCATTCTCCATTTCTTTCTAGCCTTCACAGATCTTCAGCAGTTAACGCCCATGTTTAATTGCTGTTCATACGTAGGCATCATACAGAGTATTCTTCATTCTGAGAGAATGAAGCCCTTTATTATCAGCAGAGGTATCAGCTCTTTAAACTTCTTCAGCCTGGTTATCCCACTTTCAGTGTATTCTCCCCCACTGCTGATTAGGTCCCCTAGGTAACAAAAGCTGCCAACAACTTCTAAGGAGCCTTCCTGATAACTGACGGAATCTATTTCACATGTGCTCTTAGTTCTTACTTTTATGCATATTAACTTTCCTGCAATCCAATTACATCATGTGTGTCCATAGGTTACACTGTGTGCATCTTATAGAGTTTCCGTCTACCCCTTTTCAACCTGCTGTCAGTAACCGCTTCTTGTCCGCCTTCCATCTTAAGATTTTTGTTTCTGCTAAGTTTACTTTTAGGCTATTCAACTCCAAGTTTTTCTTCCATAACTGGAATTTTGTGTCTAAATCTCCCACAGATTTAGCTATAAAGACGAGATCGTCACATACATAAGTTCTCGTGGAGTGCCGGTTTTAAACTCCACAATGATAGCCTGAAGGACAATAATAATTAGAAGTGGTCTGCTGACTGAGCCCTGGTGGACCTTCACCTGTATATCTAATTCATCACTATATTCATTGCCAATTCCCACCTTGTTGATGACTTTATATATGACTTGCTCAGCCCTCACAAGCCATTCATCTACACCTAGCTTCCTAAGTGCCCACCATATTACAGAGCAGGAGACTGTCTTCTCCAGATCTACAAATGTCAGTTATAGTGCTTTACTCTTCGCCAAGTACTTCTGTAGTTGTCTCAAGAAAGAGGGCATCAGTAGTACTCCTACCTGGCATAAAGCCAAACTGCATTTCATCTAATTTAACTCAGCTCTTAATTAGTTTTGTACTATAACCATTTCAGCAACTTTCATGACCTGGTCCATCAACTTGATGCCTCTATAGTTACCTTTCTCTAAATTGTTTTGTAGCTATTCACAATGATACTGCTGCACCAGTCATTGGGTATGACAATATCCTTTAATACTTGATTAATTATTCATCTGATTAGCTTGTAACCTACCATGCTGGATACTTTTAGTATCTTAGCTACTAAACCAGATGATCTGGCTGTCTTCCTTACTTTCAAGTCCTTAATTGCTTTATTTATCAGAGTACTGTTAACTTTTATGGCTAATCCCTCAGTTAGGTCAACATGGGGTAAGCCCTCAATGTCTCATTTATTCTGTTAATTCAGCAGTTTCTTCAATGCTTCTTTTTCAGCACAAGACTCCACTATCATTTCAAATGTACTTTACCCAAACCACATCTTGGTTTTCTCCAGCACACTGTCATATCACACCAATACTTATTTTTTCAAGTGTGGTACTTAGTTTATCAATTTCTTTTTGGCGAACTGCTAAGTTACGAGACAGACACAAACATAAACATTGACATGGATATGATATGCTTCTGTAGTTTCTGTTTACCAAATCCCATTCACAAGGGATTAGTCAACCCAAAGATATAGAAAACACCTGCCCAAGGTGCCACATACACACACTCATACATATACAACAGAGACATTGGACCAGGCCATGAAAGTTGCTGAAAGGGTTTTAGTATAGTTAATGAGGGAGAAAATCAAGTTAGATGAGACACAGTTTGGATTTATGCCAGGCAGAGGCACTACCGATGGCTCTTTCAGATGAGACAAGTACTAAGCTAAGAGTAAGCCACAGTATCTGAGTTTTGTAGATACCAAGATGGTTTTTGACAGGTCACACACTCTAATCTGGTGGGAAATTAGGAAACTAGGTGTAGACAAATGTCTTGTGAGGGTTATAAAGGAACAACCAACAGAGTGAAAGTTGGAAATGAGTACAGTGATGACTTTGAAGTGCTTGTGGGTGTCTACCAGGATTCAATCCTCAATCCACTCCTTTTTATCATTGTCCTTCAGGCATCACTGAGGAATTTAAAACTAGCACTCCATGGGAGCTTTTATCTACAAATGACTAAGTTCTCATGGCTGAATCCATAGGAGAGTGAGACAAAATTTCACACATGGGAGAAGAACAGAATTGAAAGGCCTAAAAGTAAACTTAGCAAAGATAAAAGTGTTAATAAGTAGGAAAGAGGACAGGAGGGTGATACCATGAGAGAAGTGGCCTTGTTTGATATGTCAGAAAGGAGTAAGCAGAAATTTTATAAAGTTCACACAATATAATCTATGGATGCACAAGAGATGAAATAGGATTGCAGGCAGATTAATGGAAAATATTTTTTTTACGTAGCAGATGCACAGGATGAGTAAGTAAGCACTAAGAACACACATGAAGTAGATTCCTTCTGTTGCCAGGGAAGCTCCTTAGAAGTTAACAGCTTTTGTTACATAGGTGACCTAATCAATAGTTGGGGAGGATAAGAACAGACTGGAAGACGTTTAGATACCTCTGCTGAAAACAAAGGGCTTCTCTCTCTCAGAATGAAAAATACACTGTATTGATGCCTTCATGTGAACAGCAATGCTATATGGCTTTGAAACATGGGCCTTAACCACAAAACACTTGTGAAGGCTGGAAAGAAATGAAGCAAATAGACTCCAATTGATGTGTAATGTTTGTGTGCATGAATGATGTAACGTAAGTGAATGCAGAGATAATCTTAGCATAAGAGGGATTGGATATAGTGTGCAAAGAGAGAAAACTGCTGGTATGGACATGTGATGTGTATAGAAGATAGCAGCGGCATAAAGAAATGCAGAAAAATACCAGAGTCTGGAATCCATGGAAAAGGTAGACCCAGAAAGACTTGGGACAAGGTAGTGAAAAGCAACCTTAAGAAACTAAGCTTAATAACTGAGAAAACCAAGTATTGAAAAAGCTGGCGATAATGAGGACCCTACTACAAGCATACTATACGATATCACCTGACCCATCCATATGCCTCCACAACCATTAGCACTCCCCAGCAGATATCCTCATCCCCACTGCACACGCCACACATGCCTCTTCCAGAAACACTCCTTAGCTACTCTCCCACCTCTAAACTCCTTAGATATCCTTAATGTTGCGCCCTAGTAACTACTCTCTCTACCCTTTGTGCATCCCCCCACTACCACCATTACATAGCCCTCCATCACTCCCCCTCCTGTATCGACCACAGCCTACACAACAAATCTCCCTTCTCCCCATATACTATCAGCTACCTCTTCCCTTTACTCATTCCCTGCCAAATTACCTACACCTATCTTCTTCCCCTATCACCTCCTCTCCAGAGCAGTGACGGCTCTTCAGTTGGGACTATGACCAAACTATGTAGTGATGGTGTCACGAAAACGCACCCTGTAAAGTTGTTGGTGACAGGAAGGGTACCTCATTGTAGAAACCATACCTAAAAGAGTTGAGAGGACTCTTCAGTTGTGTCAATGACACTAGAATCTCTAGTGTTGGTGATCTACACAATAAAAGACATAGTACACTTAAAGTGGTTGGTGATAGGAAGGGCATCTACCCATAGAAACCTTGTTAATAAAGGTTTTTGAGGATCCTGCAATTATGTCAAGGACATGACAACCTACCTATCTATATATACACACACACACACACACTCTGCTATTCCAAGTATTGAGTACTCTGTTAAATAATACTAGTTTTACTAGTTTAAAACAAGTATAATCCTGATCTATCTATATATATATAAAAGAGTAAAGACCTCCTTTGGTCACAAATGGCCATGGGATTTGTGCCTAGAAAGTTCCACCCCACTCAAGGCACAAGTCCAGGGAAGGTTGTTTATAGAAGACCAGCAGTCGCCCATACATAAAGTCACCTCTCTCTATGCCACCAATGGTTGCCCAAGGGAAAGGAAATGGCTGACACAACTCGGTACCCGTGACTTTACAACTCATTTCTACCGCTGAATGAACTGGAGCAATGTGAAATAAAGTGTCTTGCTCAAGGATCATCATCATCATGACCGTTTTACATCCGTTCTTCCAGGCTAGCATGGGTTAGACGGGTTGTCCTGTTGTGGGCAGTGTCCAGTCGGCTGACCTTGTCTTGCTCATACAGGAACTGATTTTGGCTTGATTTCTATAGCTGGATGCCCTTCCTAACACCAACCTCATTTACAGTGAGTTCTGGGTGCTTTTTTTCCGTGGCGCCTACATCTGCGCAAGTCATCTACAGACAGCACTCAGGTCTCACTACCATGTAACATTGTTGTTCGTATACACACATACAGTCTGCCTTCATTTTGAGGGAAAAGCCTTTTACAGCTAGAAGTGGCAGTAGCTCCCTGAACTTCTTCCATCCCGTTCTTACCCGAGTTATTATACTTTCCGAACACCCACCTCCGCAGCTAATTCGGTCACCTAGGTAGCAGAAGCTGTCTACTGTTTCTACAGAGCCCATTGTTTGCATTTGGGGCAGAGGATGGAGTTCCTACCTACACCTTTCCTATATACTGAGCAAGGTCATTTCCATGAGGGGATCTGGATTCTGTTTTCTCGTCTACTTACAAGAACCTTAGTGTTTGTCAGGTTGATTTTGAGACCCTTTCTAATCCCTGCTTCCATGTTTGGAATTTCTTCTCTAGTTCCACCATAGATTCAGCTATAAGTGTGAGATCATCTGTATATAGCAGTTCCCATGGGCATCCGATCTTAAACTTCTCCGTTATTGCCTGCAATGAACAGGAAAGGGCTAAGAACAGAGCCCTGGTGGACACCGACCTGTATGCTAAATTCCTCGCTATCGTCATTGCTAATCCTAACTTTGCTGACTGCTCCTCTATACATGGCTTGTACAGCTTTCACAAGCCATTCATCTACTCCTAATTTTCTAAGAGCCCACCAGATTATAGCACAGATCGATGAATGCCAGCTAGGTACTTTTCCTGTAACTGCCTCACAACGATATATATATATATATATATGTAAATATTATTACCATCACTACTTTCCATCTATTTCTCATGCTGCACAAGGTCAGCCTTTACCAATGCATCAAGCTTTCCATAGCCTAACTCTTCCACAATTCCACCTACTTTGAGAGCCCTGCACTTTTTATACAGCTGTCACCCTTCATACACATCACATTTCCATACTGGCATAGTCTTCTCTCTTCTATACTGCCTCTAATCCCTCTTATTCCCAGATTTTCTCAGTTCCCTAACACTGTCATTCATACACACTGCTATTACAACTCCATCAGAGCATATTTGCTTTATTTCTCTCCAATTGTTGTAGATACCCTGCATTCAAAGTCATAATCCCACTTCTATGCAGCATTGAACTTCTCAGAAAGGCGTCATACAATCTGCCTTTTCCCTTGAGACAGAAACCTTTTGTAGCCAACAGATGTAGTAGCTTCCTGAACTTTTTCCACCTGTTTCTCACTCTAGCTACTGTACTTTCTGAACAACCACCCCCACTGCTAATTAAGTCCCCAGGTAGCAGAGGTTGTCAATGATTTCTAGAGAGCCATCTGAGCATTTGACAGTCTATTTCATGTCAGCTCTCGCTGCTCACTGCTCCAATAACAGAAAAGAGATGACTCTTGCAAAATAATAATTGCAACTCTGCATAAATGTATTATTTGAAACACCTTTATATTTAGTGTGTGTTTTCTTGCTTTTTTCCTCGAAATGTAGTTCAACATATAGAGATTGGCAAAATAATAGATTATAAGACCTAAGATTGATATAATTGCCAAAACTCTTCAAGATGTTGCCCCTTTATGACTGCAAACCAGTCAAATGACTGACACCAGTGAAATCTGATTTATTTTTATTGTAATAAACATATAGTTACGTTTTTTTATGTTCCAAGTTTGAATTCCGCTGCGCTTAGCTTTACCATTCATTCTTACTGGGTCAATAAAATAGGGCACCAGTAACACAATGGGGTCGATTTAATTGACTTTCCCCTACCTCAAAGTTATTGGCCTTGTGCCCAAATCAGAAACCATTATTATTGGTGATTGTATACACCTAACTACAATTATGAGAGACTTACATATGCTTCAAATGCCAGGCCTCACTAACTAAGGGCAAATGCACATCCTAAAAGTAGCTATAACTGCATCTAACAGTCTAACCTTTCTCTTCAAAGCTAAGAAATACTTCAGCCTCTCCAAAACGTCTACAAGGTTCAAGGAAAAGAAAAAAAAAACCCTATAAGGGTATAGTACTTCCTCACAGACATACATCCTAGACCACTTGTCTTGTCATCAAGTCACTGTCAGTCACACTCAATCCTCTGACTCATATTTCTACCACTACTACAATATCTGCTCCTTGGAGCAAGCTGAAGTCATACCACCTTCACTCAGATACTCACACTCGTCTGTCTTCTTATCACCAATACTGTGTCCCACTCTCCAGGCCCTGCACTAACCATTGTCACCCCACCACCACCACCACACATTATCTCTGTGGAATCCAGCTTTAATCTTATCGATCTTGAAGCCCTCCCTCACCAAAGATCATGGGCACAGACCCTTCTTCCAATAAAAAAACACCACCACACCATAACCCACCACAATACCAACACACTATGACCACCCATCACCGAACCAACATATCAACACACTATCACAACATGGACATCCTCTTCACACAACCACACACATACTGTCTTTTTGTTTGTTTTGTTTTAACGAAACAACTTTTGATGTATAATAAATTGTTTAAACGACTATTGTGGAAGAAAGAAAATGTTTCCACTGTATTGAGAGTGAGAGAAAGGGAATGAGAAAGGGAGAAGGAAAAGAGGGAGATAAAAAAAGCGGGTGGGGGGGGGGGGGGGGATACAGCTGTAGGAAGAGAAGGCATTTGTTATGACAACAGCAGAGCATTCGAGGAAAAGGAAGAGAATGAAATATAAAATAGAATAATAGCAAGGGTGGGGGTAGGGGGCAAATGATGAATGAAAGCGTAGACGAGAGATAAAACAGTATGAAATGAGGCAGAATAGATGGAACAAAAGATCGTTACATAAAAATGTGAAAGAGGCATGGAGAGAAGCAATGGGATATACACACAAACTTTCACATATATATATACACACACACACACATATACAATATAATGGGCCTCTGCAGTTTCCATCTACCAAATTATGAACTCCTTAATCACACAACCATACCAGTGTGCAGTCTATATCACACACACACACACACACACACACACACACACACACACACACACACACACACACACACACACACACACACACACACACACACACTTCAAATTAATTCTGTCAGACTCAGAATATACAAATTAATCTGCTCGCACTATAGACTAAAGATAATCCCCGATTATAAATAAAATATTGGGAAGGGGAAGATTAGTTTATTTTTTGTTTAAAAAAAAACATAATAGGATCTCATTATTATGAACGTCTTTTATGTTTTATATCATCTTGCGTCAACAATATATGACAGAAACAAATTATATTTTCATAAATATTTCACATAAATAATAATAAAAAAAAAAAACGGAGGCGGCGTGGACAGATTCTACACCCCTGCTAAGGAACTATATATCTCAGTTGCACCAAGCAAACATAATGGCAAAGGCATTGCCGTGGCGAACAGCCAGCGATATCCGCTACACCAGCCACTCCACATCGAGTGGGATGTGCTCCTTTTAAATTTGTGGCAGAAAAAACGGCAGTCCAGAGAACAGAGACACTGGTGGTCTCAATATGGACCGACATGAAAAAGAAGCGATCAGTCAAGTGCCGGTTTTTAGACGTCTGTTCCTCAGCGCAGTATCCGAATTGGCAAGGTTGGAGGTGGAGAACGTGGCAATTGTTTTAATTATTGTGCTGAGCCAATTACATGTTAATTTCATGAACAGACTAATCCACTGATCGAACAACTGAAACATTCATCGTCAGAAATGGCGGAGATCCAACACAGACATACACACACGTTTACATGCATGTATGTTTGTTTAAATTTTAGGTTACAGAGAGAGAGACAATATATGTGTATCATCATCATCATTACCATTTAACATCTATTTTTCATGCTCGCATGAGTTAGCCAAGCTGTCACGTTATAAAGCCTGACAGGTCAGGTGACCATGTCTTGCTCTTACGCTACATTTTTAGCTTGGTTTTCTATAACTGGATGCCCTTCCTAATGCCAACCACATTACAGTGTAGGCTGGGTACTCTTTGCTGTGGCACCAGTCCAGCACGTCATATAAATAAGTATAAACAGATATACGCACATGCACTCACTCCCATCTCTCTTTTCCGTACTCTTTCACCACCCCTTCCCCATTCATTTTCATGGTTTAGATGCGTGTTTGTCCGTGTGTTTAATATGTATATATATACATTTAGTATTTGTGTCTGCACTTGTATACTCAGTTATGCGTTTGCGTAGGGTGTGGGTGTGTAAGTATAAAAGAGTTCCAGACAGAGATGTGAGCTTTTAATGTGT
>OZ024744.1:50401826-50494326 GCA_964016885.1 Eledone cirrhosa | reverse complement strand
GTGCAGGGAAAGTTTGTACTAAGAGTATCAGTGAAATAAAATTCTGCAATCACAGGAATGACCCATAGAAGTAGCTGATAGCTTCTGTTACCTAGGTGATTTAATTATCATTGGAGGAGGTTGCACTGAGAGCATAGTAGCTAGAATAAGAACTGGATAGAAAAAAATCAGGGAGCTACTACTTCTGTTGACAACAAAAGGTTTATCTCTACAAATGAAAGGTTGGCTGTATGCCTGTGTGTGATGTGCAATGTTGAATGGGAGTGAGACATGGACAGTGAATACAGAGTATATGCAATGGCTTAAGAGGAATGAAGAGACCAATGGATGAACTGAGAGAAAAACTGAGTATAAGGGAAATATGATATAGTGTGCAGAAAAGAAGACTGTGCAGGTATGGACGTGTGATATATATGGTCAATGATCATTGTATGATGATGTGCCAAGAAATCTCAGTGAAATGAAAATACAGTAGGAGACCAAGGGCCTGTGTCTAAGTCCCATAGCCTAGTGGTTAAACAAAATAGATTAATAAAATAAGTACCAGACTTTTAAAAAGATTGTGCTGTAAGTTGATATGATCAACTAAATCAAGGTGAATCCCTAACGTAGCCACTGTCTAATGACTGAAACCAGTAAAAAAAAAAGAGTATATTTAGCTGAAGGGCCAAAGAGCCTTTTGAATGTGCTCACCCAACAGAAAAGTTAGAAGCAATCTTTGTCCTGTTAGTATTTCTCATTTAGATTTGAGTGCTGATGCCACAAGATGCACCTAGTCCACCATATAAGGTGATCGTACTGGTGCCACAACAAAAAGCACCTAGTCCACCGTGTACAGTTGTTATGCTGGTGACATGACAAAAACACCCAATCCAACATGTAAGATGGTTAGCATTAGGAAAGGCATCTCACCATAGAAACCTAAGCTTGAAACATATATGAGCAAGATGTGGACACTTGACCCTCATAAATTGACAGCCCATTAGACATTAAACAGTGATGATGATGATATTCAATTCCAGACTTATAAAGTACAGGGGTCAATATGATAAACTAAATCAAAGTGGGATTCCAGCAAGGTAACAGACTAATGACTGTAAACAAGAAAATAGTAATAATAGAGAGAGAGAGAGAGAGAGAGAGAGGGTCACATGGCTTAGTGGTTAGAGCATTGGCCTTGCAATCGAAAGGTTGTGAGTTCAATTCTCAGACCGGGTGATGTGTTGTTTCCTTGAGCAAGACACTTTATTTCACATTGATCCAGTTTACGCAGCTGTAGAAATGAGATGATAGGACTGGGGTCCCTATCATTCCACTGCAAAGTGGTTGTGTAGATGCCACGGCAAAAAAGCACCCAGCCCAAACTGTAAAGTGGACGTGTAGTCGCCACAAAAAAAAAAAAAAAAGCACCCAGCACTCACTGTAAATGAGATTGGGGTTAGGAAGGGTATCCAGCTGTAGAAATCAAGCCAGAATCAGTTCTCGTCCCACCCTTGCAAGCAGGGAAAAGCGGGCATAAAATGAGGATATATATATCAGAGTGTTGTAGTTTGCTTGAAGCATTGTTGAATAGGAAACACAAATTCAAATAATTTTGAAAACCATACAATGCACTAGAAAGAAAATTAAAATTGCGAAGGTACGTTTCTTTTGTTATTTTAACAATTTTAATTTTTTTTCTAGTGCATTATATGGTTTTCAAATTTATTTAACCATATATATATATATATATAAAGCGGCGGTCCCTTCCGGGAAATGGCCATGCTCAGTGTGTAGGAAAGGCGTAGGTAGAAACTCCATTTTATGTCCCAAATGCAAAGTATGGGTGCATAAAAGATGTAGTGGGATCACAGGTAAGCTAACTAAGGACATAGATTTTACATGTGGCCTGTGATCTGGTGCAATAAGTAGCAGCAAGTGCCCACAAAATACTAGCTCTTTCAATTGCGCAAAGGGTTCTATAGAAATAGTGGACAGCTTCCGTTACCTGGGTGACAAAATCAGCAGTGGGGGAGGGTGCTCGGAAAGTACAGTAGCTAGAGTCAGAACTGGATGGAAAAAGTTCAGAGAGCTTATACCACTATTAGCCGCTAAAGGGTTCTCCCTAAAAATGAAAGGCAGGTTGTATGATGTCTGCATACGAACAGCAATGCTGCATGGCAGTGAGACCTGGGCATTGTGTACAAGGATATACGCAGACTAGAGAGGAACGAAGCTTGCATGCTCCGCTGGATGTGTAATAGTAATATACGCGAACAGCAAAGCATAAACGAACTAAGGAAAAAATTAGAAATAAGAGGGATCAGATGTTGTTTACTCGAGAGAAGGCTACGTTGGTATGGTCACGTGATGCGCATGAAAGACGACAGCTGTATAAAAATAGATGGTAGCCACGGAGTAGGCAGACCCAGAAAAACCTGGGACGACTTGATAAATTCCGACCTCACACGCTTACACCTCTCCAAGACAATGTCACTGGACCGAGACCTTTGGCGGTACTCAGTAATAGGGAAGACCCGCCTTACCTAAATACAAAGTAAAACCTACTACAGTCAGTAGGCATCTCTAACAAAATACACCCCCGTCCCATCCACACCACCCCTTTCAATGTAAAGTTATGTTGGTGCCACACCATCCAGGCCGAAACAAATGAGATCGTGTAGGTGTCACGACAAAAAAAACACACAGTCCACGCTGTAATGTGGCCGTGTAGGCAACATGGTAAAAACCTCCCAGCCCCACACTGTAAATCTGGTTGGTGTTAGGAAGGGCATCCAGCTGTAGAAAACCCGCGAGACAGTCCTATGCGAGCAGGACAATCACTCTTGCCTCAAGTGGGAAAACCGCCGTCCAAACCCATGCAAGCGTGGAACACGGACGTTAAACGTTGATGATGATGATGATATATGGAATGGACTTCCACCAGTTTCAATGAGTGTTCCAGTTTGATAAATGGAACAGCCTGCTCATGAAATGTACATGTAACTGGCTGAGCATTGACCAAACAAGTGTACCCATAACAGAGATTCATCATGTCAGTGTGTGACTAAGCTGGCACTTTGAATTACAGGTACAGTCCATCTGATCTAAGCTGGCTCTTTGAATTACAGGTACAGTCCATCTGATGGGCTTCCAAACAGTTTTCATCTAGCCAATTTCTCTCACAAGGCATGGTTCGATCCGAGATTATGATAAATGACATTTGGCCAAGATGGATCAAAACTGGGACGTAATGACTGCAAAGCAAACCTAACTATTTGGCCATGCTGGTGCCCTCTGCATTGCTGCAGTCTAATGACTGAAACCAATAAAAGAGTAATGTACAGTATTTTAATAAATGTTTGACAAAACGGGATTAATAATATAAATACCAGATTTTAAAAAAATAGTATTTGGGGTTGATATGATTGACTATCAAGACAGTGTTCTATATTAATTTATTATGGAGAGGCACTTAATTTTTTAGGCAAGCCAACACGCTCCTAGTATTGCCACATGTGATAGCAAGGCTAAGACACTAAAATAGCCAGGTACTCTCACAATTTTGTTTGGGTTACTCTAAGACAAGATGAAGTAACTGGAACAAAATCAAAATCAAAAGAAAATACAGACGGCCAAAACAGTCATTAAAAATGTCACAGAATGCATGATGAAAGAGCTTTGACAATTAAATAACCATCTGGTTACTCAACTAATTGAAGAATGGATTAGTTACAGGATTAGTAATGAAACTGAACTGGTGTGTGTATCACCATATATATATAAAATTTAATTGTTGCATGTGTTTCTATTTACAATATGACCCTCCCAAACTATAACAATATCTGTTCCACTATTTTAACAAGGAATCTTTCAAAACAAAATCTCTATATATATATATATATATAACACATTTCATATTATTGCATCTTCTTGTTTGTTTGTATCCATCTATGGGCACTTAACTTCTGATGGAGTTGTAAGGGTGCTATTGTTTGTGTTTTAACATGAAGGAGTCTATCTTTCTCCTGATTTGAACACAGCTGATTTCTTCTATGTACATATGCACACACACATACATATAGGAAAGGTATCCATTTGTATGCCCCATTCCAAAATATGGTCAAGAAAAGTCACGGGCTGCATCAAAGAAACAACCTCTCTAGTGTAGGTGTTATACACAATAAACACATCTAGTCACAGGAAACCTGTCAAAGACATGACAACCTCTCTAGTGTTGATGCCACGATAAAATTTCCTTGTTAGCGTGCGGGAACATATGTAAGCATGTGGTCCGTATCTGCGGTTCAGTACTGATTTGGTTTGTGACAAACTACCCAACTCTTGATCATGATATTTCTCTGGAAGAAATAGGCTCTGTTCAGAAATGGAGGCAGATGGGCTTCGCTAAGTTAAAAATGCCAAAGGTGGCGCCCCTAACACTATCAAGAGTTAAAGGCACATGGTTGGGGACACACACATTATGCGTCTGTGTCCAACTGTGTCTTTAACTCTTGATAGTCTTGGGGGCTTATATATATATATACAGTAATAATAATTACGAAGACCAAATTTGAAGAGGGCTCAATAAGGATTGTGTGTGTGTGTGTGTGTATATATACATGCACACATATATATACATATAAGTATATATAGAAACCCATAAAGTAAATATTATTAGTACAAATTAAAGTTTAAGCAAAGAATATGTGCTTTCACCCTATTTAGGGGTCTTCTGAAGACCCCGTAAAAAGGTGAAACTTTAATCTCTACTAATAAATATATATATATATTTCATTACAAATGCAAATGTGTTGATTGGAATAAAATTAGCCCATATTCAAACCTGGAGAGTGATGGGCTCCATCATATTTGAAATCCCCAAGATACGTGTCATGACGTGCCCTTACAGCTCCATCAGGTGACGCTCATAGTGAGGGTGCTTGGCTATCCCAGTGTATTAACCTCGCTATCACCAGCAGCAATGCCGTAAGTGTATCATTTGAGGGAAACTGTAGCACCCCTTATGGCATTTCATTGAGTGTGTGTGTGTGTGTATGTGTGCCTTCTCCCACTATTTTTGTTATTTATATGTTTGTCTCTCTCCCTTGTACTCAGAAATAAGAAAATGTGTGCCCACGAAACTATATTTAATTTTCCAGGTCACCGGACAGATAATAATGGTTCAAATTCTTGTATTTTGGATACCCACGATATTCAACAAGTTAATAATGATTTTCCAAAGATGAATCGAAAGAGACCACAGTTAAATAAGTAGATAAAGTACGTGATTTATTTCAAATAGAAATACGTAAATACATACATATATATATATATATATATAGTTAAATAAGATAACAAGTACGATTGGTTACTCTCTCATTACGTTTATTGGTTGGTGACGCGCGTTTCGCCACTGACCAGCTCAAGGTTCGATTTGTATCGATCTGACCTGACTCTGTAATCCGCGGCTCGTCAGACCTCTTGTCACCAACTAATAAACGTATTGAAGGAGTAACCAATCGTCCTTGTTATCTTATTTAACTATAATACACTCTGTATAGCTCTACACCTCGACACTGAAGTGAACCTAAACATCGAGTGCTCACCCAGGAGAACCTACAGTAACTCCAAGTTACACTCCCTGGATATATATATTTATTGAAGGTATAAGCATGCTAAAGCGGGCTAGACAATTAAACAGTCGAACAAGTTGGACATGTAAACTCCTATAAACTGAAGACAGTGGACAGAGTTGCCTGTTGGAATCGAACCAGCTGTATGCCGGGCGACTGCGTTCTCATTACTATATATATATATATATATATATATATATATATATATATATATATAAACACAATCAAAACAAAGTGAAGATACAGAGGGCCAAAATAGTCATTGAGAAGGTCACAGAATGTATGACAAAATGTTTGACAATTAAATAATCAACCGGTTACTAAATTAACTGGGTAGTGGATTAGTTACCTGATTAAATGTAAAACATAAGTGAAACTCAACTGGTGTGTGTGTTTTACTGACGCCATGACCCTCCCAAAGTGTAACAAATGTCAGATTCAACATTATTTCACAAGAATCTTGCAAAACAAAATACAATACATATATACATACACACATTAGAAAGTGTTTAAAATACGACAGTACTTAAGAAACAAAATTGAAACATTAACTGAATGAGCACTCAATACCTCATCTGGCTCTGTGTGTGTGTATATATATATATATAAATAAAGTCACACACATAGCTGTGTGGTTAAGGTGTTCGCTTTGCAACCAGTTGATTGAGCGTTCAGACCCGCTGCGCGGCAACCTTAAGCATGTGTCTTCTACTATAGCTTCGAGTTGACCAATGACTGGAATTTAGGAGACGGAAACTGCAGAAGCTCGTCATATATATGTAAACTGTGTTTCCACTTGACCTGTGTTTATACCCCATAAATTAGTGGTTCAACAATAAGGAAATCGATAAAATAAGTACCAAACTTGAAAAAATAAGACTAAATCAGGGCGGTGCCCTAACAAGGCCGCAGTCAAATGACTGAACCCAGTAAATGAGTACTGAGGTCGATATGATTGACTAAAATGCTTGCTAGACGGTGCCCCAGAAAGGCCGCAGTCTAATGATTGAAACAAGATTAAGCGAATATACTTGATATATACATCATCATTTAACATCACACACACACTTCTAATATATATATATATGTGTATATATATAAATGAAAGGTTAGAAGTGCGTGTGTGAATATATACATATATATGCACACACACAAAAACTTAAACTCAAATAAACGTTTGACTTACTAAATGCAAAACACCATCAACCACATCCCTGTTGCTGACAGAAGATTCACTGTTCGTTAAGGCTTTCAACAGTTCGTTGAATCGAACTTTCATCGAATTCTCAACAGGCGCTGATAAATTGGGCTCCGAATTCATTGAAACTTGTTCTACTCCATCTTTTTTATCAAATTCATTCATTTTTTATCGTCTGAGTGGTCGAAATGTTCGGATAAAAAGGCCGCAGACGATATATATATATAGAGAGAGAGCATATATACGTATATATACGGTTTAGTAAGCCATTGATGCTACAACAGGTAAGATATTTCATTCCACTTCCGGTTTCGCTGTAAGTTTACGGAGTGAAGGCAATACTCGCTGTTGATTAGCTCATATATAAATAATCGATTATAAGGAATGTCGAAAAAATATTTACATGTAAATATATATGCGTTAAAGTACTTTATATACACACACACATATATATATATATACATATATCAATATCGTTTTCTCTCTCTCTCTCTATCTCCCTATATATATATGTTTGTGTATAAACACATATACATATATATGTGTATGTGTACATATATATATGCAGTGTGTCGAACAGGTGGGCTATTCAACACACTTTTGATAAACAGGTAACTATTGTATTTATGTGCGTATATATATATAATATTGTGTATATATTGTGTATAAATACACATAGACATATATTTATATATATATAAACATACGTATTTATATATGAATGTATGTATATATATATATGTATATATACACACACACACTTATATACATATGTATGCACACACACACCCATATACACACACACACACATGTATATCATCATCATCATCGTTTAACGAGTTGTCCCGTTATAAAATAAGCCAAATCAGATGACCATGTCTTGCTCATATAGAGCTGTTTCTGGCTAGATTTCTACGGCTGGATACCCTTCCTAATGCCAACCACATTTACTGTGTGGACTGGGTGCTTTTTATCGTAACACCTACACGACCACTTTACAGTGTGTGCTGGGGGATGGGTTGGGTGAGGTAGATCTAAGGTGGAGGGACTTATCTGGTAAATGGTAGGTGTTAGGATGTGGGAAATGTATGGAAGGGGGAGGGAGAGGCAGGTAGAGGAAAGTTAGGCATACTGGATATATACTTCAACCCCTTGCACATGGGTTGGCTGGTCTTCTGTATTAATGCATATATATATATATATATAAATATAAGTATGTACACGTACATACATATATGTATACAGACGTACAGTAGTATGTATATATATATATATACATACATGCACACATATATATATGCACGTAGGGATTCACCGAACATTTATTATAATGCTCGGTGTGTTTGTAAACAAACATCCCGTATTAAGCCGTAGTGTCTAGCAACCATCGTTGCTCGTTTGTTCAACACTGACAAAGGAACGCTGTACTAGTTTCAAGCTTATTAGCTATCTTCAGCAACGTATACCTACCTTCCTGCCAGATTGTTGAACGTATATACTTACCTTATGCATATTAACGGCTGAGTAGCCCAATTTGCATATCGAGTGGGTTAATCGGCCGGGTGCACCGAAAACGTCTGTATACATATATGTATGTACGTGTACATACTTATATTTAAGTAACAGCCGTACTAAGAGTGGGAAATGAAATTTCGTTTCATTTTTTCCGTTTATATATATAATATATATATATATGGCCGACTGAATACGTATATGTGTGATTTTTTTTTCATTTTCCCCGTTCCTTCCTCTCATCACTCTTTATTTTCTATTTATCTTCTATTTCTAACTGTCTTCTGATGAAAAACTAGTGTCCGAAACGTTAAGACTTTCTTCATGCTATTTCAAGTGTTAAACTAATATATTTCTTCCATGTACTGTGCCGTTTGTTTTGTTATTTTTGTTTACCTTTTACATACATATATATATGTATAAACACATATATATAATATGTATATATAAATACACACACACATACACACACATATATATATATAATATATATCATCATCACCATTTAACGTGCTAGCAAGAGCTGGACGAGTGGGTTGCACAGGGGTAGAGGGAATGGCTACTAAGGTGCAATAGAGAGGGTATCTAATGGCTTAAGAGGGGGTGTGCTAAGGAGTTGCAGTGGAAGAGACACAGGTGTGGTATGGTGAATAGTGTAGAGTGAATAGTTACTAGGGTATATTAAAAAGGCTACCTAAGGATTTTAAAATGGGGTGGGGGTGGGGCAAGAAGTGATACTAGTGGAGCATGAATGGGATGAGGTGGGTGTGTGCAGTAATAGTTAGGATGCTAGGAAGTGGTGGTGGAAGGGGGATATGGGGATGGGTCATATATTGTTGCTGGTGGCTGGGTTTTCACAAGCACAGCATAAAGCCAACCCTGACAGTAATTTTTCATCTCTTTAACTTTGTAAGGTTAGTCGGTTGGTCTTCACTACCTAATCCTAAATCTTCCTGGGTCTGCCTTCTCCATTGGTCCAAGCCCCTGGGGTTTCTTTAAGTAGCTGCCATCTTCCAATGGATTTGTAATAGTAATGTTCAGGAACGGTGAAGTATAAACGAATTGAGAGAAGGACTAAACATAAGAGGTATCAAATGTTGTGTTTTGGAGAGGAGATTGCGTTGGTATAGCCATGTATGAAGGATATCATCATCATCATCATCATCATCATCGTCGTTTAACGTCTATCTTCCACGCTAGCATGGGTTAGACGGGAATTGCTCCATTTGAAGCAAGATTGATTGGGTGATTGTGTCTTGCTCGTATAGGACTCTATCTGGCAGGTTTTCTATGGTTGGATGCCCTTCCTAACACCAACCACATTTACAGTGTGGAGTGGGAGCCTTTTATATTTATATATATATATATACACATATAAATACATATATCTATATATTGTTATACTTAGGGAAGGTCAATAAAAACACATGCACCAGTTTTTCTTTAGTTTTATTATTAGTTAATCCATTCCTGGGTTAAACTAGGTGTTTATTTAGTTGTCATATTTAATTGACAAAAATCTTTCATCACATATTCTGTGATCTTCTCAATGACTTTTCTTGCTCCTCTGTGTCTCCATCTTTTATAAGCTGACTGACTCCCACACCTAACTTGATTTCACGGCCCTCCACATCCACAACAAACACTCCATATTCTACCCCTAATTCCTTCATCATTGACTCTGCAGCCAAGATCATGATTTTGGGCACAGTCTCAACACATGACGTCTCACTTCATTTGGCATGGATACACTCCCACCTCAATCAAAGCAACCCTCTCCCATGCCCGTGAAATTGACTGCACCTCCCCCCTCTCACCCTGCCTCCCCACCCACCCCCTGTTATCTGCCTTCTCTTTCACCTCACTTACCACATCTCTACCTTACCTCCCACCATTGCCATATCATTTTTTGCTTCCAAACCCTCCTCTCTGATCTCATCATTTCACAGTATTTTCCTAATCCCCCAACACCATGAGCTTCTTGTCCATAGTTCTTCCCCCTCCTCATCTAGGACTCTAACAGGCTCTCTTCCCTGCTCCAGCTCCCACTGCCATATCTGCCCAATCCTTGCCAAACACAATGCCCTCTCCAGTCCAAACCATAATTCCTTCCACATCCATCACTGTTTCACCTGCACCCCTTTCACCTTCACTCAGCAGGTTAATCTACATCTAACAAACAGGCTGCTATCTGGTGGATTGATTTGCAAAGCATCTGTGGGACATACAACTAGGCAATGACACACCCATCATCCATCACTTTTGTCTCCCCACCCCAAATATTCCACCTGACACCACTGTTTCCAAACTAGTTTCATAAAAGGGACTGACAACCACTCACTTCACATATGAGTAAGAATTGATATTTTGCCTTTGAACCACCATCCCAAATGAGTCTATATCATTAAGGGCTCATACATGGCTTGCGAGTTTACTTCTTGATTATATTTCAGGATATCTGAAGGTCATTTCATGTTTTAGAAAGCAGTTTTTTAAAATGTCCTTCCAACATTTCCACATATGTTCTGACTTCCTGCTGATAGTTTGGTTGGGTCAAGATGACCTCATTCTTATATATCACAGATAGCAGATTAAAAATACTAACCACTGATATCACTAATCTATTTCATTTCAACCCTCCTCAACAAACCCAATCATTATTGTTTCTCCTTTGTTCTCCTTTACATGATCTCTACAATAGTTAGTTCCCTTTCATCTTCATAAACTATATCATTTTCCCCTCTATTAACTACTATATTGCTTCCCTTGATTTCTATTTATCACTCTATATATCTTTAAAAAAGAACAACTCATCCTCTGAAATGATCTGTAGCACTTTTTGCTATAAACTATTGGCAGCGTACCTCAGTGTGAGATATTTCTGTCTCATGTTGAAAGGTTCTGTTTCCTCCATTTACACAGATCACCAACCTCTCACAGTAGCAGTCAGGCTTGGAACAAGCTTTATGTTCTAAGCCTGACTGCTACTCACCTAGAGAAGTGTGCCAACTTGATTATATATCCCAATATACAATGGATATTTGCTACATTAAGGGTTCAGACAACTCTGCAGCCGAAGCCCTTTCACACACACACACACACATAAATGCACTGCACATCTCTGCTTCAATCAACCTCCAAGAGATTGTTGCTGGCCCAGAGACAGACAGAGAGCTCCTTTAACTCCCAAATTCTCCCCCTTTTTCTTTATCTTTCAAACTCATTCTACTTTTTTCTCTTAGTTGTATTTGGTGTGATTTTTCTACTGGTTGCAAACACCCTTATATATCTCTAACACATAAACATTCGGGTTTTTTTCCATTTTGCATAATTTATCGCATTCTGGTGCCAACTCCACCCTGAAGTTTGCAGCCTAGTTTGTGTGGGCTGGTATAAACAAGGGTGTCAGAGAATGGGCAGGCTTTGCGTCCATTGTCAGAAGGCAAAATTTCTTAACCATATCAGAACTCCTCCACACAACTTCTCAACACTGGATGCACATTTCCAACGTGTGCACATCGACATCATCAGATCACTGCCTCCTCATGGTTACACTTACCTTTTGACCTGTGTTGACAGGTTCTCTTGGTGGCCTCAATTCAAATCCTCTCTCTGATACCACAGCCAAAACTGTTGCCAAGTGCTAGTATAGCATTGGATTTCACATTATGGAACATCTACTATCACAACTGACAGAGGAGGCCAGTTCAAATCAAACTATTTTAATGAATTAACACACCAAGTTCTCAAAAGAACACCCGAGAATTTCATTTGGGACATAAATGGAAAGAGGGATGCTGTCAGTGTTAACCATTTAAAAAAGACCTATGTGGATTTGGAAGTACCCTCACCACCAGACCAAGTTAACCCAACATCAGTGCTTCTATCCACTCGTACTCCTAACTCTATACCAAAAACCAGAACCAGATCCAGTCAATGGGTGCACTGGCCCTCTTGCTATGTCCAATATTTCAAGTAATATTCCCCATCACATCTATCATTTATCAATCTCTTGTTTGCTTTCTACATGGGAAGTATGCAGCAGTTTTCTATCTGAGATCATTGGTTCACTACATCTTTGCTTATCGATCATTAAATCTGAATAAATCTGGGCGGGGAACTGATGTAGCGAAAGAAATGTTTTCTCACAGATATTTTCTGGATTGTCACAACTACCGAAAGACTGATCAATAACTCCAGGGACATCAACTTTCCCTTGTGGGAGACTCACGGTGTCACTTGTCAGAAAAGAAGACATTTCCAAGGGCCATGTGTTTACTGTTAAAGCAACTAGCCATTATTATAGATACACTGCCGTTTAGTTATACAATACACTCTGCAACTTGCCTATTTGATAGCATGCTGTCTTCCTCATGCCAACACCAGACCAAATTACTATTATATGGACTATAACCTTTGTCTCATTACACCTTTTCACTGACTGATCACATCTTAAGAGAAACATCTCAACAAAAATACAAGTGACTATTTGCACAACACAGAGGCCTTATTGAACACCCTAATCATCAATTTTATTTATAATTCAAAGCAATTTTAGTGAGTTGGTCCCAGGGTTACTTACTCCAGTAAGTACCACCGGATCCCAACTACTAAATTTAATAGAAATAAGAGATAGGAGAATTTTCATACAATTTCATTTCGCGTGAGAATTATCTCTCACTACATTTGAAGTAATAACTGCAGCATAATAAGTTTCTCAAGACGAGTATCAAAATAACTTGCGTTTATTGTAGTCCATATGTTACAAATGTGGTAAGCAAATGTACCTCGTGGCATGACAAGGTATAATCCTGAACCATAAGATGTGGTTAGAAAAGGGTTTGCACTCGATGTGATCACTTCAAGGGTTGATCGGCAAAAGAGAGAGAGATGAATTTCAGTTCCATCTTTTATAATCCCTTGAACGGAAGTTAAAACGAAAGTTCTAGAATTTCAATGGGAAGTAACTCTAGCTACTTCCCTTTTCTAGAGAGCATTACAAGACTCCCCTCTCAGACGAGAAGTCGAATAACCAATCGAAGGTCATTGTAGTGAGAACCCGTAAGAAATGAGGAGCAAAACAAAAGGTACAAGAAAATGAATGAATAAAAAACACGAGCAAAGGAGCACAAAACAAGTAAATGCGTTTTACAAAGAAAAATGTGAATGTAACAAACTGATAATTCAAAGTCAATATAAGGGAGCAGAGAAATTTAATGCTCAATGGTAAGTTCAAGGTTTTACGAAATCAAATAGTTCATAGATCACCAGTGTACAGACTTTCTGACACTAGTTCTATCTGAAAACTGAAAAAGAAGTTTGTTAATGCCACTAGGGGTTAGATGTATACTGTTTTTGAGAGTTTTCGTGGCCATTTTCCCGTCCTGCCACCTCGTGTGACATAAGGTTGTGTGGTATGTAGTGTTTTCATTAGAGGTGTTGGTGTGGGAGTGTATGTACGAGGTATGTCAGGCAGTGTAATGAGACTTTCAGCCTTCTTTGCCACTGTGAAATGTTTGGGTGTGTGCAAAAGCACACAAAAAGGTCCATTGTAGGGTGACGTAAGTGGTCCCTTGACGGAACCATTCCGTATAAAAATGTGTAGAGATGTCCGATGGGACAGCAGAAGAAATAGACTGGTCACGAGGGTTCATTGGTGGAAGATCCGAGAAATACGAACGAATCCTGGTGACATATGATGCTGGGTCAAGATGCGATGAATCCACTGGTGCTAACATTTGTCCAGGAAGAGTCAATGTGGTACCATAAAGAAGTTCAGCAGAAGAAAAACCTAAATCTGTCTTAATGGTAGAACGACAACCAAGAAGCATGATTGGCAAAAATTCTTTCCAACATTGCGGATCAGGAGTATCGCGAAGTGCAGCTTTCAACTGTCTATGAAACCTCTCCACCATTTCATTGGAGGCTAGGTGATAGCTGGTCGTATGAATGTGATGAGCACCCAAGAGTCGTGATATTTCACGAAATAAGGAAGCTTCAAATTGGCGTCCATGATCCGTAGTTATTTTAGTAGGAACACCAAAGCGAGCAATCCAATTGGAAATGAAAGCTTGGGCAACGGACTCTGCTGTTATGTGAACCCACGACTAACGGGCCACGGACCAAGAATATCCATGTGAATATGACAGAAACATGCGTCTGGCGGGCTGAATTTCCCAAGAGGAGCGCGGACATGCCGATAAATCTTAGAGCCCTGACACTTCAAACAAGAACATGCCGAACCGGTGATTAAACGACGCATATTAGGCCAAAAAAAATCGAGCCGTAATAAGCTTCACCGTGGCAGCTATGCCGGGATGCGACAAGGAATGAAGTGCATCAAAAACGGTACATTGATGGCAATCTGGAACAAGTGGTCTGGGTGAGCCAGTAGAAATATCGCAAAGAATTTTTCCTTCAGCAGATGAAAGAAGTAAATATTCAAATTTACAGCAGGAAAGCTCGGTAGAAGAAATGTCCAACGAATCCAAAGTAGGTTGGTCAGTTGCTATGGCAACCAAATCGATATGTGCAGGAGACGCAAGAGAACACACAGAAAGTCGAGATAGTGCGTCCACGGGTATGTTGGCAGTTCCAGCTATATGACGAATGTCACTGGTATACTGGGGGATGAGATCCAGATGCCTATACGCTCTCGGAGAGTACCTGTCGGACTTGGTTTGAAGAGCGAATGTGAGTGGTTTATGGTCTGTGAATACCGTGAACTCCCGACCTTCAAGAAGATGGTGGAAGTGTCTCACAGCAAGATAAATCGCTAAAAGCTCTCTGTCAAAAGTACTGTAACGTTGCTCTGCTGGTTTTAGTTGGCGTGAGAAGAACGCTACTGGTTGAACCTGGTGATCGATCGCATGTTGCAAAACTGCTCCAACAGCATGATCGGATGCATCAACAGATAAAAAAAGTTTCACGTTTGCAACAGGATAGGCGAGGAAAGAAACTTCAGCTAGCTCAGACTTGACGGATTCAAAAGATTGCAAAGCATCGGCAGAAAGTGAAATAGGAGTATCTTTCTTTTTTGCAACCTTTAAAAACTGTGTCAAGGGGAACAGTTAGGAATGAAACGACGATAAAAGTTAATTAATCCCAAGAAATGACGTAATTTTTTCAAGGATGTGGGTGGTGCGATATGCTAAATCGCTTCTACCTTAGATGGCAAAGGTCCTATGCCTTCCGAAACTATAAGATGCCCAAGGAATTCCAGTGAAGCTGTACCAAACACACATTTAGCTGGGTTGATTCTGACTTGGTACGATCGAAGACGTTGAAATAACTGGGATAGATGTTGATGATGGTGCTCAGCTGAGTCACTAGCTATCAGGAGATCATCCACGTAAGCAAACACGAAATCCAATCCACGCGTGACTTCATCGATAAAACATTGGAACGTGCTAGAGGCATTCCGCAAGCCAAAAGGCATGGACGGAAATTCAAACGAACCAAAAGGGGTGGTCACAGCTGTTTTTTGGTATGTCTTCTGGATGCATGGGTATTTGATGGTAAGCCCGTACCAGATCTATTTTAGAAAATATCTTGCATCGATGCAGAACGGATGAAAAATCCTGTAAATTTGGTAAAGGATAACGATCAGGTGTAGTGATGGCATTAAGTCATCTATAATCTCCCACAGGTCGAAAATACGCCTCACCCTTACGAGCCAAATGAAGCGGAGATGCCCATGGGCTGGTTGACGGTCGTATAAGACCAAGCTGAAGCATGTGTTCGAACTCATCCTTGGCTTTCTTTAGCCTGTCCGGAGCCAACCTACGTGGACGAGAAAAAAACAGGCGGAGCAGTTGTTGTAATAAAATGTCGAGTCGAGTGGACTACTTGATTCGGTTTAAATGAAATGTCAGTTAGCTCGGGAAACGAGGCAAGAAGTGAATGAAACTGGTTTCCAGAGGCAGCTATAAAACACGCGGGACTTATGACAGTAGCAGTAGACCTACGAGCAGGCGTAGATAAGGATGTGGTACCATCCACAAGTTTCTGTCTCCTGAGATTTACCAATAGTGAATAGTGGTGTAGAAAATCAGCACCGAGAATCGGATGTGGTAGGTCCGCAATGACGAAAATCCATTTGAAATCTCGACGCAAGTCTAGGTCCAATGATAAAGATATTTGTCCATAAGTTTTTATAGGAGACTGGTTTACTGCATACAAGGAAATGCCGGAAAAATTTGGCTTGGTAGAGCTGAACCGAAGAGGCCAAATACTGCAACTAGATCCTATGTCCACTATAAATGATTTGTTTGAAACTCGGTCTTTGATAAAGAAAGCACGATAAGGTGAATTAATGAGGGAGAGGTCTGCCGGGCCCAGACTCTCCAATTTTAGTTTTCCGGGGTCTCGAAAGAGCGGGGCTGAATACAATGTTTCGCCTTTTCACGAAAACGCACGTGATACCAGCACAAAGACGAGTTGTTGGCGGGGAGGTTGGCGCGACGATGAAGATAAGGAGACCGATTCCGTGAACGCCGCTTGGATGGCGCTCGCTCCCGACACAGTTAAGCCACTTGACGAGTTAACGCGTCAATGGCTCTCAACATTGAGTCCTCACGAGGGGAAGCAGGCTGTATTTTAAAAGCAGAAGAAGCGACGAGTGATCTGCCGAAGTAGGCACACGAGAAAATTCCATAATGTGATCCACCGAGGCTGCGATTTGTTCCAGAGAACTGGTGTCGACCATATTCGCCAATATGGTCAGCACATTTGTTGGCAAACGGGAGAAGAAGAATTGTTTCACAAAAGAGTTATCCTCTGCTGTTGAGTCGCTCAGTTCCCGGATGCGCTGTAAAAACTGAGACGGGGTTCTGTCTCCCAGGTTTTCCTCCTGCAACAAGGGACGAAATCTGCTCTCAGACGAACAGCTGTTTCGTCTAAGCACTTCTGCCTTTAGGGTTTCGTAAGATGTGCCTTGTGGAGGATCTGTGATTATATCTTAAACTGAGGTTGCGAGCAAAGCAGGAATTCCACTTATAAGCACGTGTAATCTTTGTTGTGCCGCTTGAACGCAGTGGGAAGCAAAATACGAGTCCAGTTGTGCAAACTACAACTTTGCATCACTAGAATGTGGCAGTAACGAAGAATTGTTCATGATGAACACAATAGCCGCTGAGCAAACTTTTTTTCAATTGCCGCACACGTGGTTTAACTTTCATGAATCCGCCAACGACAACATTTTTGAAAGGAAAAAATTAGCTGTATTTTCAAAATTATAGGCACACATGGTGGTACCATGAATAGCTGAAGTAAAATGTAGCACCGAGCAAGTAAGATGGCGACTTCAAAAACGAAAGCTTGGTTGAACCGACGATACAAGGGACAAACATTTTGTTTTCTATTTTGTTCACCCCACACGAACTGACTGAAATAAAACGAATTTCCTGGAGTTGTGAATAATTTTTTCTTTCTGTGTAGTTGTTGGGTTTACCATTTTAGTGGAGTTGTTTAGCAATATATTGTGTAGCAATAAATTGTAATAGTGTATGAAAATATTTGTCACTACTTTTATACGCTGTTGAATAAATGAATTTGTTTTGTTGCGTATTCGGGGTCACCACTTTTAGTGAGTTGGTCCCAGGGTTACTTACTCCAGTAAGTACCATCGGATCCCAACTACTAAATTTAATAGAAATAAAAGATAGAAGAATTTTCAAACAATTTCATTTCGCATAAGAATTATCTCTCACTACATTTGAAGTAATAACTGAAGCATAATAAGTTTCTCAAGACGAGTTTCAAAATAACTTGCGTTTATTGTAGTCCGTATGTTACAAATGTGGTAAGCAAATGTACCTCATGGCATGACAAGGTATAAGATGTGGTTGGAAAAAGGTTAGCATGTTTGCACTCGATGTGATCACTTCAAGGGTTGATCGGCAAAAGTGAGAGAGATGAATTTCAGTTCCATCTTTTATAATCCCTTGAACGGAAGTTAAAAGGAAGGTTCTAGAATTTGAATGGGAAGTAACTCTAGCAACTTCCCATGTCTAGAGAGCGCTACGCAATCATATTTTCATTTTGTGAGGTGAAATTTTATTGTATATAAGAGTAGAATTGTTATATCCTGTTTGTCTTTTCTTCAAATTAACCACAACAAATAGACTTCACTTCATATATAAGGTAGGTGTAAAATGATAGCTACATGTAATCTGCCAGTCAGAGCACTCAATACAGTTCCAAAGATCCATCCCGTCTAGGCTTAACACATTTGTGTAACATGCAGAGTGCAAATAAAAGTAAGTAGGAACAAAGTCTCAAAGTTACATCATAAACAAACTTTATTCACATATGACAATTTTTTCTATATTGATCAGCTCAAGGTGCAATCATGATAGCCAGGGCCCGACTCTGCATCAATATCTCATTAGATATGCAGGTTTATGTGTGCACATTTAAACAATTACATATATATTAGAGCATTGGCCTTGCAATCAAAAGGTTGTGAGTTCAATTCTCAGACTGGGTGATGTGTTGTTTCCTTGAACAAGACACTTTATTTCACGTTGCTCCAGTTTACTCAGCTGTATAAATGAGATGATAGGACTGGGGTCCCTATCATTCCACTGCAAAGTGGTTGTGGAGGTGCCACGGCAAAAAAGCACCCAGCACTCACTGTAAATGAGGTTGGTGTTAGGAAGGGCATCCAGCTGTAGAAATCAAGCCAGAATCAGTTCCTGTCCCACCCTTGCAAGCAGGGAAAAGCAGATGTAAAATGATGATGATGATGAATGATTTGCAAAGATCCAACTGCAAAATTATATACACATATATACATATACACCAGGTCTGAAAACACAAGGGAACCAAACTCCCACTGTCACTGCCTCCGTCTCTCCCACTCTCCCTATCTCTCACTTTTGTGAACAAATGAGAGCCTATGCGGACAGAATAGAGAAGACATTTCCCTGGAAGATGGTGAGGGAGATGTACTGGAAGAGCCATTGCAGATTGTGAGGCTCACACCTGCGGGTAGCCAACTCTGTGCCGATGGTGGTGAGTAGGGAGGTGGCCCTAGGACCAAGGATACCAAAAGTCTCCGCTGCTATTGGCTTGACTACAAACCTGTGGGTGAGCGACTGATATTTGGAGAAGTCAAATATAATATATTGTATGACCTATTTTCTCCACCAGATTTAACTTGCCTATGTTATATGACTGACCAATACATAAAATGATTTGTCTAACAATCTTCATACAATTTACTATCCCACTCACTCATAAATATTTTGCACTGATTTCTTTCTTTATATTTGTACTTTATAAATTCATATAATTTCTTAAGTATAATCTTTTTTATATGTTTTTTATTTGCCTTAATTTCTTCTCCACTCTTTTTCTTCCATGTCACCTGCTTTCTCAGCAAATTAATAAAACCCAAATCCAATGTTTCTGAAGAATGACAGCAAACAAGATGTACTTTTTCCTGATTGATGATATGGAATTACATAACTAACTGAAACAACCACTTAACAGGGTGGACTGGACACTTTTTGTTGTCACCATCACCACCACTGTACAGGATGGGTGTTTTTGTTGTTGTGGCACCGGACCAGCATACAGGGTGAACTTAATGCTATTGTTGTGGTAACAGCATTATGGAAGATCAGATTGTAGAGTGTATCCAGCTTTCATGTTTGTATGCATGGGTTGGGGAGGTAAGGTGTATCAGAGGGGAGAGTTTGAAGTTGGAGAGAAAGTAAGCAAGTTCTACATCAACGAGGTGCATGGAATATTTAGTTGGTGAGAGCAGGGTATTAAGTTTGGAGAGAGTGAATGGGGAGGGATACAGAGAAGATTGGTACAGACTATTGTGTCCTCTACATGTTTGTTTCATTTCCTTCTGTGTACATGAGAAGGCAGGTCATCTGCAGTACAGCATGGCACCAGAGATTTCGATCCTGTGACATCACCTTTGTGAGGTTTAATTGAACAAGGTCAGGTTTTATAACTTCATCCCAAACTTTTCTAGGTCTTCCTCTTCCATAGTTTCTTTCGACTTTGTGTGCCCATCACCTTTTTATCCAGCTGCCATCCTCCATATGATTCACATGTCCAAACCACTGCAATCTTCTTTCCTGTACACTAAATCTGACCCCTCTTACATCTAATTTCTCTCTCAGTTTATTGATGCTTTGTCATTCATGCATACCGCTTTTGCATATCCATCAAAGCATGCAAGCTTCATTTCTTTCCAATCTTCGTAGGTCCTCTGCACATATTGCCCAGGTCTCACTTCCATACAGCATTGTTGTTCAAAGACAAACTTCATACCGTCTGCTTTTCATTTTGAGGGAAAACCCTTTTGTTGCTAGCTGGCTACTGTACTTTCAGAGCACTCACCGCCACTGTTAATTTGGTCGCCTAAATAACAGAAACTATCAACTACTTCTACTAAGGCCTCTGGGCATTCAAAGAAGCTTGTGACCAGAGTACTCTTGCTATTACTTCTGTGCATCAACTACATATCAAACCTATGTTCTTTGCTAGCCTGCTTGAGATCCCACTACATCTCTTGTGTAAGCCATAGTTTGCATTTAGGATATAGGATGGAATTTCTACTTACTCCTTTCCTGCACACAGAGCTAGGCCATTTCTCTGAATCTGGGCCCTGTTTCACGTTCTACATACTATGAATTTAGTCGTTGCCAAGTTGACTTGAAGATTTTTTGATTCTAGGCGATGCTTTCTGACTTTTTGATTCTAGGCCAGGCTTGGAATTTCTTCTCTAACTCTGCTATAGATTCAGCTACAAGAATTAGGTCATCTGCATACAGAAGTTTCCATGGCAGCCAGTCTTAAACTTTATTGTTATAACCTGCAGGATGATAATAAGCAGGAGAGGGCTAAGAACAGAACCCTGACCTGGTGGACACCTACACATTAAATTCTTCGCTATAATAATTGTTAATTCTAACTTTACTGTCTGCTCCTGTATACATGGCTTGTACAGCCTTCACAAACCACTCATCTACTCCTATATTTCTAAGTGACCACCAGATAATGGGACAGGGATTCTGTAAAAAGCTTTCTTCAGGTCAACAAGTAAGAAGGCAACATTTACATGGCACAAATCCAAACTGCATCTCCTCTAGGTTAATTCAGTCCCTAATCAACTGTGCTATAAACCTTTCTGTGACTTTCATGACCTGGTTCATCAACATGATGCCTCTATAGTTTTAACTGTCTAGTGCATCTCTAGTGCCAGTCATTGGGTATGAGCTCATTTTGTATTACTTGATTTACAATATGGATGGTTAAGGTGTGAACCCCCTCCCCCCTCCATCCCAGATGCTTTCAGCATCTTGGAAACTATCCTTGAAGGTCCAGCTCCTTTGTTTGTCTTCATATCCTTAATTTCCTTACAGCTGACTTGTTCAGCCAGTTCATTTGTTGTGTTCACACAGGGAAAACTATCTTCCTCCCATGCATTCTCCTCATTCAGTAGACTTTCATAGTGGCACTTCCATTATCATCTTAGACATACTTCTCAACATCATAATTTTCCCTGTCACACTGCCTCACAATCCTAAACACCCCATGCTGTTGGTTCTCACGTTGCTAAACATGCTTAAATTTTTTATTTTCTGCTTTACTTCTTGCAAAATATATTTGTTGCCTAGCTTCTCTCTTAGCATCCTGGTAGTGTTCTCTACTTCTCCCATTTTTCCATTTGTTCCATGTTTGTCTTTTGATCTTAATTGTCTCATCCACTTTGATGTTTCCCCATCAAGTCACTCTCATTCTCCCTAAAAAGCTGCTCCAGCCACAGATTTTGTTTGTCACCTTCAGCAGATTATCTTCCGGGAACTCCCACTGCCCCTCTATATTATATATCTCTATTTTCTCTTCATTACTGTCAAAAGTATCAAGCAACATATCTTTAAATTTGTTACTGGCTGAGGGATCCTTTAACTTCCATATCCTTCTCCTCCAAGTTTCCCTCTGTCTCCAAGTTTGTCTAGCCTTAACTATAAGGTTCCTAAAATAATGCTAGTCCATTACCAAAATAACATCCACAAACTCTTAAATGGCAATAGCCAATGGTCCTGCATCTTTGGTCAAAGAACGCATTCGAGCTTCAGTAGCCAGCCTGACAGCTGAAATAGGTAGCAGTATCAACTACCACTACCATTAACAAGAGGAAGGCAATGACAGCAACAGTAACAATAATAACAACACCAGCAACAACAACACATATTTTCAGGATTGATAGACTCATCTTTAGCCACATGGTTCTATAAGAAACTGTTAACATGCTCGCATGTGTGCGTGCAGATCTCTGGGTCTTTCCGCTGGAAACAACCCCTGGTTTTGCTTGTCCACCCATTTATTCATTCGTTCATTCATCTATTTACTAATTTTTTACTTCCTCGTGTGTCCCCCTCCATGCCCCCCTCCCTCTTTTTTTTGTCTTGTCTTCTGTTGCCTCCAGATCTGGTGTAGGTGAGCTATAAGGCCTCACTCATATCAGCACTTTCCCTTCCACCCACATACAGTTGAAGCTAAAACCCAGACCGATGACAACCATCCACTCGCCCTTGATGCCGTTTGTAACTCCAGTCCCAGGCTTCATGCCCCATCCTCCATCCCCACCAGTCAAATAGGCGGAAAAGGGGCCGGAACTGTTCGGGGTGTGGCTGTTTCCACCACCTCACTTGTGTTGGCTTGATGCATCGAGCCTCCAGTGCCCTCGCAGTGTGCAGATGCAGCAACTGTCTCTTCCCCTCATCTGCCCAGCCGTGGCCAACTGGCACACCACTTGATGAGACAGTGCGCTTGTCTGATGCTCAAGCCTCACAGGTCAACATCGCTCGGCTCAGGCGGATCCAGAAGATTCCGCTTAAGATCCCGAGAGTGGCCTGGGTGCTGGTAGCCATGCTCTCACTTCCTCAATTGAGAGGGCCCTGGACTCTAATCGAGCCAGCGACTGGGGCGCCTCATTTATTTCGCCCCGCTCGCCCTCGGCCTCCCCAACTCTGGTGCTGACCGAGGCGGCCTGTCGGCCTCCCCAACTCTGGTGCTGACCGAGGCGGCCTGTCGACAGCAGCCTTTGTCAAGGCCAATGTTTCGTCCTTTGGGCAAGCGCCCATCCCTAGCGTGCCAAAGTACACCACACACCCTGTTCTCAGGTATCTTCAATCCTGAGCCCAGTGCCAAGCGTTTACGTGATGGCGTAAATGCCAAACTAATCATGGGTGATGTCCCGGCCGCAGTCAGAGTGGTTGCCTCAGATGACACTGTCCTCCAACCCACCGAGGAGGTCCAGGCTACCCTGCGACTCAAGCACCCTGAGCCACCTGCTGATATTAGACCCATACCCCCACCCAATCCCCACTTGCTTCTTGTGGCTTCCAATGCAGACATCATGTCTGCCATCAAGTCCTTCCCAGCTAGCGGCAGCGGAGGTGCTGATGTTCTCTGACCTGGCCACCACAAGCAGTTGTTATCTCTCCTCTCCACTGAGGCCGGGCGCTGCCTTCTGAGTGCAATTGTGCCACTCACCAATAGGTTCATCCATGGCACCCTGGACCCTCACGCTTGAGGCCTTTTTTTTTCAGCTAGCCTGACTGCTCTCAGGAAGAAGGAAGGTGGCATATGCCCCATCGCTGTGGGCAATGTCTTCCGGAGGCTGGCTGCTAAGGTGGTCTGGAGGATCATCACACCTGAACTGGGCAAGGAACTCATCCCGGTGCAACTGGGTGTCGTGTGTCCGGTGGCTGTGAAGGGGCCACATATGCAACCAGGCAGTTCTTCATTAGCTGTCCACCAGAATCGGCATCCAGGGACTCTAGGCACCTCATTGTCAAGCTTGACATGAGGAATGCCTTCAACTGCATATGCCAGGACGATCTGCTTGATGCCTGCATCAGCCAAGCCCTCTCTTCCTACCCGCTGGCCTACCTGTCATATGGAGCCCCGAGCATGCTCCTTGCTGCTGATACGGTTATACCTTCAGCCACTAGGGTCCAACTAGTGACCCTTTGAGCCCCCTCCTATTTGCTCTTGGCATAGACCACATTGCCTGGAGTATCATGGCCCCTCTCAAAGTTTGATGCCTGGATGATGCCAGCAGAGACTGTCTGCCACGACCTACAATTGGTGGTTCCTGCCCTGACCAGAATCAGCCTCCAGATCAACACATCCAAGTCGGAGGTGGTGAATATCAATCATGATGATGAGAGCTTTGCAGCCTCTGTCTCAGACGTGAGGTCGATTCTCCACCAGGTACAGGTGATCCACTCGCCGGCCATCCACTCCACCATCAGATCCAGGTTCCAGCAGGGTTCTCCAAAACACAATGGAACCCTCTGTGATTGGGGAACGTGAGGCCGCCTGTGAGACGTGGGACCAATGGGACTTAGCCCAGTAGACGTCCCTCCTCCTTCTCCCCCTGCTGACATCAAGTCCTCCCAAAGCATTTGGGATGTCATCCAGTGCAACCTGGCCTCAGACAGGCTCACGCGCCAGGTCAACCACCACCAAATTGCCTGTTTTTGCCCACCTTCTCCATTGGCATGCAGCTGGACACCAATAGCCTGCACATTGGCGTTTTCCTGAGGCTTGGCCTCCGGATCTGTAAGCCACATAAATGTCGCTGTGGATCCACCATGGTCTCTCTTGGCCTCCACCTGCTTTCCTGTCACCACAGTGCCGGCCACCTTCCATACCATGTTGCCCTCAACGAGGTCATAAAGCATGGCTTGGATGCTGCAGGCTTCCCCTTCCAGTTCGAGCCGGTGGGGATGGACTGAAGGGATGGCAAAAGGCCAGACAGTATGACCATCTTCCCATTCTGCAGTGGCAAACCCCTCATTTGGGATGCCACTTGCAGTGACACTTTCTCCAGCCGCAACCTGGTACAGTCTGTGGCTAACCCAGATTCTGCTGCACGTTGAGCTGAGGAGGGCAAACTCTCCAAGTACTGGTCACTCTCCGACAGGTTTGTGGTTGTGCCCTTGGCAGTGGAGATTTCTGGTGTCCTTGGCCCTAGGGCTACCTCCTTACTCACCACCATAGGCACTGAGCTGGCCAGCCGAACATGTGAGCCTTGCGAGATGGAATGGCTCTTTCATCGCATCTCCCTTACCATCCTCTGGGGAAACACCTTCTCCATTCTGTCCGCCGGGACTGTGGGGAGGCCAGCACATGGGACCCCATGCATGAACTACTAGGTTGTGTTGGAAGGTACATTCCTTACTAGATAGAGACTTTGTATTTACAACTGTCACTCTATCTTGTCCTCTGGTTTGGATAAAATCTTTCTGGTTGGCATGCTCATGTGATCTATATGTGATCAAGTGATTGTCTATTTTTTAAGATAGTTAGATCATAAGTGTCACAGAATTCCAGGAGCCTGAAACCTTCCTCATTCTCACACCAAACTGAAAACCTCTGTGGACTCCGTAGAAGCCGTCTCAGTGTTGCCCAACATGCCTGTTAAAATCACCTGCAATAATTATGAAGACACCATCGCTTAATAGCGAAGTAGTGTGCATTAGGGATTAATAAACCTGTCTTTTAGTTCATCTGACAGTCAAGATTGTGGTGCATATGCAGATAGAATTATTACAGTTGTTCTATTTAGGGCTAGTTTAATTATTTTGTTGATCAATGTATTTACAGCAATTACCTTTATCTACCTATTTTTTCTGCTAACATAATACCTACTCCACTCAACCCATTCTCATTGCCCACCAAGAAAAATTTGTAGCATCGATTTTTGCCCACAAGGACTCTGGCTGACATTTCTCTCCATTTAGTTAGTCTTTTGTGCACAACACACATCAATTTTCTTTCATTCTAGCATCTCCACAATCTTTCTTGGTGTTCCTTTCATCATGCCTATGTTGATGGTGTCAGATCTGAAGTTATGGAGTTCACTGTAAGAGTAAGAGAAAGAAGATGAAAACTTGGGGAGGGGAGTGAGAGATGAATTAGTGTTGGTTTTGGGTTTTCCATGACTGAAATAAAGAAGTGAGCATGGTCATCTGGAATGCTCCAACTTTGTAGTCTATTTACCACACAAAACAACAATCAGGCCCATACAATGGTTAGTAGCAGCAGCAGCAGTAGTAGTAGTAGTAGTAGCAGCAGCAGCAGCAGCAGCAGTAGTAGTAGTAGTAGTAGTAGTAGTAGTAGTAGTAGTAGTAGTAGTAGTAGCAGCAGCAGCAGCAGTAGTAGCAACAGTAGTAGCAGCAGCACCAATAGTAGTAGTAGTAGTAGTAGTAGTAGTAGTAGTAGTAGTAGTAGTAGTAATAGTAGTAGTAGTAGTTATTATTGTGATAGACAATGAGTTAAGAGTTACAACATATTTGTGCTGCTGTTGTTTGATTGGTCTAAGGGGCTATGATGATGAATAGGGATAGGAGTGAAAATTTGAGATGAACCATAGGCACTGATTGTGTTAGCAGCTAAAGGTGTGTCCAGAGATTTATTTTTAAATAAATAAATGAAGTGAAGAGAGGGAAAAAATATGAAAAGGAAAGAGAAGAGCCATACATGGTACAGAACACAAAAGAAACAAAGAAGAAAGTTAAGCATAGTTATATGACCTGATGTGTTATGTATTATTAAAACATAATAGTTGAAAATAAAACAATATTTTTTACTTACTTTTGATTTTTCAAGTACAACATATGAATGAGTTAATATGGGTTATATTTTGTCTTCATAAACCCAAAAAACTACATGGTCCAGACAACATCCTCTTGGAGTTCATCCAAAATGGTAGTCAGTCTTTAAGAATAAAACTATACAATCTCATCCTAAGAATATGGGGAACTCAAATAGTATCTGCAGAGCTAAAGAATGCCCTTATTATTACAATCTTTAAGAAAGGAGTTCACAGCATTTGTGGAAACTACTGTGGCATATCCCTCCACTCTATCTTAGGGTGCATTTTTGCCAGAATACTGCTCAATTGTCTCCTCGTCTTCTCATTGAAAGTGTTGCCAGAATACTGCTCAAACGTCTCCTGGTCTTCTCATAGAAAGCATTGCTAGAATACTGCTCAATTGTCTCTTGGTCTTCCCAGAGAAAGTGTTGCCAAAATACTGCTCAACTGTCTCCTGGTTTTCTCAGAGAAAGTGTTACCAGAATATTGCTCAACTGTCTTCTAGTCTTCTCAGAGAAAGTGTTGCCAGAATACTGCTCAACTGTCTTCTAGTCTTCTCAGAGAAAGTGTTACCAGAATCTCAGTGTGGATTTTGAGTCTCCAGAGGAACAATTAACATGATTTTCTGTGCAGGAAAAATACAGAGATTAATAAAAAAAAAAAAAACATAAAAAACAACTTTTCTTGCTTGACTTCTATGATTTGGTGGCCCTGATTGTTTTGTGGTTCTTATCCAGGCACTCCAAGGCAACATAGTAGGATGGGTTACATGTCCAAACAAATATATCAGAAGACTTCTCAATTCTACTTACCAACTCTGGTGTAATGATCAAGTACCACTTCAATGGTGAGCACTACAATCTGCTCTGACTCTGATCATAAAGACAGACCAACAAGTTTGTATCACTGAACTACAATATGCGGACTGCAATGCTCATCAGCTCAATCATCTGAATAAATGTAGGAATCAGTTATCAACTTCAAAAATGCATATGATCACTTTGGTCTGACAATCAACATCGGTAGGACAAAAATACTTGCACAACCTGCTCCAAACTCAACCCTTCCAGATTTCAACATCACCATCTCCAATACACCACTGGAACAATTAGACCAGTTCTAATACCTCGGTAGCATCCTCTCCACTCAATGAAACCATCAAAAAGACATCGGAAACAGGATCTGAGCTGCCCATGTCACTTGGAAAACCCTTCTAATGTGTTTTTCCTGAAACTACAAACAAAGCACATGGTGTATCCAGCCATGGTTGTTTCCAACTTTATAATTGTGAAATATGAACCTTGTACTGCCAGGATATCTGAAAGCAAGAACAATTGCAACAGACATTTTGATCAATTATGAGCATCAAACCTTGCAGTCCTTGAACAGATCAATGCCAACAGTACTGAAGCCATCGTCACCAAACATTTAGAATATAAAATTCAAATATTTGAATTTTAAATTCTGAGGGAAAAAAGGCCTTATGTCCCTTTGCTACAAAAATTATATCAAAACAAATGTATTAAACAGGTAAAAATAACAAAATTATTGGATCAAATCCACAAGAAATCCACCACATACAAACAATAAATTCTTTATTAGCCATGCAGTGATCACATGAAGGAAACATTAAAGATGGTACAGGATGACACAGTGTAGGTTTTTTGTGTAAAATAAAACAATAATGATAATAAAACTAAAGAATAGGGAAAAAAATACAATATAACAGAAAGGGAAATCCCAAACAATAAGAAAAGCCTAAAACAATAAATACTGGTAAAGGCACAAAGAATCCAAAGATATGAAAAGTGCCAAAAGTTTTTTCAACAATATCAGCTGTTTCACTCCAATCCGAAACGACTCTACCGGAAACTTAATAGAAACAAAATAGAAGTTATTGTAGACCCAACAGTAAAAAGAATTGGAAGAGTTCTGGAGAAGAATATGAACAGAAGGGGAAAAGAAATTACCATGCACAAAGCTAGCAAGAACAGCAAACATAGCAGACGAACAACTATGGGAGGATATTATAGCAGATGGTGTGTCTATCACACTGAAAGGGGTAAGCAACTGGAAGGTACCAGGACATGACAAGATCCCTAACTCCTGGTTAAAATATCTAACAGGGACACATGCTTGCAAAGAAATTTAACGAAATTCTCATAGAACCAGAAAAAAAACCTGACTTTCTCACTAAGGGGAAAACGACCCTGATTCCCCCAAATAATGACACAGCAAAGCCCCAAAATTACAGACCCATAACTTGCTTGCCTACTACCATCGAAGCATTAACTTCAATACTATCAGAGAAAATAACCAAACCTGGAAAAAAACAACCTGTTCCCAGAAGAACAGAAAGGATGCTGCAGAGGCTCATATGGATACAAAGACCAGTTGTTAATAAATGAAGCCATAACTGAAAAATGCCCCTCCCCCTCCTCAGCATGGCATGGATTGATTACCAAAAAGCATTTGTCAGTGTTCCCCATACATGGATACTCAATACACTAGCCATGGATAAAATATCAGCAAAAATAACAACATTTATGAAACATGCCATGAGTAAATGATAAACAATTCTGCTGATACAAACAAGGGATAAAACAATAAAAACAGAGCTTATTCCAATCAACAGAGGCATATTTCAAGGAGACTCCTCATCACCACTGCTTTTCTGCCTAGTATTAACACCTATCTGAAACACTAAACAGAACTGGGCTAGGGTATAAATGCTACAATGGGAAAATGAATCATCTATATATAGATGATCTAAAGCTGTATGTTACAAATGAAAAACAACTCCAAACACTGCTCCAAACTGTACACAGATTCACAAAATAAATAGGTATGAATTTGGATTAGAAAAATGTGTCAAAGCAACTCTGACGAGAGGGAAACTAGTGAAAAGCAATAATATCATGTTAGATAAAGAAACAGAAATAAGAGAACTAGATCAAACAAATACTTAGGAATCAACGAACTAGATAAGATTCAACACACCCAGATGAAAAAAAGATTAGCGAAGAATTAGGTTAATACTCAAAACTGAACTAAATTCAAAGAATAAGGTGATTGGCATCAACACTTTAGCAATCCCAGTAATGAGCTACAGCTTTAACATTTTGAACTGGACACTAAAAGAACTAGCTGGAATAGATAAAAAAACAAGAAAAATAATTGTTTCTACTTTAGGCACAAGGCCAGCAATTACCCAGTGCATTACTGGTACTTTATTTTATCAACCCCGTAAGGATGAAAGGCAAAGTTAACCTCGGCGGGATTTGAACTCAGATCGTAAAGGGACATAACTATGCTGGAAAGCATGGTGTCCGACCCTCTACCGATACTGCCAATCCACCGCCAAACAAGAAAAATAATGACCGCATTTAGAATACACCATCCAAAATCAGACTTAGAAAGATTATATCTACCAAGAACACAAGGAGAAAGGGGCCTTATGCAAATAGAAAACTCTTATAAAATAACTACAGTAGGACTACAAAAATACCTAATAAAAAACAAAGGAAAGCTAATACAAATAGCCACGAAACATGAATAAAACAAAAACCGTTCTCGATTTTCAAAGAAGCACGAAAAATTCAAATCAGAAACTGGACTAACAGATAATTGTGAAGAAAAGGGAAAAAAACAAAACAAAAAAAAAAAACATCAGAAATTGTGAAAGACATAAAATTTAAATGGAAAACTGACACCCAGAATACCATGTTAAAACGATGGCAAGAGAAATCCTTACATGGCCAATACCCCAAAAAGCTAAATGGAAAGGAAGTACATTATGAAACAAAGCACTATAAGTAACTGTAGAATATGTGGAGATAGGGAGGAAACTATCAACCACATAGTCTCTGGATGCCCAGCACTAGGGATATATCCACAGGCACCTTCATACACTGGAAATTATGCCAGCATTATGAAATACCAACAAAAACAAAAAGATGGTACAAACACACACCAGAAAAAGTGTCAGAGAATGACAAAGCAACCATTCTCTGGGATATGCCAATATAAACAGGGAGATCAAGGCCAACCGACCAGATATTATGGTCAAAGACTGCAAAGAAAAACTGCCTTCTAATATATATCTCTATCCCCACAGACGACAATATATCTTCCAAGGAAATAGAGAAAATCTCCAAATATAAAGATATAGAGATAGAAATAACTTAGATGAAAACAGAAACAATACCTATAATAATTGGTGCTCAGGGAATGATAAAAAGAACCCAGACAAATACATAACCAAACCCCAAGACTTACAAATATATGCAGCATACAAAAGGTAGCACTACTAGGTACTGTATATATATTATATAGAGTACAACAGGACTTACAAATATATACAGCATACAAAAGGTAGCACTACTAGGTACTGTATATATATATTATATAGACTATCACAGGACTTACAAATATATAAAACATACAAAAGGTAGCACTACTAGGTACTGTACATATATTATATAGAGTACAACAGGACTTACGATCTGAGTACAAATCCCGCCGAGGTTGATTTTGCCTTTCATCCTTACGGGGTTGATAAAATAAAGTACCAGTAATGCACTGCGTTATTGCTGGCTTTGTGCCTAAAGTAGAAACGATTATTAGGCACTGTATATATATTATATAGAGTACAACAGAACTTACAAATATATACACCATACAAACGGTAACACTACAAGGTACTCTATATATATAATATAAAGTACAACTGGACTTACAAATATATACAGCATACAAAAGATAACACTACTAGGTATAGTATATATATTATATAGAAAACAACAGGACTTACAAATATATACAGCATAACAAAGATAAAACTAATAGGTACTGTATATATACATTATATAGAGTAGAACAGGACTTACAAATATATACAGCATACAAAAGATAGCATTATTAGGCACTGTATATATATTATATAGAGTACAACAGGTCTTACAAATATATACACCATACAAAAGATAGCACTACTATGCACTGTATATACATTATAGAGAGTACAACAGGGCTTATAAATATATACAGCATACAAAACGTAGCACTACTAGGTACAGTATATATATGATATAGAGTACAACAGGTCTTACAAATATATACAGCATACAAAAGATAGCACTACTAGGTACAGTATATATATTATATAGAGTACCACAGGACTTACAAATATATACAGCATACAAAAGTTAGCACTACTAGGTACTGTATATATATTATATAAAGTATCACAGGACTTTCAAATATATACAGCATACAAAAGGTAGCACTACTAGGTACTGTATATATATTATATACAGTACAACAGGACTTACGAATATATACACCATACAAAAGATAGCACTACTACGCACTGTATATACATTATATAGAGTACAACAGGACTTACAAATATATACAGCATACAAAAGATAGCACTACAAGGTACTGTATATATATTATATAGAGTATCACAGGATTTACAAATATATACAGTATACAAAAGGCAGCACTACTAGGTACTGTATATATATTATATAGAGTACAACAGAACTTACACATATATACACCATACAAAAGATAGCACTACTAGGTACTGTATATATATTATATAGAGTACAACAGGACTTACAAATATATACACCATACAAAAAATAGCATTATTAGGCATTTCCCGCTGAGGTTAACTTTGCCTTTCATCCTTATGGGGTTGATAAAATAAAGTAACAGTAATACACTGGGTAATTGCTGGCTTTGTGACAAAAGTAGAAACAATTATTAAGCATTGTATATATATTATATAGAGTACAACAGGACTTACGAATATATACAGCATGCAAAAGGTAACACTACTAGGTAGTGTATATATATTATATAGAGTACAACAGGACTTACAAATATATATAGCATACAAAAGCCAGCACTACAAGGTAATGTATATATATTATATAGAGTACAACAGGACATACAAATATATACAGCATACAAAAGATAACACTACTAGGCACTGTATATACATTATATAGAGAATAAAGAGGGCTTACAAATATATACAGCATACAAAACATAGCACTACTAGGTACAGTATATATATTTTATAGAGTACAACAGGACTTACAAATATATACAGCATACAAAAGATAGCATTATTAGGCATTTCCCGCCGAGGTTAACTTTGCCTTTCATCCTTATGGGGTTAATAAAATAAAGTACCAGTAATACACTGGGTAATTGCTGGCTTTGTGACAAAAGAAGAAATAATTATTAGGCATTGTATATATATTATATAGGGTACAACAGGAATTACAAATATATACAGCATACAAAAGGCAGCACTACTAGGGACTGTATATATATATTATATAGAGAATAACAGGACTTACAAATATATACACCATACAAAACGTAGCACTACTAGGTACTCGATATATATTATATAGAGTACAACAGGACATACAAATATATACAGCATACAAAAGATAACACTACTAGGTACCGTGTATATATTATATAGAGTACAACAAGACTTACAAATATATACACCATACAAAAAGATAGCACTACTAGGCACTTTATATACATTATATACAGTACAACAGGACTTACAAATATATACAGCATACAAAAATAACCCTACGATGTACTGTATATACATTATATAGAGTACAAAAGGACTTACAAATATATACAGCATACAAAAGATAGCATTACTATGTACTGTATATAGATGATATAGATTAACATCGGACTTACAAATATATGCAGCATACAAAAGGTAGCACTACTAGGTACTGTATATATATACGATATAGAGTACAACAGGACTTACAACTATATACACCATACAAAAGATAGCATTATTAGGCACTGTATATATATTATATAGCATACAACAGGACTTATAAATATATACAGCATACAAAAGATAACACTACTAGGTACTGTGTATATATTATATAGAGTACAACAAGACTTACAAATATATACACCATACAAAATATAGCACTACTATGCACTTTATATACATTATATAGAGTACAACAGGACATACAAATATATACATCATACAAAACGTAGCACTACTAGGTACTGTATATATATTATATAGAGTACCACAAGACTTACAAATATATACAACATACAAAGGTAACATTACTACGCAGTGTATATATATTATATAGAATACAACAGGACTTACAAATATACACACCATACAAAAGATAGCACTATTAGGCACTGTATATATATTATGTACAGTACAACAGGACTTACAAATATATACAGCATACAAAAGGTAGTACCAATAGGTACTGTATATATATTATATAGAGTACCACAGGACTTACAAATATATACAGCATATAAAAACATAGCATTACTAGGTACTGTATATATATTATATAGAGTATCATAGGATTTACAAATATATACAGTATACAAAAGGTAACACTACTAGGTACTGTATATATATTATATGGAGTACAACAGGACTTAAAAATATATACACCATACAAAAGATAGCACTACTAGGTACTGTATATATAATATATAGAGTACAACAGGACTTACAAATATATACGGCCTACAAAAGGTAGCTCTACTAGCTATTGTATATATATTATATAGAGTACCACAGGATTTACAAATATATACAGCATACAAAAGATAACACTACGAGGTACTGTATATATATATTATATAGAGTACCACAGGACTTACAAATATATACACTATATAAAAGATAGCACTACTAGGTACTGTATATATATTTTATAAAGTACAACAGGACTTACAAATATATACAACATACAAAATATAACTCTACCAGGTATTGTATATATATCATATAGAGTACAACAGGACTTATAAATATATACAGTATAGAAAAGATAGCATTAGTAGGTAATGTATATATATGATATAGAGTAACATAGGACTTACAAATATATACAGCATACAAAAGGTAGCACTACTAGGTACTGTATATATATTATATAGAGTACCACAGGATTTACAAATATATACAGCATACAAAAGGTAACATTACTGCGTACTGTATATATATTATATAGAATACAAAAGGACTTACAAATATACACACCATACAAGGCACTGAATATATACACTATATATATTATGTACAGTACAATGGGACTTACAAATATATACAGCATACAAAAGGTAGTACCGATTGGTACTGTATATATATTATATAGAGTACAACATGACCTACAAATATATACAGCCGACAAAAGGTAGCACAACTAGGTACTGTATATATATTATGTAGAGTAGAACAGGCCTTACAAATATATGCAGCATACAAAAGATAGAATTATTAGGCACTGTATATATATTATATAGAGTACAACAGGACTTACAAATATATACACCATACAAAAGATAGAACTACTATACACTGTATATACATTATATAGAGAACAACAGGACTTACAAATATATACATACAAAAGATTAGGCACTGTATATACATTATATAGAGTACAACAGGACTTAAACATATATACAGCATACAAAAGATAGCACTACTAGGCACTGTATATACATTATATAGAGAACAACAGGACTTACACATATATACAGCATACAAAAGATAGCACTACTAGGTACTATATATACATTATATAGAGTACAACAGGACTTACAAATATATACACCAAACATTATTAGGCATTATTAGGCATTTCCCACAGCATTATTAGGCATTTCCCACAGAGGTTAACTTTGCCTTTCATCCTTATGGTGTTGATAAAATAAAGTACCAGTAATACACTGGGTAATTGCTGGCTTTGTGACAAAAGTAGAAACAATTATTAGGCATTGTATATATATTATATAGAGTACAACAAGAATTACAAATATATACAGCATACAAAAGATAGCACTACTAGGTACTGTATATATATGATATAGAGAATAACAGGACATACAAATATATACACTGTACAAAAGATAGCAATACTATGCACAATATATACATTATATAGAGTACAACAGGACTTACAAATATATACAGCATACAAAAGATAGCACTACTAAGTACTGTATATATATTATATAAAGTACAACATGACTTACAAATATATACAGCATACAACACGTAACACTACTAGGTACTGTATATATATTATATAGAGTACAACAGGACTTACAAATATATGCACCATACAAAAGATAGCATTATTAGGCACTGTATATATATTATATAACATACAACAGGACTTACGAATATATACAGCATACAAAAGATAACACTACTAGGTACTGTGTATATATTATATAGAGTACAACAAGACTTACAAATATATACAGCATACAAAAGATAGCACTACTAAGCACTGTATATATATTATATAGAGTACAACAGGACTTACAAATATATACAGCATACAAAAGGTAGCACTACTAGGTACTGTATATATATTATATAGAGTACCACAGGATTTACAAATATATACAGCATACAAAAGGTAACATTACTGCGTACTGTATATATATTATATAGAATACAAAAGGACTTACAAATATACACACCATACAAAAGATAGCACTACAAGGCACTGAATATATATTATGTACAGTACAACAGGACTTACAAATATATACAGCATACAAAAGGTAGTACCGATCGGTACTGTATATATATTATATAGAGTACAACAGGACTTACAAATATATACAGCATGCAAAAGATAGCACTACTAGGTACTGTATATATATTATATAGAGTATCACAGGATTTACAAATTTATACAGTATACAAAAGGTAACACTACTAAGTCCTATATATATATTATACGGAGTACAACAGGACTTACAAATATATACAGCATACAAAAGATAGCACTACTAGGCACTGTATATACATTATATAGAGAACAAAAGACTTACAAATATATACAGCATACAAAACATAGCACTACTAGGTACTGTATATATATTTTATAGAGTACAACAGGACTTACAAATATATATAGCATAGAAAAGATAGCATTATTAGGCATTTCTCGCTGATGTTAACTTTGCCTTTCATCCTTATGGGGTTGATAAAATAAAGTACCAGTAATACACTGGGTAATTGCTGGCTTTGTGACAAAAGTAGAAACAATTATTAGGCATTGTATATATATTATATAGAGTACAACAGGAATTAAAAATATATACAGAAATAAAAGGTAGCACTACTAGGGACTGTATATATATAATATAGAGAATAACAGGACTTACGAATATATACACCATACAAAAGATAGCACTACTATGCACTGTATACACATTATATAGAGTACAATAGGACATACAAATATATACATCATACAAAACGTAGTACTACTAGGTACTGTATATATATTATATAGAGTACCACAGGACTTACAAATATATACACTATACAAAAGATAGCACTACTATGCACTGTATACACATTATATAGAGTACAACAGGACTTACAAATATATACACTATACAAAAGATAGCACTACTAGGTACTGTATATATATTATATAGAGTACCACAGGAATTACAAATATATACAGCATACAAAAGATAGCACTACTAGGTACTGTATATATATTATATAGAGTACAACAGGACTTACAAATATATACACCATACAAAAAATAGCATCATTAGGCATTTCCTGACGAGGTTAACTTTGCTTTACATCCTTATGGGATTGATAAAATAAAGTACCAGTAATACACTGGTAATTGCTGGCCTTGTGCCAAAAGTAGAAACAATTATTAAGCATTGTATATATATTGTATAGAGTACCACAGGACTTACAAATATATACACTATACAAAAGATAGCACTACTAGGTACTGTATATATATTATATAGAGTAGAACAGGACTTACAAATATATACATTATAACAAAGATAACACTACTACGTACTGTATATTATATATAGTACAGAGGACTTACAAATATATACAGCATACAAAAGATAGCACTACTAGGTACTGTATATATATTACAAAAAGAACACAGGAGTTACAATTATATACAACATACAAAAGAAAGCACTACTAGGTACTGGATTTACATTATATAGAGTACAACAGGACTTACAAATATATACATTATAACAAAGATAACTCTACTAGGTACTGTATATTATATATAGTACAGAGGACTTACAAATATATACAGCATACAAAAGATAGCATTACTAGGCACTCTATATATATTATATAGAGTACAACAGGACTTACAAATATATACAGCATACAAAAGTTAACACTACTAGGTATTGTATATATACATTATATAGAGAATAACAGGACTTACAAATATATACAGCATACAAAATATAGCATTACTAGTCATGTTTTATATATTATATAGAGTACAACAGGACTTACAAATATATACAGCATACAAAACTTAGCATTATTAAGCATGGTGTATATATTATATAGAGTACCACAGGGCGTACAAATATATACAGTATACAAAAGGTAACACTACCAGGTACTGTATATATATTATATAGAGTACAATAGGACTTACAAATATATACAACATAAAAAAGATAGCACTACTAGGTACTGTATATATATTATATAGAGTACAAAAGGACTTACAAATATATACAGCATACAAAAGAGAGCATTACTAGGTACTGTATATATATAATAGAGTACAACACGACTTAGAAATATATACAGCATACAAAAGGTAGCACTACTATGCACTGTATTTACATTATATAGAGAACAACAGGACTTTCAAACACATACAGCATACAAAAGATAGCATTATTAGGCATGGTATATATATTATATAGAGTACAACAGGACTTACATATATATACACCATACAAAAGATAGCACTAATATGCACTGTATATACATTATTTAGAGTACAACAGGACTTACAAATATATATACATTATAACAAAGATAACACTACTAGGTACTGTATATTATATAGAGTACAACAGGACTTACAAATATATACAGCATACAAAAGTTAACACTACTAGGTATTGTAAATATACATTATATAGAGAATAACAGAACTTACAAATATATACAGCATACAAAAGTTAGGACTAGTAGGTAATGTATATATATACTATATAGAGCACACCAGGACTTACAAATATATACAGCATACAAAAGAGAGCATTACTAGGTACTGTATATATATAATAGAGTACAACAGGACTTACAAAAACATACAGCATACAATACATAGCACTACTAGGTACTGTATATATATTATATAGAGTTCAACAGGACTTACATCTATATACAGCATACAAAAGGTAACAGTACTAGGTACTGTATATATATTATATAGAGTACAACACGACTTAAAATATATACAGCATACAAAAGGTAGCACTACTATGCACTGTATATACATTATATAGAGTACAACAGGACTTACAAATATATACAGCACACAAAAGATAGCATTATTAGGCATGGTATATATATTATATAGAGTACAACAGGACTTAAAATATATACACCATACAAAGGTAACAGTACTAGGTACTGTATATATATTATATAGAGTACAACACGACTTAAAATATATACACCATACAAAAGATAGCACTAATATGCACTGTATATACATTATTTAGAGTAAAACAGGACTTACAAATATATCCATTATAACAAAGATAACACTACTAGGTACTGTATATATACATTATATATAGTACAGAGGACTTACAAATATATACAGCATACAAAAGATAGCATTACTAGGCACTCTATATATATTATATAGAGTACAACAGGACTTACAAATATATACAGCATACAAACGTTAACACTACTAGGTATTGCATATATACATTATATAGAGAATAACAGGACTTACAAATATGTACAGCATACAAAATATAGCATTACTAGGCATGTTATATATATTATGTATTGTACAACAGGTCTTACAAATATATACAGCATACAAAAGATAGCATTACTAGGTACTCTATATATATAGAGTACAACAGGACTTACAAATATATACAGCATACAAAATATAGCACTACTAGATACTGTATATATATTATATAGAGTACAAAAGGACTTACAAATATATACAGCATACAAAATCTAGCAATACTAGAGATGTTATATATATTATGTAGAGTACAACAGGGCTTACAAATATATACAGAATACAAAAGGTAGCACTACTAGGTACTGTATATATATATTATATAGAGTACAAAAGGACTTACAAATATATGTACACCATACAAAAGATAGCACTATTAGGCACTCTATATACATTATATAGAGTACAACAGGACTTACAAATATATACAGCATACAAAAGATAGCACTACTAGGCACTGTATATACATTATATAGAGTACAACAGGACTTAGAAATATATACAGCATAACAAAGATAACACTACTAGGTACTGAATATATACATTATATAACGTACAACAGGACTTACAAATATATACAGCATACAAAAGATAGCATTACTATGCACTGTATATATATTATCTAGAGTACCATAGGACTTACAAATATATGCAGCATAACAAAGATAACACTACTAGGTATTGTATATATACATTATCTAGAGTACCATAGGACTTACAAATATATGCAGCATAACAAAGATAACACTACTAGGTATTGTATATATACATTATATAGAGTACAACAGGACTTACAAATATATACAGCATACAAAAGATAGCACTACTAGGTACTGTATATATGCATTATATAGAGTACAAAAGGACTTACAAATATATACAGCATACAAAAGATAACACTACTAGGTACTGTATATATGCATTATATATATAGTAGAACAGGACTTAGAAATATATACAGCATACAAAAGATAGCACTACTAGTTACTGTATATATATTTTATAGTGTACAACAGGACTTACAAATATATACCTCATACAAAAGATAGAACTACTAGGCACTCTATATATATTATATAGATTACCACAGGATTTACAAATATATACACCCTACAAAGGTTAGCACTACTAGGTACTGTATATTTATTATATAGTGTACTACATGACTTACATATATATACAGCATACAAAAGATAGCACTACTAGGTACTGTATATATTATATAGAGTACAACAGGACTTACAAATATATACAACATACAAAAGATAACACTACTAGGTACTCTATATATATAATATAAAGTACAACTGGACTTACAAATATATACAGCATACAAAAGATAGCACTAGTAGGTACTGTATATTCATTATCTAGAGTACCACAGGACTTACAAATATATGCAGCATAACAAAGATAACACTACTAGGCACTGTATATATGCATTATATAGAGTACAATAGGTCTTACAAATATATACAGTATACAAAAGATAGCACTACTAGTTACTTTATATATATTATATAGTGTACAACAGGACTTACAAATATATGCCCCATACAAAAGATACAACTACTTGGCACTGTATATACATTATATAAAGTACAACAAGACTTACAAATATATACAGCATACAAAAGGTAGCACTACTAGGTTCTGTATATATATTATATCGAGTACCACAGGATTTACAAATATATACAGCATACAAAAGTTGGCACTACTAGGTACCGTATATATATTATATAGAGTATAACAGGACTTACAAATATATACAGCATACAAAAGGTAGCACTATTTGGTAATGTATATATATTATATATAGTACCACAGGACTTACAAATATATACAGCATACAAAAGATAACACTACTAGGCACTGCATACACTATGAAAAGTACTATCAATACAATAAAAACAACATCAGCAAAAACTGCACTGCTCATATCCAAGGCATACAGGGCTGTGTTCGGTAAAGCAGTAATAATGCGCAATAAAAATAATAATGGAAATAATAATAATAATGATTTCTACTAAAGGCACAAGGCTAGGAATTTTGTAGAAGGGGATATTTGATTAAATTGACCCCAGTGCATTACTGTTGCTTTATTTTATCTGTAGTAGACAATAAATACATTATTACTTTTTTTCAAGCCCATAAGGATGAAAGGTAAAGCTAACCTCTGTAGGATTTGAACTCAGAATAAAGGGCCATAACTATAAGCCTCAAAGCATGGTGTCCGATGCTATATCGGTTATACCAATCCACCGCCCTCAATAATGATAATAACAATAATAATAATAATAATAATAATAATAATAATAATGATTTCTTTATTAACCACGAGGGTTTACATAAAGTAGACATTAAGGACAGTGCAGGACAATACAGGACGGTACAAATGGGCATTTCTGCGTGTAAAGAACAAAAACAGAGGATGTAACAAAAAAATAACAATGAAAAATTCCCCAATAGGGGGGAGACTTCCGAGGGACATTTGTGGAGAAAGCCCAGTAAAAGGCCACAGTGACCCTGACCACCAGGGCAAGTGCCCTCTCCCAGTTTTCCACCTTTAATTTACAGACAGATACTCAGAGTAGGGCCATTCACACGGGCCATACTTGCTTCTCTCACCCATCTTTCAACAAAATGCTGGGAAGAGAGCACTTCCCTCTCTACCCTGATTACCTTTTCAAATGGAATTTGAAAAAGTTAATCAGGGCATCACCGAAGAGGTAAGTGCTCGTCTTCAGCCCTTTCAAACGTGTCCACCATACTATCTCTTTCGCCATGGCCACCAGACAGATAAAAACTGCCTGCCCTTCCCGGCTAAAGGAAGAGGGCGAGGCAATCCTCACGATGGACTCAGCTGATAGCTGGATCCGTCCTACACGTGACAGCAGGTGCTCGACATAAACCCACAAGTCAGCAATGCTCGGACAATGGACGAGTGCATGCAGGACGGTTTCGTCGCCCTGCACGCATCTCGGACATGCCCGGCTGACGGCACCTCCATGCCTGTAGAGTTTATCCCGAACTGGAAAAGCTCCTCGGTAGCACTGCCAGGCCAGAGATTTCTGCAAGTTGTCCATAGGCCCCGGCCCGAAAGTTCTTCCAAAGAGATTGGCTAGTTGATTTTCGTCGACGCCTAGAGTTTCCCCAAGTACGTCGTCGCTCTTCCCCTACATTAATCGTCTATAGAACGCCAAGGTGGAGTTTCCACCGATCACATTGCCCGATTGGTCGAGGGTTGTGAGCGCCTGAAGACATTCCAGACTCCAAGTGCTCCCTCTCGGTCTTCGCTTGACCCAGGACTGCAGGTCCGTCAAGGAGACGAGCTGGGGAAAGACGCGTCTAGCAAACGGAGACCACACCTGATCACCGTTGAGGAAGAGGTGGAGATGTCGTAGCCTGAGCGCGTGTCTGCGCATCATCAGCCACAGCATTCCCAGCCCTCCACGTAGCGGGTGTTGACAGCAGATGGACCGCCTGACCATCGGAGCGCGTCCCTTCCACAAAAAGCGAAAGAGCAAACGCTCCAGCGCAGTCACGCGGGGCTTAGGACAAGGTACGACGGTCAGGTGGTAGTAGATGACGGACGCGATATACGCATTAGCCACCTCCGCTCGATCTTTCAGGGATAGATTCCTCTCGGCCCATTTCTGGGTGAGAGAAGCCACCCTGCTTGTCACCTCGTCCCAGTTTGTGTCCGTCTGGAGATCCGGACCGAACCCGACCCCGAGAAATTTAACTGGTCCGTCCGTCCAGCGCCCGACGACGCTGTTGGACGGCATGGACCTGCCCTCCAGGTGCCGAGCTGCAGGCCCACTGACTTTTTCTGGTTGATCATTGCTCCTGTCACCGCTTCGTATTCTCTTAGTGTAGTGCCGATCGCCTCGATGTATTTGGCGTTCGACACCACTACGGTAACATCGTCCGAATATGTTGATACGGATCTTCCGCATCTTAGTTCGCGCCGGATCCCCCGCAACGTCTCCAGTTTGTGCAGTAATGGCTCGAGAGTCAATACGTACAAGAGGGACGAGAGGGGACAGCCTTGGCGGACCGAGCGGATGATGTTGAACGGTTCCGAAAGATGACCGTTCACTCTCACCACAGAGCAGATGTCGCTGTGCATGGCAGCGATCCAGCCTCTGAAGATGGGCCCAAAGCCAGCCGCCCTCAGGACTGCCGCTAGGTAACGATGGTCGACCCTATCGAAAGCTTTCGACTGATCTAAATGGATCAAGGACCCATCCGTGCCAGGTTCCCTAGCTACCCTCTCTACGATGTATCGCATAAGGTGGAGGTTGTCGTGGATGGATCTGTCGGGAATGGCGCATGTCTGCGGCTCTCCCACCAGACCACCAACGACAAGCGCCAACCTCTTTGCTAGCACCTTGGCCAAAATCTTGAACTCTGTGTTTAGCAGAGTTATGGGCCTAAAATTATCTATGTTATCCCCCTTGTTCGGATCCTTTCTCAGCAGCGCCACAGCTCCTAGGCTCACAGAGCTGGGAATTCTCCCGTTCTGTTGCCAGTTGCAGTAGATGTCCGCCAAGAGGCCTCCGAACAAGTCTGGCATCTGTACGTAAAGTTCATAGGGCAGACCTTCCAAACCAGGCGATTTACCCCTTGTGCAGCTAGTCATTGCCTCCCGTACTTTAGCGGCTGTTATCGGCTTTTAGCAACACTCCGCCTCACTGGCCGAGAGCCGCGGCAGTCCGTCGAGGTAGACACTAAAGTCCATCCCTCGATCCGGCCCGCCGCTACCCCCCAACGACTGAGCGAAGTGTCGCTGAAAAGCTTCACACATTTGCCCGTGATCGAGTAGCATGCGCCCGTCGTGGTCCACCAAAGACCGGATCGTGGCTTTATTGCCACGACGCGCCTCCACCACTCGGGCCCATTGAATGGCTTTCGTCCCCTCGTGTCTGAGAGCACGCACCCTAGCTCTGACAACGCAGCCTTCGTGCTTTGCGTTGAAGAATTGGTCAAGGACCAATTTCGCCGCAAGTACGTCGGTCGCGATGCCTTTGCTAAGCGCCTCGTCTAATTTTCTAACTAATTCTCCCTCTGCTCTATTTTTCTCTATTGCTTACTAAACCTAATGGACTCTATTCTAATTGCTCTTTTCAGAGCAAACCGCCATTTGTTGTTGACGATAGCCCCGTCAACGCCCGCTTTACTACTTCGCTAATCCGGTCTCTGCAGGCCTTGCGCGCCGGTAAGGACGCGTTTAGCTTCCAGTAGCCGGGTCCTCGTCTATGAAGCCTATCTAAGTCAAGCACACAGATCACGAATTTGTGGTCCGTGTAGCTGACTATCTTGAATTGTGGACAGCCTATGCTAGACCTATATATTTCTCTACAAAATACTCTATCTAGATATGATCTGGATGACCCTATGCGATTTGTCCAAGTCCACATTGGCACATTCGGGAAATCCAATCGGTACCTGTGAGACAGTTAAAAACGCCTGATCAGGTTGGTGAGGCTCTTGCACCCTCCTCCCCTATCCGCTAATCCCACACAGTCCCAGCGTGCATCTAAGATCCCGTTCCAGTCGCCCACTAACACTAAAGAGCGGGACGTTCCAAGAAAGGTCTCCAGACGCCGGAAGAAATCAGGCCGCCCTGCTCCTGTCGGGGCATAGACGGCCACTAACCTGAAAGTTTGCCCGTCTCCGCTGGTCACGTCTAGCACCACTAACTTACCTTCTGGGTCCAGGAAGATGGCTCGTGTGGCGAGATCCAAACCTCTCCGAAAAAGCACAGCAACTCCTCCCCCCGATCCCGGACGGCTGGGAGATGCGTACACATCGTAGCTGCCGAAGATCGGTGCGAAAGCCCGTGCTTCGGAGATTCTGGTCTCGTTGATGGCCACTACATCTATGTTTAGTGACCTGATGTCGTTGAGCAGGTGGCCCTGCTTCGATGACGTCCCCAAGCCATGCGCATTTATGCTGCCTATTCTGAGTGAGGTCATGTTGAAATGGAGTGGAAAAGATGGGAAAGACCACTTACCTTACTTCTCGTAGAGGAAGGATGGTTTGTCCATCCTTTTCACTGCTTGTGGCCTCCTCCGGAAGGATGTCCTTATAAATCCTCCTCGATTGTGTTTGTCGGAAGTCTCCGATGTCTTTGGGGAATTTTTGTTTTAGTGTCGTGTACGTTTTCTGTGTGATGCGAGTGATTTGTATGTGTGGAGGTTGTGTGAACTTTTGGGTTGTTGTGTAGTCTTTTTCTGTGATGCTGGTGTTGTGTTGCATGTAGTGTAATAATTGGTTGTTCAAATTTAATGCTGTGTAGTGTGTATCGTTTTGGTTGTTTTGTTTTGTTTGCGTTTGTTGTGGGTTTGTTTCTGTTACGCTTTTTGGTGACTTTTGTGGTGTTGGTGATGGTGGTGTTGGGGTTAATGATGGTGATGGTGTTGGTGTTTGTGGTGATGGGTTTGGTGATGCTGGTGTGGATGGTGGCATATCTGTTATTTGTTTCCCTCTGTATTTTATTTTTGGAGGGGGAAGGAAGAGAAATTTTTCTTTTTTGGTTTCTTTTTTTCTTTTTTCCTGATACCGTTTCCCACTCCTCGTCGTCACAATCTGTCTCCAGTTGCGATAAGCTGGGGAGTGGAAAATCCTCCACAGGCGTTGATTTTGGTTGTGGCGTGGTGGATGGTGTAGGCGCTGGTGCTAGTTCTGGCGCGTTGGGTGGTGTTGGTTTTGCTACTATTGCTGGGGTTGTTGCTGTTACAGTTGCTTCTGTTGTTGCTGCCATTTCTGCTGCTGGTGGTGTTGATGGTTGAGTCACTGGGGTGGGTAATAGAGGTGGCCTCAACCTTTTAGCCTGAGGGCAGAAAGCCCTTAGGTGGGTTCCTTCACCACAAACGACACACCTAGGTCTTCCACCCTCGACGATTACAGTGAGGTGGCTGCCGTCAGTGAGGTCTATTACCTCTGGGATCTCCTCAATGCTTTTATGGTCCGCTTGGATCAGGAGCTCCATCCCAGATCCGGACCAGTTCTCCTGCTTTTCTTTCGATATTTCCATTATCTTGGTGTTGGCCTCGATGCCGGCGAGGACGGCAGCCATTGGCCAGGGAATTTCGATGGCCGATGGAACGTGGGTCACCCTGATCTTCACAAGTCTCTGGCCACAATAGCTTGGGACGAGTGTGAAGTCGTCACTTCTTAATGGGGCCATGGAGTGTTCTCTGGCCTCCTGTGGTGTTTCAAAGAACACGTCCACGGTTCCATACTTCTGCCCACGTCTGATGTGGGTTTTTTTGCCCACACATGTCCCAAAGCTTTTTGGATTTGAGACTCGGATGCCCGTTCCACTCGGCGCGATTTTACGTTAATTGTCCGATAATACACGGTGCATAGGCGACGTTGCTCCATTTTATTAGGTGGGCGGGTGAGGCTGACCCTGTACCCATCTTTCTTTACCATTCCTTTGGCTTCTTCTAAATTCCTCCTGAGTTGCCTGGATCGCTTCGCACGTTTTTGCTGCTCTGGCAAAACGCAGGGTAGTTTTCTTAATTTCATTGTTGCTGTTGTTGTTATCGTTATTTTTGCTATTGTTAATTTTAGTTTCAGTTGTGGTGGTGGTGGCGTCAGTGGTGTTCGGTGTGGAAGAGTTCATTTTGGTTGAATTCATTTCGATATCACGAGTTAATTTATTTTTTTCTTTTGTTTCTGTTGTCGTTGTAGTGGTGGTGGGGGTGGTGGTTGCCGCGGTGGTGGTGGTGGCGGCTTTAACACTTGCAGTCATTGGTAATGGCGGGAAATGAACGTCTGCCTGAGACAAATTTAAAATATTGCTACTGCTTACATTTCCAGTGTTGGCAAACGTAGCAATATTTACAATGGTGGTGTCGGTGTGAGGTGTTAGATTGTGAGGAAGGAGTGACTCTGAGTCAGCCATGATTTTTCAAAGAAAAATTTTTGTTTGATAATTATAAAAAGTTTAAATTTTGCGCTCATGGCCCCAATATTTTTGAGTGTCCTTTTCAGAAATCAATGTATGTGCACTTATATACAGTTAACAATAAAAATTTTCCATAAATGGCAATTTTAAACAACTGAAAATAACAAACCTTTGCGGAGCTCACGATCATACGATTTACTACGTAGGTCGCCAATAATAATAATAATAATCATTTCTTTATTGGCCACAAGGGCTGACATCAAGAAAAACATTAGAGACGGCACAGGACGGTACGATGTGGGTTTTGTGCGTGTAAATATTTTTATTATTTATATAAGAAAAGAATAAAAAAGGACATAGAAACGTATATATATAAACAATAAAAATGAAAATTGAAACAATGAAAAATTACCCAATAGGGGGCAAACCTCCGAGGGTTACTCGTGGCGAAAACCACACAAAAGACCACGGCCACCCTGACCACCAGGGCAAGCGCCCTCTCTCAATTTTTCCATCTCTCAAACTACAGACGTATATTCAGAGTTCACTTGGACCATTCTCGCTACATTCACCCACCTTTCAACAAACTTGCTAGAAGGCAGCACTTGTCTCTCCACCCTGATTTTCCTCGTCAAGTGAAACTTGAAAAAGTTAATTAGGGATTCGCCGAAGAGGAAAGTGTCTGTCTTTAACCCTTTTAACCTTGTCCACCACACAATCTCTTTCAACATGGCCACCAGGCAGATGAAAACCGCCTGCCCTTCTTCCTCGAAGGAAGACGGCGAGACCATCTGCACAATGGACTCAGTCGACAACCGGATCAGTCCCACACGCGACAGCAACTGTTCGACATAGCTCCACAAGTCAGCAATGCTCGGGCACTGAACGAGTGCGTGCACAACGGTTTCGTCGCTCTGCGCGCATCTCGGACAGGCTCGGCTGACGGCACTTCCGTGCCTGTAGACCTTATCTCGAACCGGCAGCGCTCCCCGGTAGCACTGCCAGGTCAGGGATTTTTGGAAGTTATCTATAGGCCCCGGGCTGAAAGTTCTCCGGAAGAGAGCAAACAGCTGATCTTCGACGCCCAGGATCTCTCCGAGAATGTCGTCGCTCTTCCCCTCCACTTGTCCTCGATAGAAGCCGAGGTGGATGTTCCACCGATACTGGTGCCCAGCTGGCAGAGGGCAGTGAGCGCCTGGAGACATTCCAGTTTCCAAGCGCTATCTCTCGGTCTTTTTCTGACCCAGGACTGTAGCTCCGTCAAGGAGACGAGCTGTGGGAAAACGTGTCTGGCGAACGGCGACCACACCTGTTCACCATCAAGGAAGCACCACAGATGTCGCAGCCTCAGCGCATGTTTGCGCATCATCAGCCATGGCATGCCCAGTCCTCCACGCAACGGCTGTTGACAGCAGATGGATCGTCTGATCATGGGAGCGCGTCCCTTCTACAAAAAGCGGAAGAGGAGGCGCTCCATTTTGGTCACAGTTGGGCCGGGGCAAGGGACGACGGTGAGGCGGTAGCAGATGACGGATGCGATGTACGCATTCGCCACCTCCGCCCGGCCTTTCAGGGACAGCTTCCTCTCAGCCCATTTTGGGGTGAGGGAGGCCACCCTGCTCGTCACCTCGCTCCAGTTTTTCTCCATCTGGAGGTCCAGTCCGAACCAGACCCCGAGCAATTTAACCAGTCCGTCCGTCCAATGCCACACGACGCTGTCGGACGGCATGGACTTGCCTCTCCAGGTGCCGAGCTGCAAGCCCACCGACTTTTCCTGGTTTGTCTTTGCTCCTGTCACCGGTTTGTATTCCTTGAGAGTGGTGCCGAGCATCTGGACGTGTCTGGTGCTCGACACCACCACGGTGACGTCGTTGGCGTAAGCTGACTCGGATTTCCCACATCCTAGTTCGTGTGGGACGCCTCTTATCACCCCCAGTTTGTGCATTAACGGCTCGAGAGCCAATACGTACAAGAGGTACTGGTGGACCGAGCGCATGATGCTGAACGGCTGCGACAGGTGACCGTTCACCCTCACAACTGAGCAGATGTCGCTGTACATTGCAGCGTTCCAACTCCTGAAAACGGGCCCGAAACCGGCTGCCTCGAGGACCGCCGCCAGGTACTGATGGACGACCCTATCGAATGCTTTGGATTGATTCAAGTTGATCAGGGCCCACCCATGCTAGGTTCCTTAACCACCCTCTCTATGATGTATCGCACGAGATGGAGGTTGTCGTGTATGGATCCGTCCGGAATGGTGCATATCTGCGCCTCTCCCCACCAGACCTTTGACGACAAGCGCCAACCTCGTTGCAAACACCTTGGCCAAAATCTTAAACTCTGCGTTTAGCAGAGTTATGGGCCTGAAGTTATCGATAACATCCTCCTTGTTCGGGTCTTTTCTGAGCAACGCCACCGCTCCCCGGCTCACAAAACTGGGAATGCTCCAGTTCTGCTGCCAGTAGCAGTAGACCTCTGCCAAGAGGTCACCGAACAAGTCTGGCATAAATGCATAAAGCTCGTAGGGCAGACCATCCAAACCTGGCAATTTACCCCTCGTGCAGTTAGCCATCGCTTCCTGTATTTCACCGGCTGTTATTGGCTTTTCGCAACACTGTGCTGCGGTCGTAGAGAGCCGAGGCAGTCCGTCGAAGTATGCACTGAAGTCCATACCCCGATCTGGCCCCTCACTGCTCCCGAACAGTTCAGCAAAATGCTGCTGAAAAGCTTCACACATCTGCTCGGGTTCGAGCAACACGCGCCCGTTTTGGTCAGATAAAAACCGAATTGTGGCTTTGTTGCCACGTGGCGCCTCTGCCACCCGGGCCCATTGGACGGCTTTTGTACCCTCGTGTTTCAGAGCACGCGCTCTAGCTCTGACAACGCTGCCTTCGTGTTTTGCGTTAAAGAATTGGTCGAGTGCCAATCTCGCCGCAAGCACGTCAGTTGCGATGCCTGTCCTAAACGCCTCTTCTAGCTTTCTGACTAGCTCTCCCTCTACTCTATTTTTCTCTATCACTAGTCCTTTGCTTAACCTAATCGACTCAACTTCAATTGCCCTTTTCAGGGCGAACTACCACCTGTTGTTGACGACCGCTCCCGTCAACGCCCGCTTAACTAATACGCTAATCTGGTCTTTGTAGGCTTTGCGCGCCGGGAAAGACGCGTTCAGCTTCCAGTAACCGGGCCCTTGTCTATGGAGTCTGTCTATGTCGATCTCACAGATCACAAATTTGTGGTCTGTGTAGTCGACTATTTTAAATTGTGGACAACTTATATTAGCCTTTTCTAGTTCTCTGCAGAATACCTTATCGAGATACAATCTGGATGATCCGATGCAGTTTGTCCATGTCCACATTGGCACATTCGGGTGATCCAGTCGATACCTGTCAGACAGTTCAAAACGTCTGAGCAGGTCGGTGAGGCTCTTGCACCCTCCTCCCCTATCCACTATCCCCACACAATCCCAGCGTGCATCCAAGATACCGTTTTAGTCATTCACTAACACTAAAGAGCGCGACGTTCCAAGAAAGGTCTCTAGACGTCTAAAGAAATCTGGGCCGTCCTGTCCCTGTCGGGGCATAGACAGCTACTAGCCTGAAAGCGTTGCCTTCGGTCCAGCACCACCGACTTACCTTCTGGGTCCAGGAAGATGGTCCGTAGGCGAGACCCAAGCCTTCCCGGACGGCTCGGAATGCGTACACCTCGTAACCGTCGGATATCGGTGCGAAAGCTTGCGTTTCGGAGATTCTCATCTCGCTGATGGCCACCACATCTATGTTTAGTGATCTGAGGTGGTTAAGCAAGTGACCCTGCTTCCAAACCGAGCTCAAGCCACGCACGTTTACACTTCCGATCCTGAATACGGCCATGTTGGGTGATGAACGGGGAAAGTGAGAAAGGATCACTTACCTTGATCGTCTGGTGAAGGGACCGTTGAACCGTCCCTTCGGCTGGTCGTCGGCTCTTCTGTGAGTATATCCGAGTATACTCTCCGGTTGAGTGTCCCTCCTAGGTCTCTGAAATCACCAACTGCATTGGTGAATTTCATTTTAATGTTTGTGTATTGTTTCTGTGATATTCTTACCAGTCTTATGTTCGCTGGTGTTTTGATTGGTGCTGGTATTATGTAGTCGTGTTGTGAAATGTCTGTGTGTTCAATTATGTAAGTCATTAGTTTCTTGTTTGTGTATTTATTGTTGTGCATTTCTTTTTCTGGGGGTGGGTGGGGTTCTGCTATTATCTTGTCGTTGTTGCTGGGTGTAATAATAATAATAATAATGATTTCTTTATTGGCCACAAGGGCTGATATCAAGAAAAATATTACAGACGGCACAGGACGGTACAGGACGGTACGATGTGGGTTTTGTGAGTGTAAAGATTTTTATTATTTATATGAGAAAAAAAGAAAAAAAGACATAGAAACATATATATATAAACAATAAAAATGAAAATTGAAACAATGAAAAATTACCCAATAGGGGAGAAACCTCCGAGGGTTACTCGTTGCGAAAACCACACAAAAGACCACGGCCACCCTGACCACCAGGGCAAGCGCCCTCTCTCAATTTTTCCATTCCTCAAACTACAGGCGTATATTCAGAGTGGTCCCGTTCACTCGGACCATTCTCGCTACATTCACCCACCTTTCAACAAACTTGCTAGAAAGCAGCACTTGTCTCTCCACCCTGATTTTCCTCTTCAAGTGAAACTTGAAAAAGTTAATTAGGGATTCGCCGAAGAGGAAAGTGTCTGTCTTTAACCCTTTTAACCTTGTCCACCACACAATCTCTTTCGCCATGGCCACCAGGCAGATGAAAACCGCCTGCCCTTCCTCCTCGAAGGAAGACGGCGAGACCATCTGCACAATGGACTCAGTCGATAACCGGATCAGTCTCACACGTGACAGCAACTGTTCGACATAGCTCCACAAGTCAGCAATGCTCGGGCACTGAATGAGTGCGTGCACGACAGTTTCGTCGCTCTGCGCACATCTCGGACAGGCTCGGCTGACGGCACTTCCGTGCCTGTAGACCTTATCTCGAACCGGCAACGCTCCCCGGTAGCACTGCCGGGCCAGGGATTTTTGGAAGTTATCCATAGGCCCTGGGCTGAAAGTTCTCTGGAGAGAGAAAACAACTGATCTTCTTTGACGCCCAGGATATCTCTGAGAACGTTGTCGCTCTTCCCCTCCACTAGTCCTCTATAGAACGCCAAGGTGGATGTTCCACCGATACTGGTGCCCAGCTGGCAGAGGGCAGTGAGCGCCTGGAGATATTCCAGTTTCCAAGCGCTATCCCTCGGTCTTTTCCTGACCCAGGACTGCAGCTCCATCAAGGAGACGAGCTGTGGGAAAACGTACCTGGCGAACGGCGACCATACCTGTTCATCGTCTAATCCACCGCCTTCATAATAATAATAATAATAATAATAAATGATGAACAATTGCAAGGGCTATTATCCACTGTGGAGCAGTTCAGTGATGACATTAAAATGGAGTTTGGACTAGATAAATGCGCCAAAGCAACGTTCACCAGAGGAAAGCTGCTGAAGAGTTCAGACATTAATCTTGATCGGGGGAACGTGATAAGAGAACTTGATCAAGAAAAAACTTACAAATATCTAGGTGTTTGTGAAGGAGACGGAATCAAGCACTCGACAATGAGGGAAAGGATAAGGAAGGAATGTTACCGCAGAGTAAGAGCAATCTTAAGAATGGAATTGAATGCAAGGAATAGGATTGATGCCATAAACAGGCTTGCCATACCAGTAGTAACCTACAGTTACAATGTCATCAACTGGTCAAGCACAGAGATCCGTAGGCTCGATACAAAAATTCGAAAATTCTTAACCATGCACAGAATGCATCACCCTAAGGCAGATATAGATAGAATATATCTCCCTAGGAAAGAAGGAGGACGTGGGTTAATCCAGTTAGACATTGCGTTGAAAACTGCAACAATTGGATTATCTACATATCTAAGGGAATCACATGATTGGATGATCAAACTCGTTTTGAAACACGAAAGCATCAAAAGATCATATTCCATTACAAAAGATGCACAAAGATACAGTAATGGACTACAAATTTCAGAAGTCCCATTTACTGCTGAAATGGAAAACACAGAAAAAGCAAAGCAGGTAAAAGTAACTGCAAAGAAAGAACTGCTACAGAAACTGGCTAAGAAATGGCAAGAAAAGCCTCTGTATGGAAAATACCCAGAGCGAGCTAACAATCCTGATGTTGACAAAACTTTAACCCATCAGTGGTTGGCATCCTCTGGACTGAAATCGGAGACTGAAGGACTGATTATATCAGCACAAGATCAGTGTCTGCCAACAAAAAATTACCAAGCCAACATAAAAAATGGATGCAGCCCATTATGCCGTGTATGCAAAAAACAACCAGAGACCATTGACCATATAATTTCAATGTGCAGTCCTATAGCTCCAACCGAATACCTAAACAGGCATGACAGAGCTGCACAATACATACATTGGATAATGTGTAAGCATTTTGACCTGCCCCATCAAAAGAATTGGTGGGAGCATCAACCACCTCCCATACTTGAAAAAGATCACATCTCAATCTTGTGGAACTTTAGCATCCAAACAGACCGAAAAATAGATGCAAATAGACCTGATATAATATTGAAGGACTTTCAAAAGAGGGTATGCCTGCTAATTGATATGTCTGTTCCAATAGACAAGAATGTATCTATAAAAACATTTGAAAAATTGAGCAAGTATAAGGACCTGGAGATAGAAATTGGAAAAATGTGGAAATTGAGAACTAAAACAATACCAGTGGTTGTAGGCGCTCTGGGAATGATACCTAAGGGGTCTAATGATTACTTATCGCAAATCCCAGGAAACCCGCGTATAGGAGAAATACAAAAGATAGTACTAATGGGAACTGCCCATATACTAAGGAAGATTCTGTCAATATAAGTACATCACAAGTCTAAACACTAAATACATGTGTGAGTATGTATGTTCTTTCTTGAACATGGCGGACCTTGTTGTCTCTTGAGGTCACTGGTTGTGACTTGGTGATAACTCGTATGAACATAAAGCAAGATAAATGCAACTGTAATAATAATAATAATAATACTGAGTTGAGTATCACAGTTGAAACTCTTAAGGGGCAGGCCAAAAAACTAACCAACTGGAAATCACCAGGCCCAGATGGTGTGCAGGGGTATTGGATTAAAAATATAATATCCCTCCACCTGAAACTGACAACCATGTTCAATGACTGCTTGATGTCAGGTGAGGTACCAGAGTGATTGACAAAAGGTACAACAGTTCTGGTAATGAAAGACCGAATCAAGGGTAATGATGTTACCAACTATATACCTATCACATGTCTGTCCGTAATGTGGAAACTGTTGACAAGCATTATGTCTGATTAACTTTGCCTTTCATCCTTACGGGGTCGATAAAATAAAGTACCAGTAATGCACTGGGTAATTGATGGCCTTGTGCCAAATGTAGAAACAATTATGTCTGAGGAAATCTACCATCACCTCCACACAAACAACTTGTTACCTGACGAACAGAAAGGATGCCGAAAGAAGTCCCGTGGTACAAAGGACCAGTTACTTATTGATAAGATGGTAATAAGGAATTGCAAGAGGAGACACACTGGTCTTGCCATGGGATGGATAGACTACAAAAAGGCATTTGACATGGTGCCTCATTCTTGGATCACCAAAAGCCTAGAGATCTTCAAGGTGGCAGATAACATCAGACAGTTGTTGGGCAAAAGTATGAAGTCCTGGAAAACAGAGTTAACATCAGCTGGAGAATCCTTGGGAGGCGTGAAGATCAAGAGAGGTATCTTCCAGGGAGATAGTCTGTCTCCTCTGTTGTTTGTCCTTGCCCTGATGCCCCTGACCATTATACTGCAAAAAGTGAGAGCAGGATACAAGTTGGGAAAGGGAGAGCTTACCATCAATCACCTCCTCTTCATGGATGATCTTAAGCTCTTCGGGAAGAGTGAGAAGGAGCTGGATGTGCTTGTTGACACTGTCCATATTTTCAGCAATGATATATGTATGCAATTTGGTATTAGTAAGTGTGGAGTCCTTGTGATGAAGAGGGGTAAATTGAGCAGAAGCAACGGAATCCAGGTACCAACAGGTTAGATGATAAAAGAAATTGACACTGAAGAAGGATACAAGTATCTGGGTGTTCTGGAGGCAGATGACATCAAGAACAAAAAAAAAAAAAATGAAGGAATTGATAAGATCTGAATACATTTGGAGAGTAAGGAGCGTATTAAAGTCACATCTGAACAGGAGGAATGCCATAAGTGCAGTAAATTCCCGAGCTGTGTCTATTATTAAGTACAGTGCGGGAATTCTGAGATGGAATGTTGCTGAACAAAAAGAAATGGATAGGAAGACTAGGAAGCTATTGACTATCTACAACATGTTCCACAAGAGGAGTGATGTCGATAGACTCTACTTAAGGAGATCTGAAGGTGGAAGAGGTCTTATCAGCATAGAGGACTGTGTTCAGATGGAGAAAAACAACCTTCACAAATACGTGACTGATAGTAAGGAGCCAATGCTCAGAATTGTACTGAAGGAGAGGACAATAGACCAGGGGATGTCCAAGGAGGAAATAACAAGGAGAAAGAGCAGCCTTCATGAAAAATCCCTTCATAGTACCTTCTTTGAGAAAACTGAATTAAGAGATCCACAGACATGGAACTGGTTGAAAAGAGGAGACCTTAAAAAGGCTACAGAAGGAATGCTAATGGTTGCGCAAGAGCAGGCCCTCAAAACGAAGTGGTTGAAACACCATATTTACAAGGAGGAGGCTAGCTCACTGTGCAGTATCTGTGGAGAGAGAGAGGAGACTGTGGCTCACATTGTATCCGAGTGTAAACACCTAGCCCAGACTCAATATAAGGGCTGGAGACATGATGTGATGGGCAGGGTGATCCACTGGCACCTATGCAAAGTAAACAATTTACCACATTCTGAGAAGTGGTATGAGCATAAGCCAGAGTTGGTGATAGAAAACGATCAGGTGAAGGTGCTGTGGGATTTTAGGATACAGACGGACAAGAAACTGGAACACAATAGACCTGACCTGGTGGTTTTGGACAAGGAAAAAAGATTGTGCCTGATTGTGGATGTGGCCTGCCAATTCGACACGAGAGTGCAAGAGAAGGAGAGGGAGAAAATTAACTGATACCAGGACTTAAAGTGGGAGGTAAAAAGGATTTGCAACTGACATGAAGTCAAAGTGGTCCCGATTGTCATAGGCGCACTAGGTACTATCTCAAAAAGTTTCCAGGGATGGTTAAAGAAAATTGGCCCTGCCACGCTTTTTGGAACGCTTCAAAAGGCATGCTTGCTGGGAACAGCAAGAACCCTCTGATACGTCCTGAATATCTGAGGCTGCAGGTAGTGGCTTGATATTCATTTCAACAAACTTTCCAGTTAACTAACATCAATGACTGAGACTCAAAGAACAACAACAATAATAATAATAATAATAATAATAATAATAATAATAATAATAATATCATAGAGGAACTGAAGCAACGCATTGTAGCAAAGAGTGCAAAAATCAGGCGATACGAGAACAGAGTCAGTCAGTATAAACAGAATCGCATGTTCGACAACAACCAGAAGATGCTGTTTGGACAGCTTGAGGGGAAAGAAAGAGGCAACGACTTGATCCCTGGGGCGGAGCAAACTAAAACATTCTGGAGAGGAATATGGGAGCAGGATGTTAGACACAATGCCCAGGCAGGGTGGATTGAGACAGTACAGAGGGAGATCGGTGAGCAGGCACAACAACAAACTGAGTTGAGTATCACAGTTGAAACTCTTAAGGGGCAGGCCAAAAAACTAACCAACTGGAAATCACCAGGCCCAGATGGTGTGCAGGGGTATTGGATTAAACATTTAACATCCCTCCACCCGAAGCTGACGGCCATGTTCAATGACTGCTTGGTGTCGGGTGAGGTGCCAGAGTGGTTGACAAAAGGTACCACAGTTCTGATAATGAAAGACCGAATCAAGGGTAATGATGTTACCAACTATAGACCTATCACATGTCTGTCCGTAATGTGGAAACTGTTGACGAGCATTGTGTCTGAGGAAATCTACCATCACCTCCACACAAACAACTTGTTACCGGACGAACAGAAAGGATGCCGAAAGAAGTCACGTGGTACAAAGGACCAGTTGCTTATTGATAAGATGGTAATGGGGAATTGCAGGAGGAGACACACTGATCTTGCCATGGGATGGATAGACTACAGAAAGGCATTTGACATGGTGCCCCATTCCTGGATCACCAAAAGCCTGGAGATCTTCAAGGTGGCAGATAACATCAGACAGTTGCTAGGCAGGAGTATGGGGTCCTGGGAGACAGAGTTGACATCAACTGGAGTATCCTTGGGAAGCGTGAAGATCAAGAGAGGTATCTTCCAGGGAGATAGCCTGTCCCCTCTGTTGTTTGTCCTTGCCCTGATGCCCTTGACCATTATGCTGCGAAAAGTGAGAGCAGGATACAAGTTGGGAAGGGGAGAGCTTACCATCAATCACCTCCTCTTCATGGACGATCTTAAGCTCTTCGGGAAAAGTGAGAAGGAGTTGGATGTGCTTGTTGACACTCTCCGTATTTTCAGCAGTGATATATGTATGCAGTTTGGTATTGGTAAATGTGGAGTCATTGTGATGAAGAGGGGTAGGTTGAGCAGAAGTAACGGGATCCAGATACCAACAGGTGAGATGATAAAGGAAATTGACTCTGAGGAAGGATACAAGTATTTGGGCGTTCTGGAGGCTGATGGCATAAAGAACAAAAAAATGAAGGAATTGTTAAGAACTGAATACATTCGGAGAGTAAGGAGCGTATTGAAGTCACATCTGAACAGCAGAAATGCCATAAGCGCAGTAAATTCCCGAGCTGTGTCTATTATTAGGTACAGTGCGGGAATTCTGAGATGGAATGTTGCTGAACAAAAAGAAATGGATAGGAAGACTAGGAAGCTATTGACTATCTACAACATGTTCCACAAGAGGAGTGATGTCGATAGACTCTACCTAAGGAGATCTGAGGGTGGAAGAGGTCTTATCAGCATAGAGGACTGTGTTCAGATGGAGAAAAACAACCTATACAAATACGTGACCTATAGTAAGGAGCCAATGCTCAGAACTGTACTGAAGGAGGGGACAGTAGGCCAGGGGATGTCCAAGGAGGAAATAACATCAAGGAGGAAGAGCAGCCTTAAGGGAAAATCCCTTCATAGTACCTTCTTTGAGAAAACTGAATTTAGAGATCCACAGACATGGAACTGGTTGAGAAGAGGAGACCTCAAAAAGGCTACAGAAGGAATGCTAATGGCTGCGCAGGAGCAGGCCCTCAAAACGAAGTGGTTGAAGCATCACATTTACAAGGAGGAGGCTAGCCCACTGTGCAGGATCTGTGGAGAGAGAGAGGAGACTGTGGCTCACATTGTGTCCGAGTGTAAACACCTAGCCCAGACCCACTATAAGGGCTGGAGACACGATGTGATGGGCAGGGTGATCCACTGGCACCTGTGCAAAGTAAACAATTTACCACATTCTGAGAAATGGTATGAGCATAGGCCAGAGGCGGTGATGGAGAACAATCAGGTGAAGGTGCTGTGGGATTTTAGGATACAGACGGACAAAAAACTGGAACACAATAGACCTGACCTGGTGGTTGTGGACAAAGAAAAAAGATCGTGTCTGATTGTGGATGTGGCCTGCCCGTTCGACACGAGAGTGCAAGAGAAGGAGAGGGAGAAAATTAACCGATACCAGGACCTAAAGTGGGAGGTGAAAAGGATCTGGAACTGCCATGAAGTCAAAGTGATCCCGATTGTCATAGGCGCACTGGGGACTATCTCCAAAAGTTTCCAGGGATGGTTAAAGAAAATCGGCCCCTTCACGCTTTTTGGAACGCTTCAAAAGGCATGCTTGCTTGGAACAGCAAGAACCCTCCGATACGTCCTGAATATCTGAGGCTGCAGGTAGTGGCTTGATATTCAATCCAATGGACTTTCCAGTTAACCAACATCAATGACTGAGATTCAAGGAATAACAACAATAATAATAATAATAATAATAATAATATCATTTGTGATATTAGTATTAAATTTCTTATACAAGGTAGAAATTAATATTTATTCAAATATTCAGCTAACTTAATAAGCTAAATATATCTCTAACTTTTTACTATGGATGCCCTAGATCTTTCCATTGTGCCAAATAACGTAAAATACATTCCATTTATTCTGTGTGCAAGGTCATATCTGTAGCACCTTGAACATACACATGCCTACTTACACACACATATATATATATAAGATGAAAGTGTTATGTTCAAATTATAAAAGTTTTATTATTATATTTTGACCTCAATGCTAAACAGTATTTTATCAATTCTTTTTGTAATTAATATATTTTATTAATGTGGTTAGAATATATGTGTATATATCATCACCATCTTCATCATCATTGTTTTACACCTACTTTTCCATGTTTGCATAGATTGGACCAGTTTTTCTAACACAGAATCCCTCCACTTGTTGCAGTCCTTCATCATGTCTGAGAGCTTCAGTGATTGAAGATCAGCTCTCAAAACCTCAGACCATGTCTTTCATAGTCTCCTTCTGCTGCAGTTTTCTTCCACTGGGATTTCTTGGCACTTCTTCAGCCATTGATTATCATCCTTCATGTGCATCACATGTCCATACCAACATAGGCTTCTCTCCTGCACACTACAACTAATTCTTCCTATATCTAGCTTTTCTCTCAGTTCACCAGGCTTTGTTGTTCACTCAAATTAATGTTATACATCCACCAGAGCATGCTTGCTTCATTTCTCTCTAGACTTTTCATATCCTCTGTGTTCATTGCCCATATCTTACTGACATGCAGCATTGGGCAATACACACAGGCATCATGTTGCCATTCTTTCTTTCATAGTGAGAAACCTTTCATTGTCAACAGAAGTAGTAGCTCCCTGAATTCTTTTCTTTCCTATTGTTATTCTTGTTACTATGCTCAGAGTAACCTCCTCTACTTCAAATTAGATCACCAAGAAGCAGAAGCTATCAGCTACTTCTATGGATCATTCCAGAGATTAGAAGAAGTTTATTATGCTGATGCTCCTACTACCAACTATCCCTGTCCCTCTGTTACATACAAAGTCTACATTTTCTCTCAATCTGCTTGTTATCCCACTACACCATTGCATAGAGTTACTACCTACTTCTTTTTTACATATCGATCAATGCCATTTCCATGATGGGTTCAGGGCCCTGTCTTCTTTCCTGCTTACTAATTTACTCTAATCCCTTTTTACTCTGTTCTATTTTGAAAGCTGGAAATTTTTGTCTACCTCATCCACAGACTTGGCTATAAGAACCCGGTTGCCAACTTACAGAAGTTCCCATGGACAGCTAGTCTTAAACTCCTCTGCTGTGGCCTGTAGAACTATAATAAATAGGAGTGGGCTGATGACTGAACTCTGACGAGCACCCACCTACATGCAAAATTCCCCACTAAACTCATTACGTATTCTCACTTTACTGGCAGCCCTCTGTATATAGCTTGCATTGCTCCCACAAGACAATCTTCTACATCTAGCTTCCTTAGAGACCCCAGATTAAAGATCATGGTGCACTGTCAAAGGCCTTCCCCAGATCAATAAAAACTAGGTGCAACAGCTTACGCTTAGCTAAGAAATTCTCTTGAAATTGTCTCTCTAAGAAGAGGGCATCTATGGTGTTCCTTGGTACAAAATAAAACTCTATCTCATCCAATTTGATTCTTTCCCTAATTAGTTGTGCTAAGACACTTTCTGTCACTTTCATAACTTTGTCTACCACTTTTATGCCCCATGTAGTTGCTCCTTTCTTTAGCATCACTTTTATGTTGTAACAATTAATGAGTATACTGGTATGCCAGTCATTAGGTATGACCCCATCATGTATTACTTGAATGATTATATGGGTGACTATCTCAACTCCTACTTTGACAGATATTTTCAGCATCCTAGTAGCTATCTCTGACAGTCAGCAGCTTTACCATTTTTCACCTGTCTGACTGCTTACTTGACCCTAGGGCTGTAAATTTCAATGGCTGGCCCCTCTGTTGGGTCAGTTGAGGGTAGTCACTCTTACTCCCATTCATTCTCCACATCAACCTGTTATAATAGCATTTCCAGGCCTTTTGGAGAGAGGGGGTGTCAGTGATGCTAAGTGCACCAGTATCCTTTCAGACACACTTTAGCAGAAAAATAATATTATGCCTACATGGCATAATATTAATAAGAAAGTATATATTTGTTATTATTGTTATTTGTTATAGTGAGAGAGAGACCAAGTTAGCCACAAAGTAAATGTTTGTTGAATTAGTCGCAAAGTCTTTGTTAACATTTTTTACATGTTTTATTTACAACTAATTACAAAGAGTTAAGTTGAGTTGACATGTCAAGGTAAAGAACAAACATTGTTAAGAGTTGAGAAGAGAATGTGGCATTGTGCCAGGCCAAAGGCAGCCGACAAGCCAAAGTGAAAGTCTCACCGTTACATTATTGTGTGTTCACATTTCAGAGTCTAAAGCAGCAAGAGAGACATTTATGAATTGCCGCGGGAATTTTTCCCTCTGGGCAGAAGTCGAGACACATTCTCCTACGCTGGCGGCGATTGGCTGAACTGAGCCAAACAGCGCATGGAGAATGTATCCATGAGCCCTCGGAATGTAGGTCACTACACTTTCAGACACACTTTTCCACAACAGCATCTTGGCTTCCATTGGCAGACAGTGTTGTGATGCAGAACATCTCCTGTCTCTGATCCTCACCACCTGTTTTCTGCTTCTCCATGAATACCTGTTGTTTTGACTCTTCTCTTTTAACTACATGGTACTTATCTTTACTGCCTCTATTTTTCTAGTTTTTTCATGCCTGTCTCTTGGCTCTAACAACTCTATCCATGGTACTGTTCTACAAAGGCACCCTCTGTCTATTTGGACCTTTGCTCCAGCCACAGGTCTTATCAGGTCTGTTAATATCACATTGGTGACATGTACATGAAACAATGCATTGTTGCTCATATCAATTCCTAGGTCACACAGACTTTGATTCAGGATTTTCAATTCTTCCTCGTAATTTTATTTTAGTGAACATGTTTGAACAGGTTGATATATAAGAAAACAAACACGCAATATGTGTGTGTATTTCTACACTGCTGGTCATTCCACATGTCAGCATATTGTGTTTGGGCTCACCTCCTGCATGTTGGACTCCCAGACATGTGCTGTCAGTGGGTAATGAAGTTTAGTTTTCTAAATATATCTACCCCCAATGGTCTAAATACACCCAGAATCTACTCCCCCCACTGCATCCAGTACACTTCTTTATCTACATGTACACCGACATGGATACAACGTTGCTGCACCACATGGAAATACTCACACACACTCTTAGATACATTACATATACCACAAAAAAAATTATTAACAAACAAACATGTAAAAACGTATATATAGATAGACACACACATCAACACTTATACACACACAATTATTGATCTCTGTCCCAGAATCCCCTTATACCATGTATATTTATGGATGTCTCTGTGCTGGAAGGTTTTCATAATAGAGAGTCCATTGCTAGAACAGAAGTCTAATAAAGCCTCTCCATTTGTATTTAGATCGAGGTCACCATTCCTTCCATGTCAGGTCGTCAGTGCCAACATGAAGTCTCCCATCAGGGTATATGAATCTTAATTACATTTAACACTGCAGTGACATCATCAAGGAAGGATCTGTATTCGGACTCCTTGTTTGGTGCATAAACTTGTACCAGCCACAGAGACCTATTTTTCAGTCTAAGCTTCAAGAGGCAAATGTTCCCTACTAAAGGGATCCAATCCATAACACATTGTGACAGCTAGAAATTTGTAAGTATCCCCACTCCTGCCTGTGCAATCATTTCTGGTGTCACACCTGAATAGTGGAGTTTCCATCCTCCATCAAATCTACAGTATCAGTGCCATGGAACCTTGTTAAGGAAACCCTGACTATCTAGCTGGAAGGATCTAGCCTCCTCCACTAGTTCCTGCTTCTTACCTGTATGGGTTATGATGTTCTAGGTTCCATTTGTCAAGGTTTGCTTCCTTCCGGACCCCCTTTGGGGTCTCGGGGTAAGCAATTCTTGTGCATCCATCCCATATCTCCCAGGACATGTCGTAGGCATATCTCTAGTTTTTGCAGCATGAAATGGAGACTGCAGCATATTTGTTAAGGATGATGTGGTATGGTTCTTTTTTGTTCCTCTCACTATATTGCAGTTTCTGTGGTTTCATTCACGTCAGTCACCAATCTGGTACTTTGCCAAACCTGCAAAGACTGGGCTTTTTTTAGGTAGCCGTTACTAGCTTCGTCATAGCGTCATCACTGGGTTGTGAGAGTTTTCTTGGGAGCCACAGGTGTCACTCATTTCTCCATCTCCAATAGTAGATTACTGCTGTTAGTCCAGGATTGCTTTTTCATTTGGCAGCAGCTTGCTTATATTACAACTAACCATCATATTTGGTGGCTGTATCGCTATCCACCACCTGTGACCTGTTCTTTATCAGAGCAGCTCTCCCAAGAAGATTGACAGGTCCATGACGCCCTAAATGATAAAGTGGGAAGCATTGGTGGATAAGGAGGTCAGGACCAGATATGCAGATACTATTGCATCCAAATTCAGAGAACTCCCTGAACAAACTGAGGATATTGAGACAGAGTGGAGATTGTTCAGCTCAGCAGTTTCTGCTTCAGTTGTTAAATGCTGCTGGCAAAAGAGGCTTTGTGTGATGCCAGATGGCACGAGGAACCCTTGGTTTGATTAAGAAGTCAAAGATGCCATCCAAAGGAGACCTACAAAGCTTAACTGGGAAATAAGTCCTCCTTCTTGCACTTGCAGTACAAGCAGGTACAAAAAAATTGCAGCAGAGACAGCAAAAGTGTCCAAAGTTAAGACATGGGAGGATTTGGGGTTTAAGCTGTAATCCGACTTCAGATCAGCAAATAAATTATTCTAGCAGACTATCCTCCAACTTTGTAATAAGAAGTCCTCTGCCACACCTGCTATCAGGAATGCATCTAGTGTTCTCCTCTCTTCAGAGAGGTGCATCCTCACAAGGGGGAGAGAATACTTTGCTGAGCACAACAGTATCTTCTGATGTACATGCGGTGCACCTGGGAGTGGTGACTTCTCTCTCAGAGGCTGAGGTCACAAGAGCAATTAAAGAGCTCAAATATGGCAAGGCCACTGGGGAAGATGAAATCTGGCCTAAGCTGTTAAAAGCCTTAAATAGAGAAGGTATTCTCTGGCTGACTCGTGTGTATCAGGTGGTCTGGATCTCTGGAAAGACACCTAAGGAATGGCAATGGGGAATTGTTCCAATTTCAGAGGGATCTCCTTGTTAAGCTTCTCTGGTAAAATATATGCGAAGTGTCTGGCAAAGAGATGCAGGGAGATTGTCGAGTCCAAGCTAACTGGTGAACAGTGGTTTTTGCCCTGGATGCAGCACAGCCAACCAAATATTCACTGTGTCTTTAAGAAACCGTGGGAGTATTGCCAAGAGGTATATTCTTGTTTTGTAGACCTCAAAAAGGCCTATGACCGCATTCCTTGGGACTGGCTGTGGAAGGTTCTGCAGGAGTATGGGATTGATGGTCAGCCTCTTGCTGCTTTGATGTCTCTATACAAATGCTCATGTATATGTGTTCGGATAAATGGTGCTAAATTGAAACCATCCAATGTCGGAATCGGACTCTGCCAAGGGTGTGTACTGTCACCTCTTCTGTTCATTATTTACATGAACAGGATTGATATGCGCAGCTAGGTTGGAAGTGGTATCACGACTGGCAGGTGTAAAATCAGTTGACTGGAATTTACAAACTAGATGGTGTTACTTAACTGGACAGAAGGTGATTTCTGTCTTGCACTTGATAGATTTGATGTTGAGGTCTGCATGGCTAGAATGAAAACCGGTGCTGCAAAAACTGAGACACTCGTCCTCTCAAGGAAGCCTGTGCAGTGCACTCTACATGTGAATAGAGTTCTACTGAAGCAATTCCCATAGCAATTCTGAAACAATTTCTATTATTGAAATCGGAAAGGGAGGCAACTCTACTATAGGTTGACAGGGGCAATAACTTTTACTCTCGATAAATATAGTTTCTTATATAGGCACAAGGCCAGCAATTTTGGGGGAGGGGAAAGTCGATTAAATCAACCTCAGTACGTGACTGGTACTTTATTTTATAGACGCCGCAAGGATGAAAGGGAAAGTTAACCGTAGCGGGATTTGAACTCAGATCATAAAGGGCCGTAACTCTATAACATTCAAGACAAACACCGTTTTGCATTATGGAAGCCGTGGTATTAGTTTTGGGTGAGTTGATATCAAGTAGTTAACTTTGTATAATAGAACCAGGAATAAAAATAGTTAAGTTAGTATTAGGAATATAGCTTAGTAAAGATTCTTCATAAAATTATAATGAACAGTCTTTAGATAAATATAAACACTTCAACCCTTTCGTAACCGTACATCTAACAATATAACTAACTTTCACAATATTAAGTTGGAAAGGTTTATTAAAATTTAACCCTTTTATTAGTATATGCTGCTAATGGTTTTCAAATAATTTTGGAAAGGATTTCAAGTTAGTAATACTAGTAATGTAAATAACTTTCTCATTTTTAAGTTGGTGTTTGGAATATAACTTAAGAGGTTTTTACATAAAATTAGGTTACAAAGTTTTTAGATAAATATAAACACTTAACTCTTTCATTACCATATTTCTTATAAAAGACACTGTCCATAGTTTGCAAATAATTATGAAAACAATCGAGAATATAGAGGGATTTAGTAACATTTGTCATATAACTAGCTTATTGATACCCCAAAACACACAGGTAATTATATTCTCAAATATGGCTAAGTGATGAGTTTTGTTATTCTGGGTTTCACTTGCGTACTCAGAGGATCATCAAAAAAGACTCTGATCCTATGAGTACACAAGTGAAATTCTAGAGTACCAAGACCCATCTCTTAGTCATAATAAAGAATATTTAAATTGTATTTCGATATTAAGTACTCATTCTCACGTCCATCAACATCACATGGATATGTATACATACATACATATATACATATATATACACACACACACACACATATATATATATATATATATGCACAAATATATATATATATATAACGGCGATGAATTAGTTTTGCGAGGTTTTTGATATGAAATCGTGCGTTGAAACAAATATATATACTTGGGGAGGGTCATATTGTTGTAATAATATTGCCAGAATTAATAACAGAACACACTCACTGTTTGGTTGGTTTTCGCTTCTGTGTCTTTTATATCGGTTAATTTAATTTTTAGTCTTTGTTAGACTATATATATGTGTTTGTGTCTATATTATATCTGTATTTTTGACCGTTGGTCAGTCAATTGAGGACCGAATAAAAAAAATAAAAAAATTAAATTAACCGATATAAAAGACACAGAAGCAAAAACCAACCTAACAGTGAGTGTGTTCTGCTATTAATTCTGGCAATATTACTACACGAATATGACCCTCCCCAAGTATAACAATTTATATATATATATATATATATATATATATATATATATATATATCATCATCATCATCATCATTTCATTTTACGTCCACTTTTTCCCTGCTTGCAAGGGTGGGACGGAAACTGATGCTGGCTTGATTTCTACAGCTGGATGCCCTTCCTAACACCAACCTCATTTACAGTGAGTGCTGGGTGCTTTTTTGCCGTGATATATATATATATATATATATATATATATAAGCGCGGAAGATGGACGTTAAATGATGATGATGATGATGATGATGATGATACACGCACACAAATATATTATAATTTGATATCCATTATCTCTGTTAGCAAGGAAATATATATCATCACCATCATCATCACATCTGCTTTTCCATGCTTGCATGGGTTGCACAGGTCCTGCTTGACATGGTGTTTCTCCACATGCCACAATCTTTTGTCATTGCCTTTGTGAGTCTCAGTGATTTGGGGTCAGCCCGCACAACCTCTGTCCAGTTCTTTCTTGATTTACCTCTTCTGAGACCTCCTTCTACTGGCATTTCCTGGCACTTCTTTACCCAACAGACATTGTTCATGTGCATCACATATCTGTACCAATGTAGTCTTCTCTCCTTCTGCACATGTCCTCTGCAGCCACAGCCCATGTTTCACTACCATGCTGCACTGCACTTCACACACAGGGATCATACAGTCATCCTTTTGTACATAGGGATAAACCTTTTGTTGTCAACAGTGGTAGTAGCTCTCTAAACTTTTTCTATCCTATCCTTATTCTAGCTATTATGTTCTCAGATCACCCCCTCCACTCCATTACTAATTATGTCACCTAGATAGCAGAAGCTATCAACATGTCTATGGGTACTTCCTGTGACTGGAATAGGTTTACATCACTGGCTATATTCCCTTTGGTTACCCCTGTGTATCTACTGGTTATCCTACTTCATCTCTGGTGTACTCAAGATTTACATTGTGTACATTATATGGAGTTTATGCCTACTCCCTTTCTACATATTGAGCAGGGTCACTTCCCTGAAGGAATCAGGGTCCTATCATCTCTCCTACTCACTAACACTTGAGTTTTGTCTAAGTTTATTCTCAGACATTTTGATTCCAAATTCAGCTATAAGGACCAGGTTATCTACACAGAGAAGTTCCCATGGACAACCAGATTTATACTCCACTGTTATAGCCTGGAGAACTATGATGAACAACAATGGGCTTAAGAACCGAACATTGTTGAACTCCTACTTGTACCTTTAATTCCTCACCAGACTCACTTCCTATTCTCACTTTTCTGACAACTCCTCAGTACATGACTTGCACTACTCTCACCAACCATATTTCTACACTTAATTTCATTAAGGACCACCAGATAATAGATCGGGGTACTCTGGGAAACAGTTTTTCTAGATCAATGAAAGCTAAATATAGTGGCTTATTTTTGACAAAGAACTTCTCTTGTAGTTGCCTCAATAAAATGAGGGTGTCTGTAGTACCTTTCCCAGGCATGAAACCAAATTGTATCTTGTCTAATTTGACTCTTTCTCTAATTAGTTGCACTATAACTCTTTCTATCACTTTCATAACTTGGTTCATTAGTTTTATTCCTCTGTAGTTGCTCCTTTCTATGGCATTAACTTTGCCCTTGTAGTAATTTATGTTTGAACAGCTACACCAGTCATTGGGTATGACTCTGTCCTTATTACTTGATTGACTATGCAGGTTACTAGTAAGACTCTACTTTTCTCTCAATCTTTTTAGCATCTCAGTAACTATTTCTGATGGTCTGTAACTTTACCATTTTTCATCTCTTTATTTGCTTCTTTAACCCTATAACTGTCAACTTCAATGGTTGGCCCTTCTGTTGGGTAAGTTAGGAGTAGTCTCTCTTCCTCCCATTCATTCTCTACATTCATCAGCCTCATAGTAACATCTCCAGGCCTCTTTCTTTTGAGCATCATTGGTACTTAGTGCACCAGTGTCATTTCTAACACACTTTTCCCCAATAACATCATGATTCACACTCACACACTGCCTTGTAATGTGGAACACTTTGTGTTTCTGATCCTCAAGTCTCAAGACATTGGCAAACTTTCTTTCTTTAGTCTCTCTCTGAGCTGTACATATGCTTCAGCTTGTGCTTGTGGAAAGTCTTCTGTATTACTGCATATTGCCAGAGATCCTGGTCATGTGTCATCTCCTCTGCGAAGTGTAATTGGGCAAGGTCGGCTTTTATCATCTCATCTCAGGTCTTCCTGGGTCTCCACACTCCAAGGCTTCCAATGACTTTGACTACTCTGCAGTTTTTTATGCAGCTGTCATCCTTCATTTGCAACACATATTCATACCAACGCAAGCTCCTCTCCTGCACACAGCATTTGATTCCTCTTATGCCTAGTTTCTCTCTCAGTTTATGCTTCGCTGTTCTCGAATATTACTATTACACATCCATCGGAGCATCTAGGCTTCATTTCTTTCCAATCTACACAAGTCTTCTGCACACAACGCCCAAGTCTCACTACCATGCAACATAGCTGTACGTACGCATGCATCATACAGTCTGCCTTTCATTCTGAGGGAGAAGCATTTTGTAGCCAGCAGTGGTAGTAGCTCTCTGAACTTCCTCCATCCCGTTCTTACTCTGGCTACTGTACTTTCAGAACACTCACCATCGCTGCTAATTTGGTCACCTAAGTAGCAGAAGCTATCTACTGTTTCTACAGAACCCTCTGAGAATTTGGTAGTGCTTGTTTCCTGCAGTCTTTTGCTGCTTACTGTTCCAGTGCAACTGCTACATGTAAAGCCTACATTCTTAGCTAAACTTCCTGAGATCCCACTACATCTCTTGTGTATCCACATTTTGCATATGGGGCAGAGGATCGAATATCTACCAACACCTTTCCTACATACAGGACAAGGCCATTTCCCAGAGGGGATCTGGGTTCTGTTTTCTCTTCTACTTACTAGGACCTTAGTCTTTGTCAGGTTGACTTTAAGACCCTTTCTTTCTAGTCCCTGCTTCCATGTTTGAAATTTCTTTTGTAGTTCCACCATAGATTTAGCTATAAGTGTAAGATCAACTGCATACAGAGGTTCCCATGGGCAGCTGGTCTTAAACTCCTCTGGTTTTAGCCTGCAATAGTATAATAAGCAGGAGAGGGCTAAGAACAGAGCCCTGGTGGATGCCAACTTGTACGCTAAATTCCTCACTATAGTCTAACCCATGCTAGCGTGGAATATAGATGTTAAATGATAATGATGATGACGATGATGAGTCATTCTTAATCCAGACTTTGCCGACTGCTCCCCTATATATGACTTGTACAGCCTTCACAAGCCACTCATCTACTCCTAGTTTTCTAAGAGCCCACCAAATTATGTCATGGGGCACTCTGATATATATATATATGTAAAAGGTAAACAGAAATAACAACACAATCGGTACAGTATATGGAAGGAATATATTGGTTTAACACTTGAAATAACAAGGATGCTAGTCCTTCATCAGATGAGAGAATGAGAAATTAGAAAGATTGAAGGGATGGGCAGGGCAGAATTGGAAAAAAACGTTTCAGCGAAAAGTAACAGGTCAATTCATGTTGCCATCTCTTGGAAAACTGTTGGTGTTGGTGTTTTGTGTATTATATACTTTTTTTTAGAAAAGTGGATGATAGAGCGTGTCTACCTGAAATGGAAAAAAAAAACCGTTTTGTATATAGAACTATCCGTGTGTGTGTGTATGTGTATGCGTGTGTGATATCATACATCCTTACGAAGCTAAGAGGATATGTGTGTGTATATGTAAGTAAAAGAATGTCTGTGTGCTTGTAAGTATGAAGTTGTGAGCAAAAGTATGTTAGTAAGCATGAACATATATGCGTAATATTAAAGAAATTGGGGATAGGAAAATCAAACTGATTGTGGGTTGGATGGGAGGAGGTAAAGTCGAGATAAGAGTGGGAGTCAGTAGGTTTATAGAAGGTGGAAGTAGAGAGGATGTGGTGACTGTGATCGATACAAAGAGAGTGAGATATCAAGAAATTAGACAGAAGTGTTGGAGACAGAGGTGGTGAAGGTGAGAGCGGGATGAAAAGATTGAACGAAAGATATATATATATATATATGTTCAATCTTTTCATCCCACTTTCACCTTCACCACCTCTGTTTCCAATGTTTCTGTCTAATCCAGACAGCTTCCAAAAGTAATGGTTGCATTTTAAAAGGGTTCGTCAAAGCTATTTGTAAAACTGTTATATATTGTCTTTTGTCTGATGAAGGCATACCATAATTTAATGTGGTATCCCTGAAATATGTATAATGAAATAAATATGGTTTTATAAATATAGTTTCCATTTATTAATATCGTATATATATATATATATATATATATATATATATATATATATATATATATATATGGAGCAGGCCTGTAGGCAGGAGGAGAGTAACATGGTGGTGGAACAGTAAGGTGGAGGGGTCAATTAAGGCCAAAAAGCAGGCTTGGAAAGTATGGCGGGATGGGGGAAGTAGAGAAGACTATCAAGTGGCCAGGAGGGAAGCTAGGAGACAAGTGTACTTAGCAAGAAGGGAAGCTGAGGAAAGAAAGTTCAAGCATGTTCTACAACGCGATGACCAAAAACGTGAGGTGTTCAGGATTGCTAGGCAATGCGTCAAGGAAAACCGTGATATTGTCGGGGAGAAGTGTGTACTAAACGACAATGGCACACTTGCCATCACCGACGCTGATAAGAAGGTAGCTTGGAAGTGTCACTATGAAAGGCTACTAAATGAGGAGAATAAATGGGAGAAAGACAGTCTCCCCCATATCGACCCAATAGAGGGACCAGCAGTGTTAGTCGAGGGGAGTATAATAAGTAAGGCAATCAAGGATATGAAGACGGGTAAGGCGGCTGGGCCTTCAGAAATAGTTGCTGAGATGCTGAAGGCATCTGGCACGGTGGGACACACCATGGTCACCCGCATAGTTAACCAAGTCGTACAGAATGGGGTTGTTCCGAAGGACTGGCATAGCAGCATCATCGTTAACTGTTATAAGGGTAAAGGAGATGCCCTAGATAGGAGTAACTATAGAGGCATTAAATTAATCGACCAGGTCATGAAGGTCACGGAAAAAGTAATAGCGCAACTAATCAGAGAGAGAATTGACCTAGATGAAATGCAGTTCGGGTTTGTGTCAGGCAAAAGTACCACAGACGCTCTTTTCATAGTACGACAACTACAGGAGAAGTACCTAGCTAAAGGTAAACCCCTCTACTTAGCTTTTGTCGACTTGGAGAAAGCCTTCGACAGAGTCCCCGCTCCATTATCTGGTGGGCTCTTAGAAAACTAGGCGTTGACGAATGGCTTGTGAGGGCTATACAAGCCATGTATAAAGAAACAGTCAGCAAGGTTAGAATTAACAACGAATATAGTGAAGAGTTTAGCGTAAAAGTTGGCGTCCATCAGGGCTCTGTTCTCAGCCCCCTACTATTTATTATTGCCCTTCAGGCTATAACAGAGGAGTTCAAGACAGGCTGCCCATGGGAACTCCTATACGCAGACGACCTGACACTCATAGCGGAATCAATGGCCGAGCTAGAGAAGAAATTCCAAACATGGAAGCACGGCCTAGAGTCAAAAGGACTTAAAATTAACCTGGCTAAGACCAAAGTTCTAGTTTGTAGGAAAGAAAACAAGGCGGCGATCCCTTCTGGGAAATGGTCGTGCTTGGTATGTAGGAAAGGCGTAGGTAGAAACTCCATTTTATGTCCTAAATGCAAAGTATGGGTGCATAAAAGATGTAGTGGGATCACAGGTAAGCTAACTAAGAACATAGATTTTACATGTGGCCGGTGTTCTGGTGCAATAAGTAGCAGCAAGTGCCCACAAAATACTAGCTCTTTCAATTGCGCAGAGGGTTCTATAGAAATAGTGGACAACTTCCGTTACCTGGGCGATAAAATCAGCAGTGGGGGAGGGTGCTCTGAAAGTACTGTAGCTAGAGTCAGAACTGGTTGGAAAAAGTTCAGAGAGCTTATACCACTATTAGCTGCTAAAGGGTTCTCCCTAAAAATGAAAGGCAGGTTGTACGATGCCTGCATACGAACAGCAATGCTGCATGGCAGTGAGACCTGGGCATTGTGTGCAGAGGATATATGCAGACTAGAGAGGAACGAAGCTTGCATGCTCCGCTGGATGTGTAACAGTAATATATGTGAACGGCAAAGCATAAACGAACTAAGGAAAAAATTAGAGATAAGAGGGATCAGATGTTGTTTACTCGAGAGAAGGCTACGTTGGTATGGACACGTGATGCGCATGAAAGTCGATAGCTGTATAACAAAGTGCAGGGCAATAAAGATAGACGGTAGTCACGGAATAGGCAGACCTAGAAAAACCTGGGACGAGCTGATAAACTCCGACATCACACACTTACACCTCTCCAAGACAATGTCACTGGACCGAGACCTTTGGCGGTACTCAGTAACAGAGAAGACCCGCCTTACCTAAATATATAGTAAAACCTACTCCAGCCAGTAGGCATCTCTAACAAAATACACCCCGTCCCACCACCACCACCCCCACCCCACCCACACCACCCCGTTCTATGTAAAGTTATGTTGGTGCCGCGCCATCCAGGCCGAAACAAATGAGATCGTGTAGGTGTCACGACAAAAAAACACACAGTCCACGCTGTAATGTGGCCGTGTAGGCAACACGGTAAAAACCTCCCAGACCCACACTGTAAATGTGGTTGGTGTTAGGAAGGGCATCCAACTGTAGAAAACCTGCCAGATTGTCCTATGCGAGCAAGACAATTACTCTTGCTTCAAGTGGGACTACCCCTGTCCAAACCTGTGGAACACGGACGTTAAACGTTGATGATGATGATGATGATATATATATATGTATGTATATATATGTATATATATATATATATATATATATATATATATATATGTATATGTATATATATATATATATATATATATATATATATATATATATATCATCATCATCATCATCATCATCAGGTTTAGCGTCCGTGTTCCACGCTTGCATGGGTTTGGACGGGGGTTTTCCCACTTGAGGCAAGAGTGGTTGTCTTGCTCGCATAGGACTGTCTGGCGGGTTTTCTACAGTTGGATGCCCTTCCTAACACCAACCACATTTACAGTGTGGGGCTGGGAGGTTTTTACCGTGTTGCCTACACGGTCACATTACAGCGTGGACTGTCTGGCGGGTTTTCTACAGCTGGATGCACTTCCTAACACCAACCACATTTACAGTGTGGGGCTGGGAGGTTTTTACCGTGTTGCCTACACGGCCACATTTACAGCGTGGACTGTGTGTTTTTTTGTCGTGACACCTACACGATCTCATTTGTTTCGGCCTGGATGTTGTGGGACCAACATAACTTTACATTGAAAGGGGCGGTGTGGATGGGGTGGAGGTGGTGGGACGGGGGTGTGTTTTGATAGAGATGTACTGACTGTAGTAGGTTTTTACTTTGTATTTAGGTAAGGCGGGTCTTCTCTATTACTGAGTACCGCCAAAGGTCTCGGTCCAGTGACATTATCTTGGAGAGGTGTAAGCGTGTGAGGTCGGAATTTATCAGCTCGTCCCATGTTTTTCTGGGTCTGCCTTCTCCATGGCTACCGTCTATCTTTATTGCCCTGCACTTTGTTATACAGCTGTCGTCTTTCATGCGCATCACGTGACCGTACCAACGTAACCTTCTCTCGAGTAAACAACATCTGATCCCTCTTATTTCTAATTTTTTCCTTAGTTCGTTTATGCTTTGCTGTTCACGTATATTACTATTGCACATCCAGCGGAGCATGCAAGCTTCGTTCCTCTCTAGTCTGCGTATATCCTCTGCACACAATGCCCAGGTCTCACTGCCATGCAGCATTGCTGTTCGTATGCAGGCATCGTATAACCTGCCTTTCATTTTTAGGGAGAACCCTCTCGCGGCTAATAGTGGTATAAGCTCTCTGAACTTTTTCCATCCAGTTCTGACTCTAGCTACTGTACTTTCAGAGCACCCTCCCCCACTGCTGATTTTGTCACCCAGGTAACGGAAGCTGTCCACTATTTCTATAGAACCCTCTGCGCAGTTGAAGTAGCTAGTATTTTGTGGGCACTTGCTGCTACTTATTGCACCAGAGCACCGGCCACATGTAAAATCTATGTTCTTAGTTAGCTTACCTGTGATCCCACTACATCTTTTGTGCACCCATACTTTGCATTTGGGACATAAAATGGAGTTTCTACCTACGCCTTTCCTACACACTGAGCATGGCCATTTCCCAGATGGGACCGCCGCCTTATTTTCTTTCCTACAAACTAGAACTTTAGTCTTAGCCAGGTTAATTTTAAGGCCTTTTGATTTTAGGCCGTGCTTCCATGTTTGGAATTTCTTCTCTAGTTCGGTCATTGATTCAGTTATGAGCGTTAGATCATCTGCGTATAGGAGTTCCCATGGGCAGCCGGTCTTGAACTCCTCTGTTATAGCCTGAAGGGCAATAATAAATAGTAGGGGGCTAAGAACAGAGCCCTGATGGACACCAACTTTTACGCTAAACTCTTCACTATATTCGTTGTTAATTCTAACCTTACTGACTGTTTCTTTATACATGGCTTGTATAGCTCTCACAAGCCATTCGTCAACACCTAGTTTTCTAAGAGACCACCAGATAATGGAACGGGGGACTCTGTCGAAGGCTTTCTCCAAGTCGACGAAAGCTAAGTATAGGGGTTTACTTTTAGCTAGGTACTTCTCCTGTAGTTGTCGTACAATGAAAAGAGCGTCTGTGGTACTTTTGCCTGACACAAACCCGAACTGCATTTCATCTAGATCAATTCTCTCTCTGATTAGTTGCGCTATTACTTTTTCCGTGACCTTCATGACCTGGTCGATTAATTTAATGCCTCTATAGTTACTCCTATCTAGGGCATCTCCTTTTCCCTTATAGCAGTTAACGATGATGCTGCTACGCCAGTCCTTTGGAACAACCCCATTCTGTACGACTTGGTTAACTATCCGGGTGACCATGGTGTGTCCCACCGAACCAGATGCCTTCAGCATCTCAGCAACTATTTCCGAAGGACCAGCCGCCTTACCCGTCTTCATATCTTTGATTGCCTTGCTTATTGTACTACCCTGGACTAACACTGCTGGTCCCTCTATTGGGTCGATGTGGGGGAGACTGTCTTTCTCCCATTTGTTCTCCTCATTTAGAAGCCTTTCGTAGTGACACTTCCAAGCTACCTTCTTATCAGCGTCGGTGATGGCAAGTATGCCATCATCGTTAAGTACACACTTCTCCCCGACAATATCACGGTTTTCCTTGACACATTGCCTGGCAATCCTGAACACCTCACGTTTTTGGTCCTCACGTTGTAGAACATGCTTGAACTTTCTTTCCTCTGCTTCCCTTCTTGCGAAGTACACTTGTCTCCTAGCTTCCCTCCTGGCCACTTGATAGTCTTCTCTACTTCCCCCATCCCGCCATACTTTCCAAGCCTGCTTTTTGGCCTTAATTGACTCCTCCACCTTACTGTTCCACCACCATGTTACTCTCCTCCTACCTACAGGCCTGCTCCAGCCACACTTCGTCTGCCGCCGTCAGCAGGTTTGCTCTCAGGAATTCCCACTGTTCCTCTATATTATACGACTCTAATTGCTCTTCCTTACTGTCGAAAGCGTCAAGTAATATGCTTTGAAATTTATTTCTGGCTATGGGGTCCTTTAGCTTCCATATTTTTCTCCTGAGGATAGTCCTCTTCCGCTGTCTAGTACGTCTCGTCCTGACTATGAGGTCGCTAATTATCAGTCTATGTTGGGAGGTGAATTCTTCATGGGGGAGGGATTTAGTGTTAACAACAGACACTCTGTCACGTCTTCTGGTAAGGATATAATCTACCTGGCTTGTGTGTTCCCCCGATCTATAGGTGATCAAGTGATTGTCTCGTTTTTTGAAGTTAGTGTTACAGATAGTTAAGTTATTTGCGTCGCAGAATTCCAGGATTCTGGAGCCTTCCTCATTTCTAGTACCGAACCCATAGCCTCCATGGATTCCGTCATAGCCGTCACAATGTTGTCCAACGTGACCATTTAGGTCGCCTGCAATAACTATATAGTCACTGTCGGTTATTTGGGAGGTAGCGCGTATCAGTGTCTCGTAGAATCTGTCTTTTATAGCGCCGGGCAGTCCGGATTGGGGTGCGTACGCAGATATTACTGTCACCATAGTTTTATTGAGGACAAGTCTTATTTTAATTATTCTGTCGTTCACTCTATTTACGTCTATTATCTTATCTGCCCACTTTTCTGCTACCGTGATTCCTACCCCACCCAACCCATTGTCATTTCCCACCCAGAAAAGCTTATAGCATCGTTCTTTACCCACGTAAATATATATATATATATATGTATGTATATATATATAGTGAAGGCACATGGCTTAGTGGTTAGAGCATTGGCCTTGCAATCGAAAGGTTGTGAGTTCATGTGTTGTTTCCTTGAGCAAGACACTTTATTTCACATTGCTCCAGTTTACTCAGCTGTAGAAAGTGGAATGATAGGGACCCCAGGGGTCCCTATCATTCCACTGCAAAGTGGTCGTGTAGGTGCCACGGTATAAAAGCACCCAGCACTCACTGTAAACGAGGTTGGTGTCAGGAAGGGCATCCAGCTGTAGAAATCAAGCCAGAATCAGTTCCCGTCCCACCCTTGCAAGCAGGGAAAAGCGGACGTAAAATGAAATGATGATGATGAATGATGATATATATATATATAAATGGTGTGGATGATATTTGTTCGCAATTTTCAACTGCTAATTTTATGCAAATTTTTTTTTACTTCCGTTGTCACTCTTGTCTTCATAGAAACAGTGACTATATTTCCATTATTTATTTTCAGAATAATTGATTATGAATAATTTTGAACCTCCAAATTTGTGGAAGAGACACGAACTTCTTCTTGGAATCCGCGCCGGGAGGACAAATAAGGAAATTTCAGACTTTCTCAGCGTCAGCAGGAGAATGGTGTCTCATCCAAAGACGTGCCCAGAGTCATGCAGACAAAGTTTCCAGCGACAACATTGGTCTTAGGACAACATTGGTCTTAGCTGAACACCGATGGCTACATCCGCGTTCTGAGCGAGGTAGTAAAGCCCTGGATCAACCAGGTAGCTGCAGGTAGGCTGTACGTGTGGCAGCAAGACTCAGCGCCCTGCCATACCAGCCAAAAGACCCAAGCCTGGCTGTCAGAGAACTTCGTCAACCACACTTCACCTGACATCTGGCCTCCCAGCTCGCCTGACTGCAACCCCCTCGACTTCTTTGTGTGGGGCTCAGTGGAACTAGACACCAACAGATCTAGCTGCAATACGAAAGACGATCTGAAGGCCAGGATCACAAGTGCCTTTAGGGGCCTAAGTCGGGGGACAGTGACGAAGGCCTGTAGCCAGTTCCGAGGCCGCCTTGAGGCCATCATCAAAGCCAATGGCGGGTTTATCGAGTGAGATCGAAAGAACAAGTCATGAAGACAAACTGACCCAAGTTTGATAAATATATCTTAAAAAATAAAACTACTGTTATTTTTTCCTAGACAGTAATCTTGCGAACAAATATTGTCCGCACCCTGTATATATATAGAGTGAGATGTGTGTATGGTTGTGGGGTGAGTGCCAGTGTATACACTTACATATATATTGGAAGGAAAAGATCTACTAAGGATTTTGTTTCAACTAATGTGTGTTCCTCCATTAATCAATACTAAATCATTTCTGTAATATTTATGTGTAGCAGTAATTTGAACTCTAGTGCTATGTTGGCAAAATAGGTCATTGTGACCACATGCTGTAAAATTTACTGTTTCGAATTGACATCAATTTGTCTGCAGGAAAGCATTCGATGGATCATTTACAGTTTATCAAAGATAAGACTTTCTTGGCAACATTCTATTCTCGTCTCAAAGGAGAGAACACCTCATATAGTTGGTTTTCTGTAATTACAGAGATCTAACGCTCAGCCAAACACTTTGGTCTTCTTGACAAAGGGCCCAACACAACAAAGTTCAGTCCACAGAACATGGTAAATAACATCGTTTGAATTATTTCACACATGACTACACCACAATAACACAAGCTTTGTTTTCTTATATTGTCAACAATAGCCCCATAGCAGATTATTAAATTAATAAATATATTTATGAGGTGATTTGGTTTTTATTTCATTTCCTATGTGATCAGGGGGTATTGCTTACCTAAGGAATCATTACATCATCATCATCATAATGAACACTGTATCTCACTTGTACACCCGCAATCTATGGACACATTGTATCAAGCCCATCAATCTCCTTTGCCTACACTCTACAGAAACATGACCACATCACCAAGCAATCCGTAAGTGAATATCAAACCACAGTACCAACTTATCTATCTGTCTATATAATGCTAAAACTCTGTGGTTGCTTGCTTGCTTGTCTGTAATGTAATACAGTCAAAAGGGCGCATAATGGGAAAATATTTTGAAAGGAAGTTGCTCCTGAAATGGGAATACAAATGAAATAAAACAAGTTTTGCGTAAATTGGAGCATGGGTTCCTTCATAAACAAAAAAGAGAGAAGGATAGAGAGAAAGAGATAGTGGTTGTGACAGAGTAGATAGAAAGAGAGACATAGAGAGAGGGAGAGGAGACAGAGAAGGAGAATGGAAGAGAGAGCTGGTGGTGATGTTCTGTATCTATATATATGTGAGTGTGTGTGTATATATATATATGTGTGTGTGTCTATGACCAGTGTATATAGATCACTGACACCCACACATATATATATATACACACATACATACATATTTATATACGTATACACACACATTTATATATATATATATACATACACATATGTATATATATATGGGCCTTCCAGTTTCATTTCACATTATATACATGTCTGTGTATATTTTAATTTCAAAATTATTTTTAAGTGAACATGATTTAAAAAAATATTTTGAAGCGAACGTGACCCAACGGGTCACAGGTGGTCTAGTCACCAATTACATCTCCCACAACAACCAAATAACTTTCTATCACTCCATATGGTCTCCACCTTTCAAATTCTGAAACATCACACTAAGGAAAGAAAAAGAAAGAAAATTCCAAACCTAAAATCAAAAGTATTAAAGTCAACCTGGTAAAGACCAAAGTCCTAGTATCATCATCATCATCGTCGTCATCATCATCATCATTTTACGTCTGCTTTTCCCTGCTTGCAAGGGTGGGACGGGTCTTATTCAGCACAGCATCTCTCCACTTGTCACGGTCCTTCGTCATCTCCACCGTGAGCTTCAGCGATCTGAGGTCTGTTCTCACCACCTCCACCCATGTTTTTTGTGGTCTACCTCTACCAGGTCTTCCTTCAACTGGCATTTCCTGGCACTTCTTCACCCATCGGTCATCCTCCATGCGCATCACATGTCCATACCAGCTCAGTCTCCTCTCTCGCACATTACATTCTATCCCTTTCAGACACAGTTTCTCTCTCAACACATTCATACTGGGTTGTTCACGCACATTGACATTGCACATCCAACGGAGCATGCTTGCCTCATTTCTCTCCAGCCGTCGCATATCCTCTGCAGTGGTTGCCCATGTCTCACTACCATGCAGCATTGCGCTCCTCACACAGGCATCATATAACCGGCCTTTCGTATGCAGGGAGAAACCCTTCTTCGTCAGCAGAGGAAGCAACTCCCTAAACTTCTTCCAACCCATCCTTATTCTAGATACTATGGCCTCGGAACCACCCCCCCCTCCAATTCTAATCTGATCTCCTAGGTACCGGAAGTTATCCACCACTTCTATAGCACTCGCCTGCATTTGAAAAATGTGTCTATCAATGCGACTTCTACTGTCTAATTTCCCTGTACATCTACTGCATACATATTTCTCCCTACCTGTTAGTTTGCCTGCTACATCTCTTGTATACCCAGGATCTGCATTGTGTGCATTTTATAGAATTTATGCCAGTTCCTTTTCTGCATATCGAACATGGCCATTTCCCTGACGGAATTAGAGTTCTCACCTCTTTTCTACTCATCAACACTTAGCTAGGTTCACTCTCAGTCCTCTTGCTTCCAACTGCTGTTTCCATAGCCAGAATTTATTCTCTAGCTCCTCTACTGATTCCGCTATAAGAACCAGATCATCAGCATAGAGAAGTCCCCATGGACAGCCAGTCTTAAACTCCTCTGTTATGGCTTGGAGGACTATAATGAAAAGAGTGGGCTGAGGACCAAACCTTGATGTACTCCTACTTGTCTCTGGAATTCCTCACTAAACTCCATTCCTACCCTCACTTTACTAACAGCACCTCTGTACAAAGTTTGCACTGTCCTCACAAGCATTCCTCAACACCTGGTTTCCTTAGGGACCACCAGATGACGGATCGGGGTACCCTATCAAAAGCCTTCTCCAGGTCAACAAAGGCTAATTATAGTGGATTAATCTTCTTAAAGAACCTCTCTTATAATTGTCTCACCAAGAAGAGGGCATCTGTTGTACTTTTCCCAGGCACAAAACCAAACTGCAACTCATCTAGCTTGACCCTTTCTCTAATTAGTTGTGCTAATATCATTTCTGCCACTTTCATAACCTGATCCATCAGTTTTATACCCCTATAATTGCTCCTCTCCAGAGCATCCCCTTTACCTTTGTAGCAATTTATGAGAATACTGCTGCACCAGTCTTTGGGTATGACACCACCATATATAGCCTGATTGATGATGCGTGCAACCAGTTTAGTGCCTACGTCCCCTGATGCCTTCAGCATCTCAGCAACTATTCCCGATGGTCCAGCACCCTTACCAATTTTCTTTTCCTTAATAGCCTCTTGGACCCTATATTCGTCAATCTCAATAGCTGGTCCCTCTGTCTTGTCTACTGAGGGTAATTTCTCTCTGTCCCATTCGTTCTCCACATTCATCAGTCTCTCATAATGACATTTCCAGGCCTCCTTTTTCTGATCATTCATGACACTAAGTACACCGGCATCATTCCGGACACATTTATCTCCAACAACATCCTGATTTTCATTGACACACTACCTTGCAATGTGGAACACCGCACGCCTCTGATCTTCCCGTCGCAGAACATTGGCAAACCTCCCTGCCTGCTAAGTACACCTGATGTCTAGCTTCTCTCTTAGCGGCTGTATATCCTTCTCTACTCCTACCCTTTTTCCAAGCCTTCCATGCTAGTCTTTTGTCTCTAATGGCTCTATCTACTGTGCTGTTCCACCACCAGGTCACTCTCTGATTGGTTGGAGCTCTGCTCCAGCCACAAGTTTCATCAGTAGCCTGCAGTAAGTTGTCACGTAAGAAATTCCAGTTATTATCTATGTCATACGTCTCTAAATCGTCTTCTTTTTCGTCATACACATCTCGAAGGGCTTTCCTAAATTTGTATTTTAGTGAAAGGTCTTTTAGCTTCCAGACCTTTCTTCTCCACACCTTCCTGTATGTTTCATTCCATCTCTTGCTTACTGAGATATCACTAACGACTAACCTATGCTGTGGGGTACATTCTTCCCTAGGGTATGCCTTGGTATTTGACACCATCTGCCTGTCCCGCTGCCTAACTAGTAAGAAGTCAATCTGGCTTATGTGCTCACCTGATTTGTAGGTTATTAGGTGGTTGGCAGGTTTCTGGAAGTTAGTGTTGCAAATAGTCAGTGTACTTGCATCACAAAATTCAAGAAGTCTCACTCCTTCCTCATTTCTTGAGCCGTAACCGTGCCCACCATGTACCCCAGTGTAACCATCCTGGAGCTGTCCAACATAACGATTGAAGTCCCCTGCTAGCATAACGATGTCTCCGTCCTCTGTCATTGCGGTTGTTTGTAAAAGTTGCTCGTAAAAGCAGTCTTTCTCTTCTTTGCCTAGGCCTGCTTGGGGAGAATAAGCAGAGATAATTGTCAGTAGTCTCCTGGCTAAAACTAACTAAGCTTAATTATTTGATTATTAACTCGAACTACCTCTATTGTCTTATTGATCCATCTCTCAGCCAGGAAAATGCCTACTCCCCCTAACCCATCATGCTTACCTACCCAGAAAAGTTTATAGCTAAGATGTTTGCCTGTGACTAGTCTTGTGGAGACACCTCTCTATCTCACCTCTTGCACGCAACACACATCCACGTGAGAGTGCCAACATTAAGTGTTGCAATTCTGAGATGCTACGTCATCATATTTTTGTTGTTGTTCCTATATACTTGTTTCTGTGCTTATAATTGTTTTGGCATTGATACACTGGTTGGATGCCCTTCCTAACACCAGTGCCACTTTACAGCATGGACTGGGTGCTTTTATTCATGCCACCAGCACTAGAGAGGATGTCTTACTGGACTCATGGGCTCTCTCTACCCTCCATGTATGGAGAAAAGAAAACAGTATGTAGAAAGGAAAACAGGAAAATGGCCTTGCTCAGTGTGCAGGAAAGGAGTAGGTAGTAACTCCATTCTATGCCCCAAATGCAATATATGGGTACAAAAATGATGGAGTAGGATCTCAGGTAGGTTATCAAATAATTGTTTCTACTTTAGGCACAAGGCCAGCAATTACCTAGTGCATTACTGGTACTTTATTTTATCGACCCCGTAAGGATGAAAGGCAAAGTCAACCTCGGCGGGATTTGAACTCAGATCGTAAAAGGAATCAAATAATGCAGATTTTATATGTGGTCATTGCACAGGTGCAATAAATAGCAATAGCCTACAAGATATTAACTTCTTTAAATGCCTAGAGGGCTCGGTAGAAGTAGTTGATAGTTTTCATTACCCGAGCAACCAAATTAGCAGTGGAGGAGGATGTTCTAAAAGTACTGTAGTTAGTGTGAGAATGGGATGGTGAAAGTTCAGTGAGTTACTACCACTGCTAACTACGAAAGGTTTTCCTCTCAAAATGAAAGGCAGATTGTATGATGCATGTATATGAACAGCAATGTTGCATGGCAGTGAAACCTGGGCGCTGTATGCAGAGGGCCTATGAAGATTGGAAAGAAATAATGCTTCCATGCTTTGATGGTAAAGCATAAATGAACTGAGAGAGAAATTGTGTATAAAAATAATCAGATGCAGTGTGCAGGAGAGGAGGTTGCATTGGTATGGACATCTGATGTGTATGAAGGATGACAGCTGTATAAAGAGGTGCAAGGGGGCTCAAGGTTGATGGAAGCTACAGTGTAGGAAGACATAGATGTGGGATGAGATGATAAAAGCTGACCTTGCACAAAGGCGATGGCACAGGATCGAGATCTCTGGCATTATGAAGTAATACAGAAGATCTGTCTCCCCATGTGCACGGGTTGAAGCATACATCTTGTACGCACTATTTCCCCCCTCCCCCTTCCATACACCTCCACGCCTTAACACCCCTTCCCCCATCCACGTCCCTCTCCCTCTTGCTCCTTCCATGTCCTAACACTCCACCCATGCCCGAATTGAACACACACCACTCCGTTACATAGATCTACCCTCCCAAATTCCCCATCCCACACTGTAAAGTGGTTGTGTAGGTGTCAGGACAAAAGTGCCCAGATCACACTGAGAAATGGTTATGTAGGTGACACGACAAAAAATCCCCAGCACACACAGTAAATGTGATTGGCATTAGGAAGGGCATCCATCCATAGAAACCAAGTCAGAAAGAGTCTGTATGAGCAAGTCATGGTCATCAGATCCTGCTTGTCTCGCAATGGGGCAACTCGTCTAACCCATGCTAGCGTGGAAAATGAATATTAACCCTTTAGCATTTAAACCAGCCAAATCCGGCCAGAATTCTCTCACCTTTTTCAGTTCAAACTGGTTGTAACCAGCCACTCATACTGACGTTAAGGTATGGTTCCCAAAATAAATAACATTAAAATCTTGTAGATTCAATATTATGTGAAATAATTACATAAGATAAAGCCTTTACCATAAAAATACAATAGTAAATATAGAGTAATGTAAATGCTAAAGGGTTAAACAGTGATGATGATGATGAATATCTATAGTCTGTTACTTCAACTTCTAATAGCTTTTAGGACAACTTTAACTAAAGCTTATGTTCTTTCAAACTTTGCTGCTTTGGACAGGCAAAGGAAAGAGGCAAATGGGAAAGTGAGTTACAACATCTGGCTCAAAAGAGAAGTTGAATGGAGCACCGGACACATTGACGTGAATGAAGACGTCTCTCTAAAAGTCTTAACTCCAGACTCACCGAATGTGATGCTGTTCTGTTGTATGGAGGTGGATGGAGTCACAACATCCCCAAAGATTGTGCTGTTGTGTAGGAGTTGCATCACCTACATGAGTGGGTGGCCCCAAGTATCTCTGGGTAATGGTAGACTGAAAGAGAGATTAAGTGAAATTGCAAAGATGCTTGAGAGGAGACGAGTAGATGGCTGCTGTGCACAAAGGGCGAGATATGGGAATGCCACAGCTAGACTATTCACATCAGATATTTTGAATGCAATCTCTTCTAGGTAGGAAATGATAATTGGGTAGGTGGAGTAACCATTTTACTAGCTGAGAAGTGGGTATATTAGGAAATTGAGGGAGTTAGAATATATGACATGACTAAGTAGAGACGAGAGAGATCATTCCTACCAATTAGGCAAATATGCAAGCCAAATTGACTTAATAATCACCAGAAAACAAAATAGACAGATGGTTGTGAATGATAAGTTTCTTCCTGGAGAAGAATGCACCACCCAACACAAATTAGTTATTAGTAACATCAGAATAAGAACCAGATGGAACAAGCAGGAAAAAGTTTAGGGTGCTAGTTCCTCTGTTGATAACAAATGGATTTCTTCTAGGAGAAAAAGGTAGACTGTATAATGTCTGCACAAAAAATGTGATATTCCATAGCAGTGTGATTTTGACAGTAACTGCAGAGGATATACGGAAACTGGAGAGTATAAGAACAACGGGACATGGATGAACTGAGAGAAAAAACTAGGTTTAAGGGGAATCAGGTGTAGGGTGCTGGAGAGAAAACTGCACTGGTTTGGACGTGCAATGAATATAGATTATGAACACTGGGTTAAGAAGTACCGGGTGATTTTAGTGGACAAAAGCTGCAGTAAAGGAAGATCAAGAAAAACCTGGGCAGAAGTGGTTAGAACTGATCTCAAAATACTGAACCTCACGCAGATGATGATGAAGAACGGTATCGGTGGAGTTTGGCTTTGCTGGAAAGGACATATCCAACCTATGCAAACATAGAAAAGCACCATATAAAATGGCAATATACCACCTATCAACAGGTCAATACTTGGACAGAGACTCAGATTTGCTGGCCACTGTTGGCACAGCAAGGAAGAAATAGCAGGTGATGTGTTGTTATGGAGTCCATCTCATGGAGCAAGAAATGCTGGTCATCCCAAGAAGACATACGTCAAGCAACTTGAGGACGATACTGGATGCACTGCGGAAGAACTGGCAAACGCTATGAGAGACAGAGATCGATGGAGGAAGTGTGTCATAGAAAGCCGAGCAAGCTCGACCTGATGATGATGATGATATAAAATGATATGATGACAAATATTTATATCATCATCATCACTTTTACGTCCGCTTTTCCCTGCTTGAAAGGGAGGGACGGGAACTGATTTTGGCTTGATTTCTACAGCTGGATGCCGTTCCTAACACCAACCTCATTTACAGTGAGTGCTGGGTGCTTTTTTGCTGTGGCACTTACACGTCTACTTTACAGTGTGGGCTGGGTGCTTTTTTTGCCGTCGCACCTCCACGACCACGTTTCCGAGGCACAAAACCAAACTGTATCTCATCTAGCATGGAATGCTTGGAAAAATGGTGGGAGTAGAGACCGATACACAGCCGCTAAGAGAGAAGCTAGATGTCAGGTGTACTTAGCATGCAGAAAGGCTGAGAGTAGGAGGTTTGCCAATGTTCTGCGATGGGAAGATCAGAGGCGTGTGGTGTTCCACATTGCAAGGCAGTGTGTCAATGCAAATCAGGATGTTGTTGGAGATAAGTGTGTCTGAAATGATGCCGTGTACTTAGTGTCATGAATGATCAGAAAAAGGAGGTATGGAAATGTCATTATGAGAGACTGATGAATATGGAGAACGAATGGGAGAGAGAGAAATTATCCCCAGTAGACAAGACAGAGGAACCAGCTTTTGAGATTGCTGAATATAGGGTCCAAGAGGCAATTAAGGAAATGAAGAATGGTAAGGCCGCTGGACCGTCGGGAATAGTTGCTGAGATACTGAAAGCATAAGGAGAAGTAGGCACTAAACTGGTAGCACGCATCATCAATCAAGCTATATATGCTGGTGTCATACCCAAAGACTGGTGCAGCAATATTCTCATAAATTGCAACATAAGGTAAAGGGGATGCTCTAGAGAGGAGCAATTATAGGGGCATAAAGTTGATGGATCAGGTTATGAAAATGGCAGAAAGGATATTAGCGCAACTTATTAGAGAAAGGGTCAAATTAGATGAGATGCAGTTTGGTTTTGTGCCTGGGAAAAGTACAACAGATGCCTTTTTCTTGGTGAGACAACTACAAGAGAGGTTCTTAGAGAAGAATAAGCCACTATACTTAGCTTTTGTTGACCTAGAGAAGGCCTTTGATAGGGTACCCCGATCTGTCATCTGGTGGTCCCTAAGGAAACTAGGTGTTGAGGACAGTGCAAACTTTGTACAGAGATGCTGTCAGTAAAGTGAGAGTAGGTATGGAGTTTAGTGAGGAATTCCAGATACAAGTAGGAGTATATCAGGGTTCGGTCCTCAGCCCGCTCTTGTTTATTATAGTCCTCCAAGCCATAACAGAGGAGTTTAAGACTGGCTGCCCATGGGAACTTCTCTATGCTGACGATCTGGTTCTTATAGCAGAATCAGTAGAGGAGCTAGAGAATAAATTCTGGCTATGGAAACAGCAGTTGGAAGCAAGAGGACTGAGAGTGAACCTAGCTAAGACAAAAGTGTTGATGAGTAGAAAAGAGGAGAAAACTCTGATTCCGTCAGGGAAATGGCCATGTTTGATATGCAGAAAAGGAACTGGCATAAATTCTATAAAATGCACACAATGCAGATCCTGGCTACACAAGAGATGTAGCGGGTTAGCAGGCAAACTAACAGGTAGGGAGAAATACGTATGCATTAGATGTACAGGGAAATTAGACAGTAGAAGTCGCAGTGATAGACACATTTTTCCAATGCAGGTAGGTTCTATAGAAGTGGTTGATAGCTTCCGATACTTAGGTGATCAGATTAGCATGGGAGGGGGGGGGGGGTTTACGAGGCCATAGTATCTAGAATAAGGATTGGTTTGGAAGAAGTTTAGGGATCTGCATCCTCTGTTGACAAAGAAGGGTTTCTCCCTGCGTACTAAAGGACGGTTATATGATGCCTGTGTGAGATGCGCGATATTGCATGGTAGTAAGACATGGACAGCAACTGCAGAGGATATGCGACGGCTGGAGAGAAATGAAGCAAGCATGCTCCGTTGGATGTGCGATGTCAATGTACGTGAACAACTCAGCATAGATGAGTTGAGAGAGAAACTGGGTATAAGAAGGATAAGTTGTGGTGTGCAGGAGAGAAGGCTGAGATGGCATGGACATGTGATGCACATGTAGGATGACTGCTGGGTAAAAAATTGTCAAGAAATCCCAGTAGAAGGAAGACACAGAAGAGGAAGACCACAACAAATATGGGCTGAGGTGGTGAGAGCAAACCTCAGATCGCTGAAGCTCACAGAGGAGATGATGAAGGACTGTGACAAGTAGAGAGATGCTGTGCTGAATAGGACCCTAGCCACCCTTGCAAGCAGGGAAAAGCGGACATAAAATGATGATGATGATGATGATGATGATGATGCTCATAACCGCAATTGCAGACACACACGATGATGATGATTTGTATATATACTAGCATAGTACCAATCAAAAATCAAACTATAGCAACTGAAGTAAGGAAATATAACATTTTTTACACCAAGAAAATATATATTGATTCAAATATTTTTCCAGGGTGTCATATTCAAAAACTGCATCTATTGATCAGTTATTGATTGGTTATTGAACTAGTTATTGATTTCATTAAGGAGGTAGATATGTTGAGGGGCAACTGTTAGATGATGAAATATGAGAGAGGGAGGATGGTGAAAGAGATATGTGTATGTGTGTATGTGTGTGCATGTTAGTTTCTGTGCTTGTGTGTGTCAGTGTGTGTGGTATGTGCACATGTAGACACACACAAACACGTATATATATATATCATCATCATCGTTTAACGTCTATCTTCCATGCTAGCATGGGATATATATATATATATGCGCGTGCACGAGCGCGCTCGTGTGTGTGTATGAAAAGAAACAGACAGTTAGATAGATATAAAGAAAGAGAGAAAGAGATAATTAGTCAGATAGATAGATCAAAATAGAGATCTCTTCTACCACTTTCCTTTATCATCTCCTCTGTGACATTCAGTGATTTTGAGATTAGTTTTAATCATTTCTGCCCATGGTTTTCTTAGTCTTCCTTTTACTACATTTTCCTTTCATTGGCATTACCTGCCACTTCTTCACCCAGCGCTCATTGCCCATATGCATCACATGTACTTACTAGCACAGTCTTCTCCTTTACACACTTCATCTGATTCCTCTTATACCCAGTTCTTCTTTCAGTTCATTCATGCCCTATTGCTCATTTTTCACTAATCTGTATATTCACTACATTTACTTCCAATGTCAAACTTCTCATGCAAACATCATACATTCAACTCTTTGCTGATAAAAAAAATGCCCTTATTTCTCAACAGAAGTATTAGCTCTCATAACCTTTTCCAGCTGCTATGCTTTTAGCGCAATATCCTTCACTGCTAATTAGGTCACCTAATTAACAGAAGCTATCAGTCACTTTTATGGTATTTTCATGAGATTTAAGAAAGTCTATTTCTTTGCTGCTCTATACATTACTTTTAAGTTCTGTCCCTCCAAAACATTTCTTCTAAAGCTCTTCAAGCAGATTTAGCAGTAAGAATAAGATCACCAGCATAGAAAAGTTCATATGAACAACTAGACATAAACTCTTTTTAATGGCCTGGAGAACTATAATAAAGGATGATTATAAAATAAATAGGTAAAAATAAATGTATATATATATAAAAAGATTCAGATAGACAGGCAGTATATAGACAGCCATATATATATATATATATATATATATATATATATATATATATATATATATAAATAGACAGGTAGATAGGTAGAGAGATAGATAGATAGAAAGGCAGAAAGATAAAAAGACTGGTAGATAGATAGATTGACAGCCAGATTAACTGATAGATAGGTAGATAGATAGAATGAGAGATAGATAGACAAACAGATATACAGATAGACAGATGGATAGATAGTTATACACACACATATATATATACATATATATATATATATATAGAGAGAGAGAGAGATAGATAGATAGACCAAGTGTTACTTAGACAGACATAAAGTAATGCACAGCTTCACTATTGATAGTAATGCTATTACTACTGCAACTGCTGCTAGTACTACAATTATTTTGACATCATTGTAACATCACCACTGATGCTGTGAGCACGTGACCTTCTATACACATACAAAACACACACACACACACACATATATATATATATTTATACACACACACTGCATCATCTACCATTGCTGTTGTTGTTGATGTGCATTGGATAATAGCATTGTAAACAGCTCCTAAGCAGGTATGTATGTGTGTTTAAATATATATATATATTTATATATATATATGCATGTATGTATATATATATTCATATGTGTAAATGAATGTATATGTATTTTGTGTTGGCATTCATCTATCTATCTATCTATCTATCTATCTATCTATCTATCTATCTATCTATCTATCTAGGTTTTATGGTGGACAAGGGTGAAAGGGCTGAGGTCAGACACCTTTCTCTCCGGCCAACAACTGATTCTTTTTTTCAAATACCACTTTGGAAGAAGAATCAGGATGGAGAGAGAGGTGCTGTACCCCAGCAAGTTTTATGAAAGGTGGGTGAAAGTGGCGAAAATGGCCCGAGTGAATGGGCCTTCTCTCTATATCAGCCTGTAGGTTGAGGAAAAGGAGGAGGAGAGGAAAGGAGTACAAGCTCTTCGTACTCCTGGAGATGAGGGTTGTACATTTTTTTTCGGGGGTATGTGTTACCCATATAAACTGTCTCCCTCTATTGGGGAAAATCGACTAACTTTTAAATTCCATCTGTGATAACATTTTACACGTTTTCATTGTATGTAAACTTCCCCCTTTGTATTTGTCCCCTTCTTTTGTGCCCCTGTGGCTAATAAAGAAATCTATCTATCTATCTATCTATTTTTAAATTGCATTTGTGATAATATTTTACACGTTTTTATTGTATGTAAACTTCCCCCTTTGTATTTGTCCCCTTCTTTTGTGCTCCTGTGGCTAATAAAGAAACATATCTATCTATCTATCTCATCATCATTATCATTGTTTAATGGATGCATTCCCTGCTAGCAAAGGTTGATATATATATATATGTATATGTATAATACACGTGCAACAATAACTGCAGCAGCAGATGACGCAGAAGGTATATATATATATATATATACATATATATATATATATATATATATATATATATATATATATATATATATATATATATATATATATACATACATATATACATATATATATATATACATATATATATATGTATATATATATATATATATATATATATATATATATATATATATATGTATATGTATATATACATGTATGCATATATATATATATATGTATATATATATATATATCATCCTCGTTTAACGTCCATTTTCCACGCTAGCATGGGTTATATATGTATATATATATAAAATATAATATAAAAATGGCTTCTATAGGACTAGAACTGTTTTTTCAAAAGACATCATCAGGAAAGCCCTTTCAAATGAAACAGTTCTAGTCCTATAGATGCCATTTCTACATTA
>OZ024744.1:50356826-50399326 GCA_964016885.1 Eledone cirrhosa | reverse complement strand
TCCAGTTTACTCAGCTGTAGAAATGAGATGATAGGGACTGGGGTCCCTATCATTCCACTGCAAAGTGGTCGTGGAGGTGCCATGGCAAGAAAGCACCCAGCACTCAGTGTAAAGTGGACGTGGAGGCGCCACGGAAAAGCACCCAGCACTCACTGTAAAGTGGATGTGGAGGCACCACAGAAAAAAAGCACCCAGCATTCACTGTAAATGAGGTTGGTGTTATGAAGAAGGGTATCCAGCTGTAGAAATCAAACCAAATCAGTTCCCGTCCCACCCTTGCAAGTAAAGAAAAGCGGACGTAAAATGATGATGATACATACAAATAGACACACACAAACACACACACCCATATATATATATATATATATATATATATATATATATATATATATATATATATATATACATACAAACACACACATATATATATATACATATATACATACACACACATACACACACATATATATATAAATATATATATTTAGCATGAATTACATGTCTGAGAAAAGAACAGTAAATTTTTGAATATGTATATTTACTGGCTGACAACTTGATTAGTTTGCTTACTTAATATCTGATATATATATATATATATATATATATATATCATCATCATCATTTTACATCCACTTTTCCTCCCTTGCAAGGGTGGGACCGATCTATTCATGTATGTATGTATATATATGTGTGTGTATATACACACACACATATATATATATGTATATGTGTGTGTGTATATATATATGTGTGTGTGTACACACATAGGTAGAGAGATAGATGTTAAGAACTCTTACATTCATCAATATTAAACACTTGCAGCACATCAACAGCTTGAGATACAGAGAGATATATAAATAGATAGAAAGGGTGATAGAAATATGTATATTTACTGGCTGCAAGTTGATTAGTTTCCTTACTTAATATCTGATATACAGTATATATACATATATATACATATATTCTCCCCACTCCACCTTCACCCCTTCACACACACACATCCCACTATCACCTCTACTTATACACCCCCCCCCCCACATCACCACCTTCCCCCTCCACCTTCCACACCTACCCATCCTCTCCCCTGTCCACCTCACCTCCGCACACACAGACACACAGTCCTCACCACACACTGACCATTTCTCCACCTGTCATCCTCCTCTATTGCTATCACTTCACTCTGCCTTGACTCTCTGACCACTTCCTGTTGTGCGCGCACCCCACATCTCTCAACTACCGACCACCACAACTAATGGATTCCACACCACCAGTCATCGTTCCAGCTATCCACTCTATAACATGAAAAATATCCAGAACTATCTACAGAACTACCTTAGGAACTTACCCACGAACATATACTCATATTTTTTTCGAACCACGCCACCTACATCCACACCACGTATAAACACCAACACACACGTGCGTACCCCCACATATACACACTCAGCCTCCGGAATCCACACGCCCCCTCCCCCACCCCTCTGACCTCTCTCCATCCACACACACGCACACACCGACTTACACCCCACGCCTCGCACACACCTTTTCCTGAACATGGAACCTCGTTCTTCCCCCAACTCTCACATTCACATACACACGCACACACACACCTACACACATACACAAACACGCCCTTCAGCCCTCACCGTTCGGACCCCCACCTCCCTCTCCCAACTCCACCCGCCACCACCACTACACGCCTCACATCCTTCCACCACTTATTTATTTTTATGTTTATTTTTATTTTTATTTGTATTTGTACTCCTTCCATCGTTTTCCTTCCTTTTCTCTCCCCTTTTTTTCTGAATGGCTTTCCACCACTCCCCCACACACCCTCGGTGCTCTCTTCCCACCCACTTTCTCCTGATGAAGGGCTTATGCCGGAAACGTCGTTCCCCTCTCAAAAGCGTGAACCTAATAAACTCTTATTTGTACTGCCTCTCTGTTTTTGTTCCCGTCCAATTTTAACTATATATATATATATATATATATATATATATATATATATATATATATATATATATATATATATATATATATATATATATATATATATATATATATATATATATATATATATATGAAAACAGGGAGAAAGAGACGATTATGAGGAAGAAATATATATATGTGGCTGAGTGGTTAGAGAATGGGATTCGCAATCGTAAGGTTGTGAGTTCGATTCCTGGACCAGGCGATGCGTTATGTCCTTGAGCAAGATACTTTATTTCACGTTGCTCCTTCTACCTGGAGTTGCGACCGATAGATAGTATTAGCAATTGGAAAGACCAACGGAAACATTGTTCCCTCGGTCCGATTTGACGAAAGTCGATCGTTCCTATATATATATATATTTTCCTTTTTTTTGTCTCTCTCTCTCTTTTTTCTGGGTTAGAATGATTAAAACGAAATGTTTTACTTTGTGTGAAGTGTTAAGGTATTAATTGATTTATTTATTATTTAACAATGGCATTTATTTATCTATTTATATATTTAATTATTGTCTATTACCGGTTTCAGCATTTATATGCATTATCAAATGATAGTGAAATGTATTAGTGTGGTATATATATAGTTATGTAATAAACAACGCAAGATAATTATTTCATTTACCAGTGGTTTCTTGAAAGCAAACAAAATTTGCTTTCAGTCATCAGAATGAAAAAATCGTGGTGTATCTATAGACAGTTTTTTTAAAAATCCACTGTCAATAAATATATATATATATATATATATATATATATATATATATACGTATGTTTGCCTGAATATATATATATGTATATATATATATATATATATATATATATATATATATATATATATATATACATATACGTATGATTGCATATATATATATATATGTATATGTGTGTGTGTATATACATATATACAAATCATACACATATATATATATAAATATCTCTTCTACATATATAAGTATATATATATATATATATATATATAGTAATAATAATAATAATAATAATAATAATAATAATAATAATAATAATAATAATAATAGTAATAATAATAAAACATGTATTTATTTAATTTCAATTACCTCTGTATTGTATTTACTTTATTCTTAACTCTGAAGCGGAGAATCATTCGATTTGTTAGTTAGAATTTTAGTCTACGACTTCAGCTATACCATTTACGGTGTTTTGTCTTTGTGTGCAATTGTTCTCCACGCTCCACATATGATGTATTATATTCATTTTTTCCGTTCATTGCCAGAGAACATTAGTCTACGACTTCTTTTATACCATAAACGTGGTTCTGTCTTTGCGCGTAATTGTTTTCACCGCGCCAAATAATGACGTATTATATTCATTTTTCCCCCGTTCTTTGCCAGGGAACGTTCCCACGAACCAAAGTATCGTATTCCTGTCTTCCTCCGGTTGCAACGTTTTTTGAAATATCCACTTCTGCGTTCACAGATTGACTTTGTCAGTTTCAGAAGATCCCGTTAGGGTGAAAGTAGCGATTCTTTGCTTAAACTTTAATCTGTTATTTCAATAAATAAATAAATATATATATATATATATATATATATATATATATATATATATATATATATATATATATATATATATATATATATATATATAAGTATATGTATATATATACATATATGTATATATACATATATATATATACATATACTTATAATACAATCTCCTTTGAGCACATTACTGACAGGGAATAGTGAGAGTCTATGGCTCCGTTAATTTATCGTGATATACATATACTTATATATATATATATATAAGTATATTTATTAAAATAACAGATTAAAGTTTAAGCAAAGAATCGCTGCTTTCACCCTTAACGGGATCTTCTGAAACTAACAAAGTCAATCTGTAAACGCAGAACTGGATATTTCAAAAAACGTTGCAACCGGAGGAAGACAGGAAGACGATACTTTGGTTCGTAGAAACGTTCGCTGGCAAAGAACGGGAAAAAACGAATAATACGTCATTAATAGGAGCGGTGAAAAACAATTACGCGCAAAGACAGAACCACGTTTATGGTATAAAAGAGGTCGTAGACTAATGTTCTCTTAGGTGGTGCATAGAGACGTTCTCTGGCAATGAACGAAAAAACGAAGATAATAAGTCATATGTGGAGCGTGGAGAACAATAGCACGCAAAGACAAAACCACGTAAATGGTATAGCAGAAGTCGTAGACTAAAATTCTAGCTCGGAGACCGAATGAATCTCCGCTACAGAGTTAAGAACAAAGTAAATAAATACAATACAGAAGTAATAGAAATAAATAAATACATACACACAAACAGATACGTACATACACAAGCATACGCAAAACCTTACCATAGGTATACAAAACCACGCACATATAAATATGTGTGTGTGTGTATGCTTGTGTACAAATAAATAAATAATTATATAAACGTATATAAGTAAATAAATACGTATATAACAAGCGCACACACATACCTACATGTAAATACACGAATGTTCGGAGTATGTTTGTATTTCTGTCTATTTATCTCTGTGTATTTATTGATCTATCACCCTTGCTATTTATTTATATATATCTCTGTATCTCAAGCTGTTGAAGTGATGCAAGTGTTTAATATTGATGAATGTAAGAGTTCTGAACATCTATCTCTCTACTTATCACACACGCACACACATATCTACACACACACACACATATATAAATATATATATATATTGTTATACTTTGGGAGGGTCATGTTGCCAATAAGAAACACACGCACCAGTTGCTTTCACTTCAATTTAATATATATTTATAAATTTACAAATTTATAAATTTCTGGTTGGTTGGTTGGTTCCACAACCAGATAGTTGTTTATATATATATATAGTCATAGTTCTTTCGTCACACACTCTGTGACCTCTTCAGTGACTGGGGATTTCTTTCTTCGTTTCTGTGCCTTTCCTTTCTTCTATCCTACGCCATTTTGTTTGTGTGTGGGTTGCGTGCTCAGTTTGCGCATGCGCCACATCCGGGTGTCTGTGTGTGTTTGTGTTCATTTTTCTATTTTTCTATTTATATTTTCTATTTGTTTGTTTATTTATTTATTTATTGTTGGTTGGTTGTTTGTTCTATGTGTGTGTGTGTTTTCATTTTGTCTTGTGTGTGTTTTCATTTTGTGTGTGTTTTCAATTGTAAGTTGTTTGTTCTATGTGTGTGTGTGTTTTCATTTTGTCCTTAATTGTAAGTTGTGATGTTGCTGTTCCACTCATATTTTCTATTTAATTTTGGTTTTAATTCTTTTATGCTTACTGCCTCTGTAATTTGCCTAAACATTGCGTCTTTCTTGTGTGTGGATTCTATTTTTATTTCTATGCTCTCTAATTTACCCCTGTGTTCTATCTTAGCATGTTGGTAGAGCACAGATGATTCTTTATTATCTTGGAGGTCTCGCCAGTGTTCATTTATTCGTTCCCCTATACTACGAGCTGTCTCACCTATGTACACTATATTTTTGTTTCTACATTGTCCTTCAGTACATCTTATGCTATATACTACATTTCTAGTTTTACAGTTAATATGGGGGCTTATTTTACAGGTTATACATTTCTTATCTATACATGAGGGTCTTTGGAACGGGTATGTCTTGCTAATAAGTGTTTTTACGGAGGTACCAGGTCTTTCTACTATCTTAATATTGAGATTATGTTTCTTTAGGGCCCTTCTAAATTTGTAGGCTAGTTCGCCTCTAGGGGTTGTATTGATGAACATTACACTCTGGTATTTATTGCTATCATACCATGAGTTTATTCTATTGGCCTTGTTCTTAGTTCTTTCTATTCTATTCCAAAATTTGCTCCTATACAAGGGGCAGGTCCCATTTATGTCATTATGACATAAATGACATAATGAAACAAAAATATAGTGTACATAGGTGAGACAGCTCGTAGTATAGGGGAACGAATAAATGAACACTGGCGAGACCTCCAAGATAATAAAGAATCATCTGTGCTCTACCAACATGCTAAGATAGAACACAGGGGTAAATTAGAGAGCATAGAAATAAAAATAGAATCCACACACAAGAAAGACGCAATGTTTAGGCAAATTACAGAGGCAGTAAGCATAAAAGAATTAAAACCAAAATTAAATAGAAAATATGAGTGGAACAGCAACATCACAACTTACAATTAAGGACAAAATGAAAACACACACACACATAGAACAAACAACTTACAATTGAAAACACACACAAAATGAAAACACACACAAGACAAAATGAAAACACACACACACATAGAACAAACAACCAACCAACAATAAATAAATAAATAAACAAACAAATAGAAAATATAAATAGAAAAATAGAAAAATGAACACAAACACACACAGACACCCGGATGTGGCGCATGCGCAAACTGAGCACGCAACCCACACACAAACAAAATGGCGTAGGATAGAAGAAAGGAAAGGCACAGAAACGAAGAAAGAAATCCCCAGTCACTGAAGAGGTCACAGAGTGTGTGACGAAAGAACTATGACTATATATATATAAACAACTATCTGGTTGTGGAACCAACCAACCAACCAGAAATTTATAAATTTGTAAATTTATAAATATATAATAAATTAAATTGAAGTGAAAGCAACTGGTGCGTGTGTTTCTTATTGGCAACATGACCCTCCCAAAGTATAACAATATCGGTTTCAACACACGATTTCAGATAAAGAATCTTGCTAAACAAATTCAGAAACGATATATATATATATATATATATATATATATATATATATATATATATATATATATATATATATATATAAGTAAGGTACTCAATACATGGCAGAGTAAACATTTTTTATTTTACAGGACTAGTACTGTTTCATTCAGATGAAATCTTCAGGAGCTTCCTGAAGATTTCATCTGAATGAAACAGTACTAGTCCTGTAAAATAAAAATTTTTTACTCTGCCATGTATTGAGTACCTTACTTACTGTGGTTATCCCCGACTCAACCCGGGACCTACGTATATATATATATATATATATATATATATATATATATATATATATGCAATCATACGTATATGTATATATATACATATATATATATTCAGGCAAACATACGTATATGTATATATACCTATATGTATATATATATATATATATATATATATATATATATATATATATATATATTACGTTATTCCGGGTTGAATCGGAGGTAACCACAGTAAGTAAGGTACTCAATACATTGCAGAGTATAAAAGTTTTAATATAGATGAGATTCTACAGGACTAGAACTGTTTCATTCTTTAGAAATCATCAGGAATCCCAGATTCCTGATGATTTCTAAAGAATGAAACAGTTCTAGTCCTGTAGAATCTCATCTATATTAAAACTATATATATATATATATATATATATATATATATATATCAGATATTAAGTAAGCAAACTAATCAAGTTGTCAGCCAGTAAATATACATATTCAAAAATTTACTGTTGTTTTCTCAGACATGTAATTCATGCTAAATATATATATGTATATATATAATATAATGCTTAAAGCGTCTGTAAGAGGTAGACCGTTTGAGCACTCAATGCTCTTACAGAGCAGAGTATAATGTCACATAAGAAACGGTCGCCAGAGAAACGATTGTAATAGGTCTAATAAATTTTAATACGTCGCATCACGGATTCTCCGTTTCTTACATGATATTTATATATATATGTGTATGTGTGTGTATGTATATATGTATATATATGTGTGTGTTTGTATGTATATATGTATATATATATATATGGGTGTGTATGTTTGTGCGTGTCTGTATGTATATATATAAATGTATATATATATATGTATATATATATATATATATATGTATGTATATGTACATATATGTATCATCATCATCATCATCATTTTACGTCCGCTTTTCCCTGCTTTTCCCGGGAACTGATTCTGGCTTGATTTCTACAGCTGGATGCCCTTCCTAACACCAACCTCATTTACAGTGAGTGCTGGGTGCTTTTTTGCCGTGGCACCTCCACGACCACTTTGCAGTGGAATGATAGGGACCCCAGTCCCTATCATCTCATTTCTACAGCTGAGTAAACTGGAGCAATGTGAAATAAAGTGTCTTGCTCAAGGAAACAACACACCACCCGGTCTGAGAATTGAACTCACAGCCTTTCGATTGCAGGGCCAATGCTCTAACCACTAAGCCATGTGCCTCCAATTGTATATATATATATGTATGTGTATGTATATGTATTTGTATATATATATATATATATAGAAATATATAGGAATATACATGCATATATATATGTGTGTATATATATAAACATTTACATACATATACATATGGTGGCTGCCAACTCGTTTTCGAGTACGGCCACTACTTTATATCCATGTAGGAGAACCCCTACCGAAGCGCTGCATGAGTGTGACTTTTTAGTCCAGCCAGCGACTTGAAAACTCTGGTACAAACACTACACTTGTGACAATTATTGACACATAGTGCTGGGCCCATGGTACCATGTGAGGACAAGTGCAGAGAGATCTCCAGATATAAAGCAATGTCTGTGCCGTGAAGCTTTTATAGTGAGCAAAGGCACTGCACAAAGCCAGTCCCACTCTCTTAACCAAGATGATATTTACCAAAAAGAAGAACAAGTCAACATCATTGGATACCATCAAGGTTGCAGGTGTTATATCAGAGTTTTCCTTCTCCTAGAATTCTGCCTTGACAAAGGCTAAGGGGTCATCTCTCCCACATATACATATACATATACATATACATACATATACATATATATATGTCGCACTTTCTTTCCCCTTTCCCATATAAAGCGTGAAACTAATAAGACGTTTTGTACCTCTATTTGTTTTTTCCTTGAACTATATTTGTATATATTTTTATTTCATGTTTTCACTAACGATGAAAAGATGTAACAGGAAGAAAGAAAACTTCAAGGATACAGGAGTCCTGTGAACTGAACTCACTCACAAAGGAACAAGGTGAAAAAGGAGGCAGAGGAGGAAAAGAAGGAGATTTATACATTCAGTGTATTCTTCCTGTGAGTGGGGTTTCTTGGTTTATCATAAAACATGGCCTTCGACATTAAAAAACCAGCAGTGGCTGCAGACAAGCAAAACGATTTGCGAACAGTGGTTTTGGCAATTGATGGGACCGAATGTTCGGATTTTGCGTGGGAATGTAAGTATAGTGGAATTACTACTGAAATCATTTTGATTGTTATCATTGTTATTACTATTATTATTATTATTATTATTATTATTATTATTATTATTATTATTATTGATGTTGTCATTATTATTATTGATAGTGTTATTATTGTTGTTATTGCTATTATCATATTAACTCTTTCCTTGACAAATTTATGATGAAAGACAGTGCCTATTATTATGTTGGTGTTTGCAATATAACTTAATTATTATGAAATTCTGATCGTGCTGAAAAGAAAATGATGAATGTAAAAACAATATTTTTCAAATGCCAACAAAATGAGAATGTTATATTACTAAATCTATCGAAATTCTTGAATAATTAAAAAAAAAATTAAAAACCATAAATAATGTCATTGCATCATGATTTTATGTAAGAACCTTTCTCAAGTTATATTTCAAACAACAGTTTCATAATTAGGCCAGAGTTAACTCACATGTGACAATTGTGGCCATGATACATGGAATATGTTGTCAAAAGAATTTCAAGTAAGTGAACTAAATTTACACATTCACCCTAATGAAATTTACTACTTAGAAACACAACCTACACAGAAATCACTCATTTGAAGAGACTTGAGGAACTCAAGTTGAAACGGACATACTCTCCTCCATTGGAACTATAACTTTTAACTACATATTGCCTATTGGTGAATTTGGACAATTCTTTGATTAGGGTGATCTGCTGTTAGGTTTGACGCCAATTCTGTAGACCTTTTGTCTGAAGGTCGCGTAACCATGCCTGGACACACACACACCCTAATACATTTTTTCAATAAATATAATTCCACCCCCTCTCCATTATTATTCTATCTCAAGTTGACCAGGCAGATTCACTTGGATGTGTATATAGATGTACACATCCATATACTCACTAAGCCAGATATCTATACACACAACCACGCCCTAACCATTAAAAAAAAATCAACACTTATAAGAAGAGAATTTACTATTGGATAAACAATGTATGCCCTTATTTGGACAAACTACATCCCTGATGATACAGTCAGTAAACTGCCTAGCCCTTCGTCGGCAAATGGTCTGGAACTAGCTATTGAAATGGCAAAAGCTCAGCCAACGGGTCCTGACTCCTTATAATATTTCAAACTGGTTCTATCCTGATAAATATATATATATATATATATATATATATATATATATATATTGATAGTCGATCGAAAAGATCCCAGACCTCATTTGCTTAATGTGTTGGATGGAGCTTGTTAATCAGACCAAGGAAACAAGGTTCTCATTGGTCTTTCCAATTGCTAATACTATCTATCGGTCGTAACTCCAGGCAGAAGAAGCAACGTGAAATAAATAGTCTTGCTCACAGACATAACGCATCACCCGGTCTGGGAATCGAAAACACATATATACATATATACATATATATACATATATATATATACATATATATATATATATATATATATATATATATATATATATATATATATATATATATATATATATATATATATATATATATATATATATATGTAAACACATATATCATATATACATATATATATACATATGTATATATATACATATATACATACATGAAAACACATATATACATATATACATATATATATGCATATATATATATATATATATATTATATATATATATATATAGTGACGAAACATAAGTCAATTGCATGAACTCATAATCCTTTATTTACTGCTATATATATTTCGATGATAGCCATTGAATGGCTATGGCCTCATCAGGCAGTTAGTCAGTTCTTAGATATGCCAGCACTGTGTTTATGGTGTTGATCGTATCAGAGCCTTGGGACATATGAGCTTGTTAGGAATAATTTTATGTTGTCAGCAGGAATAATCTTAATTCTCATTGGTCAGTTTGTAGATGCTAGTAGGGTTGGTATTTGACCTCAAATAGGCAGGTGGTGTTGTAAAGTTCAAACCGTCAGGCAAGATGACAATAGTTCCATATGACTGATTTTCACAAAAACCATTCCTGGTCAGATATATATTCAATTGAGGTTTATAGTATGAAATTCGATACCACAGGTCAATCTTAAATTGAGGAATTTATATAGGGTGGTACTACTGAAAATTAAGGTTAGAGTAGAATACTAGAACATTTACATATAAAAGGACTTATGCTGGTTGACTTGCACATACATTCACACCCACCCCCACAGACACACACACACATCCACATATACAAATTGAGGAATTTATGTGGAGTGATAATACTGAAAATTAGGGTAAGAGTCAACTACTTAGAGAGTTTAGAAATAAAAAGACTTATGTTGGTTGACTTGTACATACACTCACACCTGCCCCCTCAGACACTCACACACATCTACACACACAAAACAATACAGGTGTGTATATATATATGTACGCACAAGTGCATATATATATATACGACAGAGGCCCCCAAATCCAAGTATAAGGCAGATATAAAACTAGGTGGGTGTTATTTTTAAAGAAAAGTAAAGTGGGTGTTTGGAAAAGTTATTGCTTAGACTAGTAGAGTGTGATATATATCTTCACAGCAATAGCTTGGGGGCTTTGAGGCTTAAGCGAATCCCTTAGTACAGATATATATACCCAGCCACACTTTTATACTTCTGGATGCGCGTGTATGTCTATATACACATGTGCACTCATACAAGAGAGCATATACAAATATACTCTTAAGCATACACTTGAACATTTTTCAAATGCAACCTGGGGTATTAGTATTTCGTTGCGTTCACATGAGTGTGTACATTCACGTAATCCCAGTATACCCTCACTATGTACGGTTGCAGGCAGTCATTCATGAGTATAGGGTTAGTACCTTGGTATGATTGTTCTTCCTGCGTGGTCCACTCCCGGGGGTGGGGGGGGGAGTTCCTCAGGTTCAATAAACGAGGTATGGTTGCCTCCTAACCAGAAGAGGATCCGGTGGACAATCCACCGTAGGGACCACAAACTATGGGTGGTTGTAGTCCATTGGTCATTGGTACGGGGTGTAGGGGACCTACAGGGAGGGGGGCGCGTTGTGGGAGGCCAGAACCGGGATTTATCCATATAGCTTGAGGAAAGTTCCCGTCCTTAGGTGTCTGCAGGCACTGAATAAGTCGGCCCTTCTGTTTAATAGCTTGGTTCCGCCATGAAGTGTCTCACTAAGACAGAGGTTGCAAATACCAGACCCACCTCTGTCTGGGGGAACCTTTCTAACCACGGACCAGACCAGAAAGTGCGGAGTCTTTTCAAGTTTGAGCTTCCAGATCAATTCAGAAAGGGCCGTACATTTCCTCTTTTCTATTCTGTTAAAGGAATGGCGATGGTTATACCACCTATCTGTGAAGCTCGTCGCCGTGGATCCTATGTAGTGGTGCTCCGAGTTAGGGGTTGTGACCTTGCACCTGTAGACTACGTTTTTCGTCATGTATTCATTACTAAGGGGGTATAGTTATGGGTCTCTGCAATTGTATGACTTCTTAAGCCCCAGCACATGTACCGCGTGGTTACCATCACTCGAGGTTGGCTGGGTAGCTGCCGCAATCAGCACAGGGTCCTTGGGTTCCAGTATGCTAGATGAGCCTGTCCGGGGGCTGGTGTGTCCTGCGTGCTGGTTCCGTTGTGTGGCTCCGGGGTTTACAGTGGTATTAGAGGAAGTGAGTCTATTCCTATTTATGCCGGCTATGTGCTGGGCTATGGAGCATGTGGTTGAGTAGGAAAGTTTCACCGTGTGCCTGTTGAATATTTTATGGTACTTGTGGGCCATAGGGAAACATTTATCCAGTACTCTAAAGAATGTTCTAGCCAGGTTGGTTCGTAGACCCACCGAGTACGGGGGGTTATATCATGTGACCTTCCTGGTCCTATTCTTGCGGGGTTGTTGGGTGTCCGCCATGGTCCATCACGGGGTTGTGCACAGCTCAGGTCGAGCTCGGTTGGTGTCAGTCAGGTGTGCGGAGCGGTCACTATCATGAGGGTTATAAGGGCCCACCGTGGGGCTATAGACCTGCGCGGTGCGGCCTCCCTGCTCAATTAGGGTTCGGCGGGTGGTGGGGCCGGTGCAGGGGTGGCCTACGCCCCGTACCACGTTGTAGGTATTAGACCGGTGGGGTAGGCGGGACCCTCTGCCGGGGGTTGTGACGGATATGAGTTTGGGAGTGTTACTACTGGTCAGCGAGGTGTTAGGTGGGCGACCCATGTCCCTGAGGGTATTGGCCCGGGGTACCCTTGGGTCATCTCGATCATGTCCCTTAGGGCTATAGATGATCCTATGGCTGTGGGATGCCTTAGCTAGCGCTGAGTTATAGTAATCAGCGTTACTATTGAATATCTCTTTATTGGCAGACAAGTTAGAGATCCTGTCAGAGACACTCTTAACTACGGTCTTAACTATAGATCTAGGATGATTGGACCCAGCGTTGATATACACCAGCTTCTCATTGGGTTTATGATATGGGTGGTGTAGCTTGGTGTTGAGGTTGAGGGTGGTGTCCAGGAAATTCACTACTTTTATATTGGGTTCCATCTCTACCTTAAGTCCTACCTTGCTAAAGAAGTGTCTAATTCTCCTCTTCATATTTTCGACCATTGTGGTGCTGTGGTCCACGACGGTGAAGAGTGCATCGTCTCGGTTCAGCGCGCCACCCAGGTTGGGTATTTCGCTCCTGATCTCGTAGAGTATGTATATCCCAACCAAGTCCGTTAGCTGTGCGGAGTCACTGGAGCCCATTGTAATGTCAAAATTATTTGGCCAGTCACTCCGGGTCCATATGTCCCCACCGAATTGGATCAGGGTCTTTCTGGCGGCGTGTATGATTCAGACCTCGTCGCGCGTTAGGTCTGTCCTATTCATCGCGAATATGAGTGCCTTGTTCAGGACTATGGGCGAGATAGAGGAGTAGTAATTGTTGATGTCTAGTTGTATGAAGATAGTCCTATGTTTGTCAGGTAAAAATGTAAACCAGTCCAGCACCTGGCTGGTGCAGGACCTGAGTTGTAACCTTATTTTACTCTTAAGTGTGGGCAGGATCCTATCTAAAATGCTTTTGCTGATAACCCCCATGTCTGACCGGGAGGGGACTATCAGTCTGACCGGCAGGTTAGACTCAAAGTTTGGTTGGTGCTCCCTTGGTTGGTATGGGGCCGTCCTATCATCTATGCCAAGACCAGATACGATCTCATAAGCGTTGATGTTGATATCTTCCAGGGTAGCCTCGGGCGTTTTTTTTGTAGCTTTTTCTCAATTCCCTGAGGTAAAGTCGTAAAGTTGAACGTCCATGCTGTAAAGGTTGTTGGTTTTGACGGCATGGACATATATATATATCATCATTTTATGTCCACTTTTCCCTACTTGCAAGGGTGGAACGGGAACTGATTCTGGCTCGATTTCTACAGCTGGATGCCCTTCTTAACACCAACTTCATTTACAGTGAGTGCTGGGTGCTTTTTTTTCATGGCGCCTACACGTCCACTTTGTAGTGGGGGCTGGATGCTTTTTTCCCATGGCACCTCCACAACCACTTTGCATTGGAATGATAGGGATCCCAGAACCTATCATCTCATTTTTACAGCTGAGTAAATTGGAGCAATGAGAAATAAAGTGTCTTGCTCAAGGAAACAACACACCACCCAGTCTGAGAATTGAACTCACCTTTCGATTGTAAATCCAATGCTCTAACCACTAAGCCATATATATATATATATATATATATATATATATATATATATATATATATATATATATATATATATATATATATATATATATATATATATATATATATATATATATATATATATATATATATATATATATATATATATATATATATATATATAAGAGACATAAAAGACATATATATATATATATATATATATATATGTCTTTTATGTCTCTTATATATATATATATATATATATATATATATATATATATATATATATATATAAGAGACATAAAAGACATATATATATATATATATTTTGCTATACAAAAAAGTTTTTAATCACATAGCTTACATTTGTTTCACTGAGCTGGTATGTCTAGAGATCGCTATCCGCCTAATTTTGCGTCACTCGATCGCCAATACAGAATTATAACCAGTCAGATCTTCGGAGCATGCGAGAATGAAGAAAATACACAGGCAAGAAAATAAAATAAAATATGGAGTAGTTATGGCATTCAATTAGAACAATAACAACAATTACAACAATGCTATCAATAAACTATTTAAGGAGGCCCTGACATTACTTAGGTGGGGGGTATATAATGTATCTAATGTTACGGCGTGAAAACCAGCTGTCATAAGGCAAAAAGTATCGTAGTATGTATCAATTTTAAATTATAAAGATAATGAAAACGCCTTGTTGAGTCAAACCAAGCCAAGCGTTAATATCCACTACCTGGAATACCATAACTGGACTTCATCTAAGTGGACTGCATTTAACTATTATTTGTTAATCCGTATATATATATATATATATATATATATATATATATATATATATATATGTATATATCAACTAGAAATTGTTTGACATATATATATCTAAAAAATAAAGACATGAAGCAATCACAGGGGATAATCTGTAAACATCTGTAAACACAGCTAGGTAGGTAACTAATTAAATTTAAACTAGAACTTCAATTATAGATACCTGTTAAAATGATTAATCTTCCTTGTATATATTTCATTATAGAAATATATTTCACCATTAATCCATAAATCACAGTACTCAAACCCGAATTTTCAACAAAGGAGAAGATTTAATTATCTGTGTTTACACAGCAAATGTAAATCTGCGAATGACCCGTCGCACGTGTTGCTTTTTTAAAAAAATACACACATCGTACCATCTTCATCCCAGTGGCATGAATAGGATTATCGACAGCTAGAAATAGCAGTCGAGTCCTTTCAACTGAGTTAGCTCTACAATTAAGGGGCCGTATATATATCCAAAATTAAATTAGGGGTGTCATGTCCGAGACATGCACCATAGAATATGCTCAAAGATTCCAATGAATAGATCCAAGCATTTTATATCAACTAGAAATTGATTGACATATATATCTAAAACAAGATGTTGATCCTGACATCGATGAAGGAAATTTGCTTGCATCAGAGCGAGAGAAATAAATAAAAACAAATGGAAACAAAACAAAACAAAATAAAACCGATAACCAACTCACTGCCAAATAATTTGAATTGGATTAGACAGAGAAAGAAAAAACAAAAAAAAATATAGAATATATTTATTTGCCGTTGTGCTGCAAAATGTTGCCGAAAGTCACTGACCCGCATCTCCGGTCAAGAAAGCACTCGAGCCTCAGCATACTGCCTGGCAGCCCGAATTGGTAGCAGTTTCATCTACCACCACCATTAACAAGAGGAAGGCAACGATAACAACAGTGACATTAACAACAACAACACATATGCGAAGATATCAACATCTTACAACACATATGTTTTCAGGATTGAACCACTCACCCTCAGCCACAAGGTCCTATGAGAAACTGCTAACATGCTCGCATGTGTGCGTGCTGAACTCTGGGTCTTTTCGCTGGGAACAACCCCGTTTTCTCTCTTCCCCCCGACCTTTGGTTTTTTTCTTTTTTTTTGTACATTCATCCATTCACTCATTCATTTGCTAACATTCTACCTTGTTGTGTGTCCCCCTCTATGCACCCCCCTTCTTTTCTCTCTTGTCTTCTGATGCCTCTATACCTGATATAGGTGAGTTATGAAGCCCTCTTACCAGCACTTTCCCTTCCACACACACCAGCCACTCACCTCTGATGCCGCTCGGTACCCCCCCCCCCAAGCCGACACCTGCAGCATTTGCAGCACCACTAACAGACGGAAGAGCGGCCGGAACTGTTCGGGGTGCGGCTGCTTCCACCACCTCACCTGTGTTGGCTTGACATGTTGAGCTTCCAGTGCCCTTGCAGCGTGGAGATGCAGGAACTGCCTCTTCTCCTCGTCTACCCAGCTACAGCCGTCTGGCACGCCACCAGATGAGACAGCGAGCTTGCCTGATGCCCAAGCCTCGCTGGTCAACATTGCTCGGCTCAGGTGGCCCAGGAAGATCCCGAGAGCGGTCCGGGTGCCGGTAGCCGATGCCCTCGCTTCCTCGATTGAGAGTGCCCTGGACTCCAATTGAGCCAGTGACTGGGAGCGACTCTTTTATTTTGCACCACTCGCCCTCGGCCTTCCTAGCTCTGGCACTGACGGGGTGGCCAGTCGACAGCAGCCTTCGTCAAGGCCAATGTTTCGTCTTTTGGGCAAGCGTCCATTCCAAGCGTGACTAGGGACACCGCAAACCCCACCCTGGGGTACCCTCAATCCTCCACCCCTGAGGCCAGCGCCAAGCATTTAGCATTTATGCGTGATCGCATAAATGCTAAATTAATCATAGGTGATGTCTCGGCGGCAGCCAGAGTGGTTGCCTCAGAGGACACTGTCCTCCAACCCACTGAGGAGGTCCTGGCTGCCCTGCAACTCACGCACCCGGAGTCACCTGCTGATCTTAGACCCATACCTCCACCCGACCCCCACTTGCTCCTTGTGGCTTCCGACGCAGACATCATGTCCGCCATCAAGTCCTTCCCAGCTAGCAGATGCTGAAGGAGTTGCTATCTCCCCTCTCCGCTGAATCTGGGCGCCGCCTTCTGAGTCCAATTGTGGCGCTCACCAATAGGCTCATCCATGGCACCCTGGTCCCTCTCGCCTGAGGCCTCTTTTTTACGGCTAGCCTCACTGCTCTCAGGAAGAAAGAGGGTGGCATACGCCCATTGCTGTGGGCAATGTCTTCCGGAGGCTGGCTGCCAAGGTGGTCTGCAGGTCCATAACACTGGAACTGGGTGAGGAGTTCAGTCCGGTGCAACTGGGTGTCGGCGTGACCGGTGGCTGTGATGGGGCCGCCCATGCAACCAGGCAGTTCTTCAATAGCTGCCCACCGGAACCAGCATCCAGGGGCTCCAGGCACCTCATTGTCAAGCTTGACATGAGGAATGCCTTCAACTGCTTATGCCGGGACCATCTGCTCGATGCCTGCCTCAGCCGAGCCCCCTCTGCCTACCCGCTGGCCTACCTGTTGTATGGAGCCTCGAGCATGCTCCTTGCTGCTGATATGGTCATACCTTTAGCTACTGGGTCCAACAGGGCGATCCTTTGGGACCCGTCCTGTTTGCCCTTGGTATAGACCACATCGCCCGGAGTATCACGGCCCCTCTCAACGTTTGGTATCTGGATGATGCTACGGTGGGCGAGCCCGTACAGACTGTCTGCCATGACCTACAATCGGTGGTTCCTGCCCTGGCGGGAATCGGCCTCCAGGTCAACTCGGCTAAGTCAGAGGTGGTGAATGTCAGCCACGATGCTGAGAGATTTGCAGTCTACGTGCTACACCCACACATCCCTCCTCACTGACCTCGATACTTGTATCCGAGCAGCAGCCGAGGAGATATGCAACGTCAAGTTTGACGACATTGGATGGCAACAGGCCACTTTACCTGTCAGGTGTGGGACTTAGCCCAGTAGACGTCCCTCCTCCTTCTCCCCCCGTTGATGTCAAGTCCCCCCCCCCCCCCCAAAAAAAAGCACTTGGGATGCCATCCAGTGAAGCCTGGCCTCAGACAGGCTCACGCACCAGCTCAATCAGCACCGCCTTGTCTGTTTTCGTGCGACCTCCAAACCCCACAGTGGTGCCTGTCTCCATTCCCTGCCTTCCTTCCTCACTGGCACGCAGCTAGACAACAATAGCCTGCGCATCGGCATTTTCTTGAGGCTCGGCCTCCGGATCTGCGAGCCACACCCAATGTCGCTGCGGATCCACCGTGGACTCTTTCGGTCTCCACTCGCTTTCCTGTCGCCACAGTGCCGGCCGCCTTCCACGCCATGCTGCCCTCAACGAGATCATAAAGCATGGCTTGGTCACTGCAGGCTTCCCTTCCCAGCTCGAGCCGATGGGGTTGGACCGAGGGGACGGCAAAAGATCAGATGGCATGACCATCTTCCTGTAATGACAAACCCCTCGTCTGGGATGCAACTTACACTGACACTTTCTCCAGCCGCAACCTGGTGCAGTCTGCAACTAACCCATGTTCTGCTGCACGTTGGGCTGAGGAGGCCAAACTCCTCAAATACCGGTCGCTCTCTGACAGGTTTGCGGTTGTACCCCTGGCAGTGGAGACCTCTGGTGTCCTTGGCCCTAGGGCTACCTCCCTACTCACCACCATAGGCACTGAGCTGGCCAGCCTCAGGTGTGAGCCCCGCGAGTTGGAATGGCTTTTCCAGTGCGTCTCCCTTGCCGTCCTCCGGGGAAACGCCTTCTCCATCCTGTCTGCCGGGGCTCGGGAGGGAGGGGGGGGGGCATCACATATCATTCCATATTTAAGTATGTGCACTATCACTATTCATTAATACTGTTGATTCTGTTGAATTCAGTACTAGTCCAGTCCATCAAAGTCTAAATATGTTTTATGAAGGGATACTTTTCCCTGTCATATTTATTATTATCAAGTCTTTATATAAATTTAACTGCTAAGTACTAATGTTCTCACAAACCCGGGGAAAGTAAAAGAAACTCTTTGAACATCATCTCCTTTGTATTTTGTTACATAAACTAAATCACCTATGCTGAGCGGATGTTTTAATGGATTATTAGACCTTACAAAAAACTATATGCACACAAACTTTCATACAAACACACACACATGCATTCATATATATATATATCAGTGGCAAAGTGTAACCTGGAAAGCAGGGCATGCAGTCCAATCGCCATGGTGGAAAGTGGGGCTGTGAAACCTTACCCCCCCCCCCAAAAAAAAAAATTCCCTCTAAATAACCCTCTAAAAATTCCCTCTAAATAACCCTCCCGGTCAAAGCCGCATGTAGTGTTATCTAGTGTGAGTGTGTGTGTGTGTTATCTTTTTATGTGTCTACGATTTAGTAAGCAGCCGAAATTCTGCTTGCTTCAACCGACACTGTCGTGTGTTTGTGTGTGTGTATGTGTGTGTGCATATATATATATATATGTGCGTATATATATATGTATATATATATATGGAGGCACATGGCTTAGTGGTTAGAGCATTGGCCTTGCAATCGAAAGGTGGTGAGTTCAATTCTCAGACTGGGTGATGTGTTGTTTCCTTGAGCAAGACACTTTATTTCACATTGCTCCAGTTTACTCAGCTGTAGAAATGAGATGATAGGACTGAGGTCCCTATCATTCCACTGCAAAGTGGTCATGGAAGTGCCACGGCAAAAAAAAGCACCCAGCCCACAGTGTAAAGGGGACGTGTAGGCGCCACAGAAAATAAGCACCCAGCTTTCATTGGAGACAGAAAAGAAAAACAACAATTGTTAGGATTGTTTGATTTGATACTTCTACTGTCAATGATTTTGGGATGTCATATACATAGTTAAAGTCCTTCACAGTGGTGGGGTGGGGGTGGCTGAACTTGTCTGTAGAACAAAATGGAAGGAGTAAGATGATATTCTGCCCTGTAGATGCTAGGCCAGTCATGCGTTAAGAGAGAACTCTTTACAGCTATCTCTAAAGGGGGTAAAAACATATGAGAAACAAGGAATGTTGTAGTTGCTAAAGAGCAAAGAAAATATAATTTAATACTAATTAAATTCCTAATTAATAAAATTTAGTTATTAGTTACCCTAATGCACTGGAACAGCACCTCAATGTAGTAACTTACCAATATTATTGCATAACGATACCCCCCCCCCCCCCCAAAAAAAAAATAGAAAAAGAAAAAAAACCATGGCTATATGTTCAGCCGGTACTATGTATATTTAACAGGAGTGAAAATATTTGGGTTAACCTAAGGAAGAAAGGAGACTGAATATAATAGTATAGATAATATAATTGTTTCTACTTTAGGCACAAGGCCAGCAATTACCCAGTGCATTACTGGTACTTTATTTTATCGACCCCGTAAGGATGAAAGGCAAAGTCAACCTCGGCGAGATTTGAACTCAGATCGTAAAGGGAAGTAACTATGCTGGAAAGCATGGCGTCCGACATTCTACCGATACTGCCAATCCACCGTATAGATAATATAATAGTATATATATTTAACTACGCTCTGCTAAAGATTTTAGATATACCCGTCTAACCCATGTTCCCGTCTAACCCATGCTAGCGTGGAAAATTGACGTTAAACGAAGATGATGATGATGATGATGAGATATGCAAAGATCCACCTAAGTGTAATTAGAGTTGAAGAAAAAAAAAAGAAGAAAAAAAAAAAAAGAAGAAAACAAAAAGAAAAAAAGGAAAAAATGTCTACTTCTACCTAAGAATGCTTGGGGTTTCCTCTATTTTAGGTTGTAAATAGGAAAGAGATACAGCTGAGGTCTACCCACCCGGATCGTGAGGGGGTTTGTTTGAATGTAAGATATTTTTTTCTTCATGTATATATATGTGTGTATGTGTGTGTGTGTACACACACACACATACACATATATATATATTAACCGTAGGAAAATTAACAAAGAGAAGGCAATGAATGAAAACAAGGCAAACAAACAAAATGTTTTTGAAGGGGAAACCTTAGGAATTAAAAAAAAAAAAAATACAAACGAAAGACACAAATCTCGAAAGTGTTCAGCTGTTGAGATGGACTTCTAGCAGGTTCAACTCCTACCAACGGTACTGTAGGTCCAACCAGGGTATTTAATACAAGCCAAAGCACTGTCTGTGGAGTAAAAGACAAGACAAAACAATAACTTATAACTTATAATGTGATGTCTAGGAGATGTATTGTGATTTTTAAAGCAATGGAAGTCTCATGAGACTGAAACAAAGGAAATAAAGAAAGAAAAAAAGAAAAAGGAAGGAAAAAAGTCAAGAAAAGAGTAAGATATTGTGTTAAAAAATGTAAACCATTGAAATTATTGGGTGGAGAAGAGAGAACACGTTTGTCACAGATTAGTAATAATAAAATTAAGAATAATAATAACATAGGAAAATTAACAAAGAGAAGACAATGAAAGAAAAACAAGGCAAAATGAAAAAAAAACAGTTTTTTGAAGGGGAAACCTTAAATCAGGCATGTCAAACTTGCGGCCCTTTACAAACACACCTGCGGCCTGCACAAAGGTTTTTACAGCACGAGCATGTTTTTTCTTCGTAATATAAAATAAAAATATATTAGTTGTAAAGTGCAGTTAGTTGTCGAGTGTGGCCCTGTGACAACACATATGTGACCCGTGTGGTCCTCGGGGGACCCTCAGTTTGACATGTCTACTTTAAATATATATATATATTTTTTGAAAATAAAAATACAAACGAAAGACACAGAACTCCAAGGTCTTCAGTCACCAAGATGGACTTCTGGCAGTTTTCGCCCCTATATATAGCAAATATACATATGAAATTCAAATGATAGTTCATAATTGCCAAGTAGTTTCAGAATTAGCTCAATCATCATCATCATCATCATCTTACGTCCGCTTTTCCCTGCTTGAAAGGGTTGCACGGGTCCTATTCAGCACAGCATCTCTTCACTTGTCACGGTCCTTTGTCATCTCCTCCGTGAGTTTCAGCGATCTAAGGTCTGCTCTCACCACCTCCATCCATGTTTTTCGTGGTCTACATCCACTGCGTCTTCATTCTACTGGGATTTCTTGGCACTTCTTTACCCAGCAGTCATCCTACATGTACATCACATGTCCATACCATCTCAGCCTTCTCTCCTGCACACCACAACCTATCCCTCTTATACCTAGTTTCTTTCTCAACTCGTCCATGCTCGGTCGTTCACGCACATTGACATTGCACATCCAACTGAGCATACTTGCTTCATTTCTCTCCAACCGTCGCATATCTTCTGCAGTTGCTGCCCATGTCTCATTACCATGCAGCATCGCGCATCTCACACAGGCATAGTATAACCGGCCTTTCGTACGCAGGGAGAAACCCTTCTTTGTCAACAGAGGAAGCAGCTCCCTAAACTTCTTCCAACCCGTCCTTATTCTAGATACTATGGCCTCGGAACACCCCTCCCATGATAATCTGATCACCTAGGTACCGGAAGCTATCAACCACTTCTATAGAATCCATCTGCATTGGAAAAATGTGTTTATATATTATTAGGCTGAAGAGAAAAGAAATATTTTAGGGAGAAAAAGTTGCAGAGGTAGACATAAACACAGAGCAAATATAATCAAATATATAGATGGAAAAATTAGTTTTTGAATCATTTTTAATTCCTTACATATGTTTCAAGAGAGTTATAGATTAAATTATTGGAAGAACGTTACATGTAATTTGTATAATCAATATCTATACATACAAAATGATATACAAATTTAATTTGTACATCTCCATCTTCAGAGGATTTTAAAAGAAAACATTAAATTGAAGAAGACTATAACTGAAATTCAATTCCCACCTTAAACAGGATGGGGGACATCTCAAGTCTACCCATTGACATAATGAATGACTAAAAATTGTGTTTGTATAGATATTGATTATACGAATTTTCACCTAACGTTACATGTAATTTGTATAATCAATATCTATTCATAAAAAGTGATATACAGATTTAATTTATACATCTTCCTCTTCAGAGGATTAAAAAATGTATTAAATTGAAGCAGAATATATCTGAAATTCAATTCCTACCTTACACAGGATCAGGGACATCTCAAGTCTACCCATTGGCATAATGAATGACTAAAAATTAATATGAAAAACAATGGTTATTCATTATTTCACTTTAACAAGTTTTATAAAACTGAAAGAGTTTCCCAACTTCAGTTAGATTCGAGTTACAAGTTGACAAAGCCACACATTTCACCATCTCTTAACTTTTGAAAATCATGAAACTTGCGAAACCGGTAAAGTCATTAATTATTGTAAATAAACCCCCTTAAAGACTCCAATTGCGTTTTCTTTTTCTTTTTCCTATATTTTTACCAGTGTGGGATATATTAGAAAACCTTAATTTCGAATAAATATCATCATCATCCTCATCATCATCGATTAACATCTGTCTTCCACGTTAGCATGGGTTAGAGGCAAGTTGGGTTGGGTGACCGTGTCTTGCTCATATAGGAGTGTTTCTGGCTGTTTTCTATGGTTGGATGCCCTTCCTGACGCCAAACACATTTACAGTGTGTGCTGGGTGCTTTTTGCTGTATCTTTTACACGTCCACTTTACAGTGTGGGCTGGGTGCTTTTTGTCATGACACCTCCACGATCACTTTACAATGTGGGCTGGATGTTTAGTGGTACCAGTATAATATACATATATATATACATACATATATATATATATATATATATATATATATATATATATATATATATATATATATATATCATAAAACATGTCTATAGAATCACAAGATAAAATATAAACTATTTCCTCTCCCAATTAGCATAATTAACTATATAAGAAATCGAATAGACCAGGCTATACGAATGAGGCTTCTATGAAGGAATCTCCGACAAATAACCGAAAGTAGCGCTTCGCGTCGGCCGTAGCGGAATATTTATCGAATATTTCGACAGCGTTATCGCCTAGATATAGTCAACTAAACAGAATTAGGTTTAAAATAAACTAGGAGAAAATAGAATACATTTAAATACCTCTACCATGGTTTCATCTGTGTTTTGAGTTTTCCAATAATTATGTAATAATTATATAAACTCGAGCGCCAGATTCTTCAAGAAGCTCGCTCATATCTAGACATTAAATTTTCCAAAACGATCGTGCCAAGAATTCATTTCAAAATGGCTAAAAATCGTGATGTAGTCGCGGTCAAGTTGGAAGGGGTGTGGTAGTTGCTTACGACTAGTGGCATTTTTGCTAGAAAGCACAGCATAATACAGCCAAATTTGTATCTCAACCTAGTGGGAGATTATTACATATAAAAGTTTACATATATATATATACATACACATACATATACGTGTTTTGCAACTGGTCACTTTGTGGCTCAATGAAAAATTAATAAATTAAACAATCAGAGCTAGTTTATTTTAAACTCTCCTAGTTTATTTAAAACCTAATTCTGTTTAGTTGACTATATCTAGGCGATTACGCTGTCGAAATATTCGATAAATATTCCGCTACGGCCGACGCGAAGCGCTATTTTCGGTTATTTGTCGGAGATTCCTTCATAGAAGCTTCATTCGTATAGCCTGGTCTATTCGATTTCTTATATAGTTAATTATGCTAATTGGGAGAGGAAATAGTTTATATTTTATCTTGTGATTCTATAGACATGTTTTATGATATATAGCTCTGATTGTTTAATTTATTAATTTTTCATTGAGCCACAAAGTGACCAGTTGCAAAACACGTATATGTATGTGTATGTATATATATATGTAAACTTTTATATATATATATATATATATAAATATATATATATATATATATATATATATATATATATATATATATATATATATATATACATATATATATATATAAATATAAATATACATATATATATGTATATATATATATGTATATATATATTTATATATATATATATATAGATATATATATATAAGTATGTATACGTACATACATATATGTATACAGACGTACAGTAGTATGTATATACATACATACATGCACACATATATATATACGTATGGGTTTACCGAACATTTATTATAATGTTCGGTTTGTTTGTAAACAAACAGCCCGAATTAAGCCGTACAGTGTTCGGCAACCATCGTTGCCCTTTTGTTCAACACTGACAAAGGAACGATGAACTAGTTTCTAGCTTATAACTTCCTGTCAGTCGATTGAACGTTTGAAAGTATATACTTTCCTTATGCATATTAACAGCTGAGCAGCCTAATTTGCATATCGAGTGAGTTAGTCGGCCGGGCGTACCGAAAATGATAAATGGAAAAAATGAAATTTCATTTCTCATATTTAAGTATTAGCCGTACTAAGAGTGAGAAATGAAATTTCATTTTTTCCATTTTTTCCATCGTTCCTTTGTAAGTGTTGAACAAAAGGGCAATGATGGTTGCCGAACACTGTACGGCTTAATTCGGGCTGTTTGTTTACAAATAAACCGAACATTATAATAAATGTTCGGTAAACCCATACGTACATATATATATATGTGTGCATGTATGTATGTATATACATACTACTGTATGTCTGTATACATATATGTATGTACGTATACATACTTATATTTAAGTATCAGCCTTATTAAGAGTGAGAAATGAAATTTCATTTTTCCATATATATATATATATATATATACTAGCAGTGGTACCCGGCATTGCACGGGATAAGGTATTTTGGAGCGCGGGCCGCCAACAGACCTAATCGTCGAAAAACTGCATGCCTGGACAATATGTAAAGGAAATAAACCGAATACTCTGATGGCTGGATAATCTTTAAGATTTTCCTCGATGAAGCAGGAAAAATGCAGGTTTTCAACAAATGCGGGCCCTAGCGGATCAAGAAAATAATTTTTTTTATGTGCATAATATGCCTTGAAATTTCGGGAAATCGGCTAGACGTAATGCCTCCAAAAAGCCCTAAAAAGCTGAAAAAATGAAGTTTTCACATAATGCGAGCCCTAGGCCATAAAAAAGTTGGATTTTCTTTGCTCACGGTATGAAGAAGAGACTGACTAATAGATAGTTACAATTTCAAGGAAATCGGTCTGACATAACGTCTCCAAAACCCCCTAAAAAGCTGAAAAAACGCAGTTTTTCCCCTAATGCGGGCACTAGGGATCAAAAAGTCGAATTTTAAACATAAGTAATTCACATGTAAAGTTTGAAAAAAATCGGTTGGGTGCTTCTTGAGTTTTAGGGATTCAAACTCACACAACACACACACACAGACATCTTCAGGGAAGTGACGTAATACAGACAGCCAGACATACAGACAGATATTATAAGGGTGCGACGTTATATGTATGTATCTATCTAAAAAGAGAAAGACTAAGAATTATAGAGAGAAATCGGTAAATCGTCTAATGCGGTCCCTAGGGCATTGGAAATTTGAAATTTGTTTTTCTCAGAACACTCCCTAAAACATAAGACTTATATGTGTAAAGTTTGAAAACAGTCGGTTGGGTGCTTCTCTAGTTTTAGGGATTCAAACTCACACACACACACAGACAGACATCCTCAGTTTTTTATATATATATATATATATATATATATATATATATATATATATATATATATATATATATATATATATATATATATATATAAATATATATATATATAAATATATATATAGTGTATATATATATATACTGAGAGAAAATTGATTGTGTTGCATTAGTAAAAGGAAAATTGAAATGAAAAGCAGGACCAAACAAATCTATTCCAGTTATCATCTACTCATACTTGGTTTTTCTGTGATAAGAATTGAAAACCTACATCTGAGGCACTACCACAGTAATAGGCCCAAAATAAGCCCATTGTTGTATAGAAATTGAGACAGGAAACTAAGAACAGGCAAACAAACAAACAATCACCAAAGAACAAAAATAGTTATTGTTTAAATACCAGATCATTCATCACAACCAGTACAGACATACATACACACGCAGTACAGTGCATGCAACCACACGCATAGACACACACACACATATATATATGGGTAGAAATAAAAGTGAAAAAGCACAGGAGTTTATTTCAGGATTATTTTTTTTTTTAATCCGACAGAATGAATTTTTATATTATTGTTACATTAAATGGATTTAAGTTTTATCAAAGATTACTGATTTCAATTAGTATGTTAATCATTCCTAGCCTTGCCACCACCTGTGGTAATGCTACAATCATATTAGCTTGCCTCAAATTGTTCCATTGACCCTTGTTATGAGAAGCCTACTGTCACTTTCCTCATGGTCATTTTTGTTTTTGTTTCCCTTTATTTTTTCTTTCTTTCACGCTGGTCATATATTTTTGTGATTTGTATTTGTGAGGTTCCTAGCACTAGTTAATGTATTTGTTATATATGTTTATATTTGTGTTTAAAACATATGTTCTAACTGCCCACAGAATAGGAGAACAAACCTTTTATTTGATAAGATTGATATACTGGCAATCATCATCATCATCGTTTAACGCCCATCTTCCACGCTAGCATGGGTCTGGACGGGAATTGTCCCACTTGAGGCAAGATTGGTTGTCTTGCTCAGGACTGTCTGGCAGGTTTTCTACGGCTGGATGCCCTTCCTAACACCAACCATGTTTACAGTGTGGACTGGGAGGTTTTTACCGTGTTACCTACACGGCCTCATTACAGCGTGGACTGTGTTATTTTTTTGTCGTGACACCTACACGAACTCATTTATTTAGGACTGGATGTTGTGGTACCAACATAACTTTACAGAGAGAGGGTGGTGTAGATGGGGGTGGGGTAGGGATAGTAGGACGGGGGAGTATTTTCGTTAAGAGGTGCCTACTGACTGTAGGTTTCGCTTTGTACTTAGGCAAGGCGGGTCTTCTGTATTACTGCGTAGCGCCAAAGATCTCGGTCCAGTGACATTGTCTTGGAGAGGTGTATGTGTGTGAGGTCGGAATTTATCAAGTCGTCCCAAGTTTTTCTGGGTCTGCCTACTCCGTGACTACCGCCTATTTTGATCGCCCTGCACTTTTTTATACAGCTGTCGTCTTTCATGCGCATCACGTGACCATACCAACGTAGTCTTCTCTCGAGTAAACAGCATCTGATCCCTCTTATTCCTAATTTCTCACTTAGTTCATTTATGCTTTTCCGTTCGTGTATAATATTTGATAGAATTTAAATCAAGTTAATGTAAGATTCATAAAAATATTCATTCTGTCAGATTAAAGAAAAAATAATCTTCAAATATACCCCTGTGTTAATTCACTTTTACTTTCTACTTTTGGTTCTTTTATTACTTCTGAAGAGACACATCTCTCACTATAAATATGCTAGGTTTAATATAACCATATTCGTCCTTGTTTGTATTATGTGGATTAGCAGAATCGGCAGAGCGTCGGATAAAATGCTTTGCCATATTTAGTTACAGCCCTTTACGTTCTGAGTTCAAATCCTGCCGAGGTTAGTTTTGGTTTTCATCCTTACGGGGTCGATAAAATAAAGTACCAGTAACACACTGGGGTCAATTTAATCAATTTCCCCCTGTCCCCAAATTGCTGGCCTTGTGCCTTTATAAGAAACCATTATTATTATTATTATTATTATTATTATTGTTCTTTGAGTCTCAGTCATTGGTGTTATTTAACTGGAAAGTTTGTTGAAATGAATATCAAGCCACTACCTGCAGCCTCAGATATTCAGGACGTATCGGAGGGTTCTTGCTGTTCCCAGCAAGCATGCCATTTGAAGTGTTCTAAAAAAACAGGGCTGGACTAATCTTCTTTAACCATCATTGGAAACTCTTTGAGAGAGTACCTAGTGCTCCTATGACAATCGGGCCCACTTTGACTTCATGGCAGTTCCAAATCCTGTTTACCTCCACTTTAAGTCCTGGTATCGGTTAATTTTCTCCCTCTCCTTCTCTTGCACTCTCGTGTCGAATGAGCAGGCTACATCCACAATCAGGCACAATCTTTTTTCCTTGTCCAAAACCACCAGGTCAGGCCTGTTGTGTTCTAATTTCTTATCCGTCTATATCCTAAAATCCCATAGCACCTTCACCTAATCGTTTTCTATCACCGACTCTGGCTTATGCTCATACCACTTCTCAGAATGTGGTAAATTGTTTACTTTGCATAGATGCTAGTGGATCACCCTGCCCATCACATCATGTCTCCAGCCTTTATAGTGAGTCTGGACTAGGTGTTTACACTCGGATACAATGTGAGCCACAGTCTCCTCTCTCTCTCCACAGATCCTACACAGTGGGCTAGCCTCCTCTTTGTAAATATGGTGTTTCACCCACTTCGTTTTGAGGGCTTGCTCTTGCGCAGCCATTAGCTTTCCTTCTGTAGCCTTTTTAAGGTCTCCTCTTTTCAACCAGTTCCATGTCTGTGGGTCTCTAAATTCAGTTTTCTCAAAGAAGGTACTATGAAGGGATTTTTCATGAAGGTTGCCTTCCTCTTTGTTGTTAATTCCTCCTTGAACATCCTCTGGTCTATTGTCCTCTCCTTCAGTACAGTTCTGAGCATTGGCTCCCTACAGTCACGTATTTGTGTAGGTTCTTTTTCTCCATCTGAACACAGTCCTCTATGCTGATAAGACATCTTCCACCTTCAGATCTCCTTAAGTAGAGTCTATCGACATCACTCCTCTTGTGGAACATGTTGTAGATAGTCAATAGCTTCCTAGTCTTCCTATCCATTTCTTTTTGTTCAGCAACATTCCATTTCAGAATTCCCGCACTGTACCTAATAATAGACACAGCTCGGGAATTTACTCCACTTATGGCATTCCTACTGTTCAGATGTGATTTTAATACGCTCCTTACTCTCCTAATGTACTCAGATCTTATCAATTCCTTCATTTTTTTGTTCTTGATGTCATCTGCTTCCAGAACACATAAATATTTGTATTCTTCTTCAGTGTGAACTTCCTTTATCATCTCACCTGTTGGTACCTGGATTCCGTTGCTTCTGCTCAATTTACCCCTCTTCATCACTAGGACTCCACACTTACTAATACCAAATTGCATACATATATCATTGCTGAAAATACGGACAGTGTCAACAAGCACATCCAGCTCCTTCTCACTCTTCCCGAAGAGCTTAAGATCGTCCATGAAGAGGAGGTGATTGATGGTAAGCTCTCCTTTTCCCAACTTGTATCCTGCTCTCACTTTTCGCAGTATAATGGTCAGGTGTATCAGGGCAAGGACAAACAACAGAGGGGACAAACTATCCCCCTGGAAGATACCTCTCTTGATCTTCACGCCTCCCAAGGATTCTCCACCCGATGTTAACTCTGTTTTCTAGAACTTCATACTTTTGCTCAACAACTGTCTGATGTTATCTGCCACCTAATTGGCAGTATTGGTAGAGGGTTGGACGACATGCTTCCTAGCATAGTTACGTCCTTTACAGTCTGAGTTCAAATCCCGCCGAGGTTAACTTTGCCTTTCATCCTTACGGGGTCGATAAAATAAAGTACCAGTAATGTACTGGTTAATTGCTGGCCTTGTGCCTAAAGTAGAAACAATTATTATTATTATTATTATTATTGGCGACCTACGTAGGAAATCGTATTATCGTGAGCTCCGCAAAGGTTTGTTGTTTTCAGTTGTTTCAAATTGCCATTTATGGAAAATTTTTGTTTTTAAGTGTTTATAACTTCACATATATTGCTTTCGGAAAAGGACACTCAAAAAGATTGGGGCCTTGATCCCAAAATTTAACTTTTATAATTATCAAACAAAAGAATTTCTTTGAAAAAATCATGTACGACTCACAGCCACACCAAGCTGACAGCCATCCTCACAAACTAACACCTCACACCAACACCACCATTGTAAATATTACTACATTTGCCAACACTAAAAATATAAGCAGTAGCAATAATTTAAATTTGTCTCATGCAAACATTCATTTCCCGCCATTACCAAAATCTGCAGGTGTTAAAGCCGCCACCCCCACCACCATCACAGCGACAACAGAAAAAAAAAATTATTATCTTGTGACGTCGAAATGGATTCACCCAGAATCGACTCTTCCACACCGAACACCACTGACGCCACCACCACCACAACTGAAACTAAAAATAACAATAACAACAACAGCAACAACAACAATGAGAATAACAACAAAAACATCAACACCACCGCAAATGTGTCGTTTGCCAAAGCAGCCAAGAAATGCGAAACCGAGGTAACTCAGGAGGAATTAATGAAGCCAAGAGAATGGTAAAAAAAGATGAGTACAGGGTCAGCCTCACCCCCACCCACCTAATAAAATGGAGCATCGGCGCCTACGCACCGTGTCTTATCGGACGATTAACACAAAATCGCGCCGAGTGGAATGGGCATCCGAGTCCCAAATCCAAAAAGCTTTGGGACATGTGTGGGCGAAAAAAACCCACATCAGACGTGGGCAGAAATATGGAACCGTGGACGTGTTCTTTGGAACACCACAGGAAGCCAGAGATCACTCCATGGCCCCATTAAGAAGCGAAGACTTCACACTCGTCCCAAGCTATTGTGGCCAGAGACTCGTGAATATCAGGGTGACCCACGTTCCACCGGCCATCGAAATTCCCTGGCTAATGGCTGCCGTCCTAGCCGGCATCGAGGCCAACACCAAAATAATTGAAATATCAAAAGAAAAGCAGGAGAACTGGTTCGGATGTGGGATGGAGCTGCTGATCCAAGCGGACCAAAAAAGCATTGAGGAAATTCCAGAGGTGATAGACCCCAATGACGGCAGCCACCCCACCGTAATTGTCGAGGGCAGAAGGCCTAGGTGTGTCGTTTGTGGTGAAGGAACCCACCTAAAGGCTTTCTGCCCTCAGGCTAAAACGTTGAGGCCACCTCTTCTACCCACCCCAGTGACTCAACCATCAAAACCATCAGCAGCAGAAATGGCAGCAACAACTGTAGTAGCAACAACAGAAGCAACTGTAGCAGCAACAACCCCAGCAACAGTAGCAAAACCAACACCACCACCACCACCTACCGTGCCAGAATTAGCACTAGCGCCTCCACCATCCACCACGCCACAACCAAAACCAACGCCTGTGGAGGATTTTCCACTCCCCGGCCTATCACAACTGGAGACAGATTGTGGCGACGAGGAGTGGGAAACTGTATCAGGAAAAAAGAAAAAAAGAAAAAGAACCCCAAAAAGAAAAAGATTTCTCTTCCTTCCCCCTCCAAAAACAAAATACAGAGGGAAACAATTAAACTATCAAACAAAAAAGTTAGGACAGCTATGCCACCATCCACACCAGCATCACCAACCCTATCACCACCAACACCATCACCATCATTAACCCCAACACCACCATCACCAACACCACAAAAGTCACCAACAAGCGAAACAGAAACAAACCCACAACAAATGCAAACAAAACAAAACAACCAAAACGATACACACTACATAGCATTAAATTTGAACAGAGGGCGGTGGATTGGCAGTATCGGTAGAGGGTCGGACGCCAAGGTTTCCAGCATAGTTACGTCCCTTTACGATCTGAGTTCAAATCCCGCCAAGGTTAACTTTGCCTTTCATCCTTACGGGGTCGATAAAATAAAGTACCAGTAATGCACTGGGTATTTGCTGGCCTTGTGCCTAAAGTAGAAACAATTAAATTTGAACAACAACCAATTATTACACTACATCCAACACAACATCAGCATCACAGAAAAAGACTACATAAAAAGAAGGATACAAATATTTCATCACAGAAAAAGACTACATAACCACCCCAAAGTTCACACAACCTCCACACATACAAATCACTCGCATCACACAGAAAACGTACACGACGCTAAAACAAAAATTCCCCAAAGACATCGGAGACTTCCGACAAGCACTCTCCAGGAGGATTTATAAGGACATCCGAGGAGGCCACAAGCAGTGGAAAGGATGGAGAAACCATCCTTCCTCTACGAGAAGTAAGGTAAGTGGTCTTTCCCATCTTTTCCACTCCTTTTCAACATGACCTCACTCAGAATAGGCAGCATAAATGCGCGTGGCTTGGGGTCGTCATGGAAGCAGGGCCACCTGCTCAACGACCTCAGGACACTAAACATAGATGTGGTGGCCATCAGTGAGACCAGAATCTCCGAAGCACGGGCCTTCGCACCGATCTTCGGCGGCTACGATGTGTACGCATCTCCCAGCCGTCCGGGATCGGGGGGAGGAGTTGCTGTGCTTTTTCGGAGAGGTTTGGATCTTGCCATACGGGCCATCTTCCTGGATCCAGAAGGTAGGTTGGTGATGCTGGACGTGACCAGCGGAGACGGGCAAGCTTTCAGGCTAGTGGCCGTCTATGCCCCGACAGGAGCAGGACGGCCTGATTTCTTCCGGCGTCTGGAGACCTTTCTTGGAACGTCCCGCTCTTTAGTGTTAGTGGGCGACTGGAACGGGATCTTAGATGCACGCTGGGATTGTGTTGATTAGCGGATAGGGGAGGAGGGTGCAAGAGCCTCACCAACCTACTCAGGCGTTTTGAACTGTCTGACAGGTACCGATTGGATTTCTCGAATGTGCCAATGTGGATTTGGACAAGCCGTATCATGTCATCCAGATAATATCTAGATAGACTATTTTGTAGGGAAATAGAAAGGTCTAGCATAGGCTGTCCACAATTCAAGATAGTCAGCTAGACGGACCACAAATTCGTGATCTGTGTGGTTGACTTAGATAGGCTTCATAGACAAGAACCCAGCTACTGGAAGCTAAACGCGTCCTTACCAGCGCGCATGGCCTACAGAGACCGGATTAGCGAACTAGTTAAGCGGGCGTTGACGGGGGCCATCGCCAACAACAAGTGGTGGTTTGCTCTGAAAAGAGCGATTAGAATAGAGTCCATTAGGTTTAGTAAGACTTTAACTATAGAGAAAAATAGAGCAGAGGGAGAATTAATTAGACGAGGCGCTTAGCAAAGGCATCGCGACCGACGTACTTGCAGCGAAATTGGCCCTTGACCAATTCTTCAATGCAAAGCACGAAGGCTGCGTTGTCAGAGCTAGGGTGCGTGCTCTCAGACACGAGGAGATGAAAGCCGTTCAATGGGCCCGAGTGGCGGAGGCGCGTCGTGGCAACAAAGCCACGATCCGGTCTTTGGTGGACCACGACGGGCGCAAGCTACTCGATCCTGGGCAAATGTGTGAAGCTTTTCAGCGACACTTCGCTCAGCTGTTCGGGGGCAGCGGCGGGCCGGATCGAGGGATGGACTTTAGTGTCTACCTCGACGGACTGCCGCGGCTCTCGGCCACTGAGTTGGAGTGTTGAGAAAAGCCGATAACAGCCGCTGAAGTACGGGAGGCACTGACTGCCTGCACAAGGGGTAAATCGCCTGGTTTGGATGGTCTGCCCTATGAACTTTATGTACAGATGCCAGACTTATTCGGAGGCCTCTTGGCGGACATCTACTGCAACTAGCAACAGAACGGGAGAATCCCCAGCTCTGTGAGCCGAGGAGCGGTGACGCTTCTGAGAAAGGATCCGAACAAGGGGAATAACATAGATAATTTCAGGCCCATAACTCTGCTAAACACAGAGTTCAAGATTTTGGCCAAGGTGCTAGCAAAGAGGTTGGCGCTTGTCGTTGGTGGTCTGGTGGGAGATGCGCAGACATGCGCCATTCCCGACAGATCCATCACGACAACCTCCACCTTATGCGATACGTCGTAGAGAGAGTAGCTAGGGAACCTGGCATGGGTGGGTCCTTGATCAATTTAGATCAGTCGAAAGCTTTCGATAGGGTCTACCATCATTACCTAGCGGCAGTCCTGAGGGCGGCTGGCTTTGGGCCCGTCTTCAGAGGCTGGATCGCTGCCATGCACAACGAAATCTGCTCTGTGGTGAGAGTGAACGGTCACCTTTCGGAACCGTTCAACATCATGCGCTCGGTCCGCCAAGGATGTCCCCTCTCGTCCCTCTTGTACGTATTGACTCTCGAGCCATTACTGCACAAACTGAAGACATTGAGGGGCATCCCGCGCGAACTAGGATGCGGAAGATCCGTGTCAGCATATGCGGACGATGTCACCGTAGTGGTGTTGAACGCCAAACATATCGAGGCGATCGGAACTACACTAAGAGAATACGAAATGGTGCCAGGAGCAATGATCAACCAGGAAAAGTCAGTGGGCCTGCAGTTCGGCACCTGGAGAGGCAGGTCCATGCCGTCCAACAGCGTCGTCGGGCGCTGGACAGACGGGACGGACCGGTTAAATTGCTAGGGGTCTGGTTCGGTCCGGACGTCCAGACGGACAAAAACTGGGACGAGGTGACGAGCAGGGTGGCTTCTCTCACCCAGAAATGTGCAAAGAGGAAGCTATTCCTGAAAGGTCGAGCGGAGGTGGCTAACGCGTACATCGCGTCCGTCATCTACTACCGCCTGACCGTCGTACCTTGTCCTAAGCCCCGCCTGACTGCGCTGGAGCGTTTGCTCTTTCGCTTTTTGTGGAAGGGTCGCGCTCCGATGGTCAGGCGGTCCATCTGCTGTCAACACCCGCTACGTGGAAGGCTGGGCATGCCGTGGCTGATGATGCGCAGACACGCGCTCAGGCTACGACATCTCCGCTTCTTCCTCGACAGTGATCAGGTGTGGTCGCCGTTTGCTAGACGCGTCTTTCCCCAGCTCATCTCCTTGACGGAGCTGCAGTCCTGGGTCAAGCGAAGACCGAGAGGGAGCGCTTGGAAACTGGAATGTCTTCAGGCGCTCACAGTCCTCGACCAGTCGGGCAATGTGATCGGTGGAAACTCCACCTTGGCGTTCTATAGAGGATTAGTGGAGGGGAAGAGCGACGACGTACTTGGAGAAACTCTAGGCGTCGACGAAAATCAACTAGCCAATCTCTTCGGAAGAACTTTCGGGCCGGGGCCTATTGACAACTTCCAGAAATCCCTGGCCTGGCAGTGCTACGAGGAGCTTTGCCAGTTCGGGATAAACTCTACAGGCATGGAGGTGCCGTCAGCCGGGCATGTCCGAGATGCGCGTAGGGCGACGAAACCGTCCTGCACGCACTCGTCCATTGTCCGAGTATTGCTTACTTGTGGGTTTATGTCGAACACCTGCTGTTGTGTGTAAGACGGATCCGGCTATCAGCTGAGTCCATTGTGAGGATTGCCCCGCCCTCTTCCTTTAGCCGGGAAGGGCAGGCAGTTTTTATCTGTCTGGTGGCCATGGCGAAAGAGATAGTATGGTGGACACGTTTGAAAGGGCTGAAGACGAGCACTTACCTCTTCGGTGATGCCCTGATTAACTTTTTCAAATTTCATTTGAAAAGGAAAATCAGGGTAGAGAGGGAAGTGCTCTCTTCCCAGCATTTTGTTGAAAGATGGTTGAGAGAAGCAAGAATGGCCCGAGTGAATGGGCCTACTCTGAGTATGTGTCTGTAAATTAAAGGTGGAAAACTGGGAGAGGGCACTTGCCCTGGTGGTGAGGGTCACTGTGGCCTTTTAATGGGCTTTCTCCACAAATGTCCCTCGGAAGTCTCCACCCTATTGGGGAATTTTTCATTGTTATTTTTTGTTACATCCTCTGTTTTTTGTTTTTTTACACGCAGAAATGCCCATTTGTACCGCCCTGTATTGTCCTGTACTGTCCTTAATGTCTACTTTATGTAAACCCTTGTGGTTAATAAAGAAAGTATTATTATTATTATTATAAAGTACCAGTAATGCACTGGGTAATTGCTGGCCTTGTGCCTAAAGTAGAAACAATTATTATTATTATTATTATTATTATTGGCGACCTACGTAGTAAATCGTATCATCGTGAGCTCCGCAAAGGTTTGTTATTTCCGTTTGTTAAAAATTGCCATCTATGGAAAATTTTATTGTTAACTGTTTATAAGCACACATACATTGTTTTCCGAAAAGGACACCCAAAAAGATTGGGGCCTTGTGCCCAAAATTTTAACTTTTATTATTATCAAAAAATTTCTTTGAAAAAAAAATGGCTAATTCCCCTCTGCAACAAGCAGCTGAAAGCCTTCCTCACAAATTAACACCTCACACCGACACCACCATTGTAAATGTTACTACGTTTGCCAACACAAAAAAAAATATAAGCAGTAGCAATATTTTAAATTTGTCTCAGGCAGACATTCATTTCCCGCCATTACCAATGACTGCAGGTGTTAAAGCCTCCACCACCACCACCACCGCGACAACCCCCACCCCTACCACCACCGCGACAACAGAAACAAAAGAAGAAAAAAATAAATTAACTCGTGATGTCGAAATGAAATCAAGCAAAATGGACTCTTCCGCACCAAAGACGACTGACGTCGCCACCACCACAACTGAAACTAAAATTAATATTAACACAAATAACGATAGCAACAACAACAACAATGACATTATAAACCCCCCACCTCAGTTTCGCCAGAGTAGCAAAACAATTCGAAGCATTCACGGTAACTCAGGAAGATTTAGAAAATGCCAAACAAATGGTAAAAAAAGATGGGTACAGGGTCAGCCTCACCCCCCACCTAATAAAATGGAGCATCGGCGCCTATGCACCGTGTCGTATAGAACAATAAATGTAAAATCGCGCCGAGTGGAACGGGCATCCGAGTCCCAAATCCAAAAAGCTTTGGGACATGTGTGGGCAAGAAAAACCCACATCAGACGTGGGCAAAAGTATGGAACCGTGGATGTGTTCTTTGAAACACCAGAGGAGGCTAGAGAACACTCCATGGCCCCATTAAAAAGTGACGACTTCACACTCGTCCCAAGCTATTGTGGCCAGAGACTCGTAAAGATCAGGGTGACCCACGTTCCACCGGCCATCGAAATTCCCTGGCTAATAGCGGCTGTCCTCGCCGGCATCGAGGCCAACACGAAAATAATAGCAATAGCAAAAGAAAAGCAGGAAAACTGGTCCGGATCTGGGATGGAGCTCCTGATCCAAGCGGACCAAAAAAGCATTGAGGAGATCCCAGAGGTAATAGACCTCACTGACGGCAGCCACCTCACGGTAATTGTCGAGGGCAGAAGACCTAGGTGTGTCGTTTGTGGTGAAGGAACCCACCTAAGGGCTTTCTGCCCTCAGGCTAAAAGGTTGAGGCCACCTCTCCTACCCACCCCAGTGACACAACCATCAACACCACCAGTAGCAGAGATGGCAGCAACAACTGTAGCAGCAACAACAGAAGCAACTAAAACAGCAACAACCCCAGCAACAGTAGCAAAACCAACACCACTACCACCACCAGCAAAACCAACACCACCACCACCCAACGCTTCAGAACTAGCACCAGCGCCTACACCATCCACCACATCACAACCAAAACTAACGGCTGTGGAGGATTTTCCACTCCCCGGCCTATCACAACTGGAGACAGATTGTGACGACGAGGAGTGGGAAACGATATCCGAAAAAAAAAAAAGAAACCAAAAAAGAAAAAATTCTCTTCCTTCCCCCTCCAAAAACAAAATACAGAGGGAAACAAATAAACTAAGAAACAAAAAAGTTAGGACAGATATGCAACCATCCACACCAGCATCACCAACCCCATCAACCCAAACACCAACACCATCACCATCATTAACTCCAACACCACCATCACCTACACCACAAAAGTCACCAAAATGCGAAACAGAAACAAACCCACAACAAACGCAAACAAAACAAAACAACCAAAACGATACACACTACACAGCATTAAATTTGAACAACAAGCAATTATTACACTACATCCAACACAACACCAGCATCACAGAAAAAGACTACACAACAACCCAAAAATTCACACCACCTCCACACATACAAATCACTCGCATCACACAGAAAACGTACATGACACTAAAACAAAAATTCCCCAAAGACATCGGAGACTTCCGACAAGCACTCTCCAGGAGGATTTATAAGGACATTCTTCCTGAGGAGGCCACAAGCAGTGAAAAGGATGGAAAAACCGTCCTTCCCCTACGAGAAGGTAAGTGGTCTTTCCCATCTTTTCCACTCCTTTTCAACATGACCTCACTCAGAATAGGCAGCATAAATGCGCGTGGCTTGGGGTCGTCATGGAAGCAGGGCCACCTGCTCAACGACCTCAGGTCACTAAACATAGATGTAGTGGCCATCAGCGAGACCAGAATCTCCGAAGCACAGGCTTTCGCACCGATCTTCGGCGGCTACGATGTGTACGCATCTCCCAGCCATCCGGGATCGGAGGGAGGAGTTGCTGTGCTTTTTCGGAGAGGTTTGGATCTTGCCATACGGGCCATCTTCCTGGACCCAGAAGGTAAGTTGGTGGTGCTGGACGTGACCAGCGGAGACGGGCAAGCTTTCAGGTTAGTGGCCGTCTATGCCCCGACAGGAGCAGGGCGGCCTGATTTCTTCCGGCGTCTGGAGACCTTTCTTGGAACGTCCCGCTCTTTAGTGTTAGTGGGCGACTGGAACGGGATCTTAGATGCACGCTGGGATTGTGTGGGATTAGTGGATAGGGAAGGAGGGTGCAAGAGTCTCACCAACCTGCTCAGACGTTTTGAACTGTCTGACAGGTACCGAATGGATTTCCCGAATGTACCAATGTGGACTTGGACAAATCGCATAGGGTCATCCAGATCATATCTAGATAGAGTATTTTGTAGGGAAATAGATAGGTCTAGCATAGGCTGTCCACAATTCAAGATAGTCAGCTACACGGACCACAAATTCGTGATCTGTGTGCTTGACTTAGATAGGCTTCATAGACGAGGACCCGGCTACTGGAAGCTAAACGCGTCCTTACCAGCGCGCAAGGCCTACAGAGACCGGATTAGCGAACTAGTTAAGCGGGCGTTGACGGGGGGCCATCGTCAACAACAAGTGGTGGTTTGCTCTGAAAAGAGCAATTAGAATAGAGTCCATTAGGTTTAGTAAGACTTTAGCAATAGAGAAAAATAGAGCAGAGGGAGAATTAGTTAGAAAATTAGATGAGGCGCTTAGCAAAGGCATCGCGACCGACGTACTTGCGGCGAAATTTGCCCTTGACCAATTCTTCAATGCAAAGCACGAAGGCTGCGTTGTCAGAGCTAGGGTGCGTGCTCTCAGACACGAGGGGACGAAAGCCGTTCAATGGGCCCGAGTGGCGGAGGCGCGTCGTGGCAACAAAGCCACGATCCGGTCTTTGGTGGACCACGACGGGCGCATGCTACTCGATCCCGGGCAAATGTGTGAAGCTTTTCAGCGACACTTCGCTCAACTGTTCGGGGGCAGTGGCGGGCCGGATCGAGGGATGGACTTTAGTGTCTACCTCGACGGACTGCCGCGGCTTTCGGCCACTGAGGCGGAGTGTTGCGAAAAGCCGATAACAACCGCTGAAGTACGGGAGGCAATGACTAGTTGCACAAGGGGTAAATCGCCTGGTTTGGATGGTCTGCCCTATGAACTTTACGTACAAATGCCAAACTTGTTCGGAGGCCTCTTGGCGGACGTTTACTGCAACTGGCAACAGAACGGGAGAATTCCCAGCTCTGTGAGCCGAGGAGCGGTGGCGCTGCTGAGAAAGGATCCGAACAAGGGGGATAACATAGATAATTTTAGGCCCATAACTCTGCTAAACACAGAGTTCAAGATTTTGGCCAAGGTGCTAGCAAAGAGGTTGGCGCTTGTCGTTGGTGGTCTGGTGGGAGAGGCACAGATATGCGCCATTCCCGACAGATCCATCCACGACAACCTCCACCTCATGCGATACATCGTAGAGAGGGTAGCTAGGGAACCTGGCACGGGTGGGTCTTTGATCAATTTAGATCAGTCGAAAGCCTTCGATAGGGTCGACCATCGTTACCTAGCGGCAGTCCTGAGGGCGGCTGGCTTTGGGCCCGCCTTCAGAGGCTGGATCGCTGCCATGCACAGCGACATCTGCTCTGTAGTGAGAGTGAACGGTCACCTTTCGGAACCGTTCAACATCATGCGCTCGGTCCGCCAAGGATGTCCCCTCTCGTCCCTATTGTACGTATTGACTCTCGAGCCATTACTGCACAAACTGGAGACGTTGAGGGGGGTCCCGCGCGAACTAGGATGCGGAAGATCCGTGTCAGCATATGCCGACGATGTCACCGTAGTGGTGTCGAACGCCAAACACATCGAGGCGATCGGCACTACACTAAGAGAATACGAAGCGGTGACAGGAGCAATGATCAACCAGGAAAAGTCAGTGGGCCTGCAGCTCGGCACCTGGAGAGGCAGGTCCATGCCGTCCAACAGCGTCGTCGGGCGCTGGACGGACGGACCGGTTAAATTGCTAGGGGTCTGGTTCGGTCCAGACCTCCAGACGGACAAAAACTGGGACGAGGTGACGAGCAGGGTGGCTTCTCTCACCCAGAAATGGGCCGAGAGGAAGCTATCCCTGAAAGGTCGAGCGGAGGTGGCGAATGCGTACATCGCATCCGTCATCTACTACCGCCTGACCGTCGTACCTGGTCCTAAGCCCCCCCTGACTGCGCTGGAGCGTTTGCTCTTTCGCTTCTTGTGGAAGGGACGCGCTCCGATGGTCAGGCGGTCCATCTGCTGTCAACACCCGCTACGTGGAGGGCTGGGCATGCCGTGGCTGATGATGCGCAGACACGCGCTCAGGCTACGACATCTCCACCTCTTCCTCGACGGTGATCAGGTGTGGTCGCCGTTTGCAAGACACGTTTTTCCCCAGCTCATCTCCTTGACGGAGCTGCAGTCCTTGGTCAAGCG
>OZ024744.1:50244326-50351826 GCA_964016885.1 Eledone cirrhosa | reverse complement strand
CTTCATTTTTTCAGCTTTTTAGGGCTTTTTGGAGGCGTTACGTCTAGCCGATTTTCCCGAAATTTCAAGGCATATTATGCACATAAAATAGATTCATTTTCTTGATCCCCTAGGGCTCGCATTAGGTGAAAACCTGCATTTTTCCTGCTTCATCGAGGATAATCTTAAAGATTATCCAGCCATCAGAGTATTCGGTTTATTTTCTTTATATATTGTCCACGCATGCAGTTTTTCCACAATTAGGTCTGTTAGCAGCCCGCGTCCCAAAATACCTTATCCCGTGCAACGCCGAGTACCACTGCTAGTGAATGATAGAGTATTCATTTATCAAATAATGGTAGCTAAGACAGGATTAAATCGCCATATATTTATATATATTTCTGTTAGATGGTTATTTATGTGACTTTGTCAGATGCTTACATAATCATTGGTACAGTTATGCAATTGTTGTGATATGCCGGTGGCCATGCACATCCATCCCGTGATGAAGTAGATCAGCATATGGATTTTCTCTATGTCAAAAAATATATGTACCTCTCTGTACATGTAGAAATATGTGTAAATATACGCGTATACATATCTAGGAATGTATATGTGAGTATGTGTATGTATATAAACATGTAGATGTGTGTATGTGTATATGTGATCTGTATATATAAGTGTGAGTGAATGATTATATTTACATTATATTCTAACACCACTATCATCGTTTTATATACTGTAAACATCGTTGTCATTACTGTTAATGTTGATTTTGTCAGAGTAGCCTTACCCTGGTTGACCTAAGTAGAGGCTGAACAGAGATCATAAAACTAAAACAAAAACTCTAACTGCCTATATCACCAGACATAACGACACCTGTCCAAAAACGAAATACCTAAAGAATGCGGATGAATCGCTAGACCACATGCTGAGAGTAGCCACAGGCCAGTCAAAAACTAGAAAATTCTTGAAGTCTAAAATAACCAAACAGAAAACTAATACAAAAACTGCTAGAACTTAACAAACAGAAGACCCATATGCCGAACCACTTCACTACTGGATGGATGTGCATGGCTACCGGCATATTACAATGATTTCATAACTACACCAATGATTACGTAAGACTCTGATGAATAACCATGTAACAGAAATATATATAATGCAATAAACAATTATGGTCATTTAACCCCCTCTTAACTACCATTATTTGTTATATATAGTGTGGAAGATGGACATTAAACGATGATAATGATGATGATGATGATATATATATATATCACACTGTAAAGTGGTCATATAGGAGACACGGTAAAAGGGCTCCCAGTCCACACTGTAAATGTGGTTGGCGTTAGGAAAAGCATCCAGCTATAGAAAACCAACCAGAGTAAATGTTTAAACACATGTACTCAGTTTTTGCAACATTTAGTTTCAGGCCAACAGTGTGTGCATGTGATTTAAATGATCTGCTTTCTCTATTGAAGGTACAATTAAAACAATGTCATCTGCGAATGTCAGGTTTGATAACTTGATACCAGATGCGAGCTCAATGCCTTTCGTCATATACAATTTGAAGGGATTGTTTTCCCTTGATACTTGATATAGACATTTGATTAATGTATAGGTATTCAATTGCAGCAATGATTTTCTCTTGCAAGATTTTAAAGATTGTAGTTCTGTCCACACTGTCAAAAGCCTTCTGGAAATCAATGATTACAGTACGCAAAATACTCAGCCAGATGATACATTTAACATAAAAAAAACAGCGTCCACCTCAAGCAAAATCAATTCACAAAACCACAAAGTCATAACCAAGACATAAATCTAAACCAAATTTAAACATCTCAAAGAAAGACTATAACATAATAAAAACCAGCCCCAACTAAGAAGACAAGAGCTGTTATGCACAATTGCTCTAAATATCTGGTTTCCATCAATAGTGGAATTTAACAGATACATTAGTACCATATACTTTGCAAAGCACTTAATATTGATAACTACTGAACAATAAACACAGAGCTATTAAACTCAACGGCTGTCGTCTATTTATTTCAAAACTCTATCTTCTAAGAAAATAAATATTAACTAAAACCTGAAATAGTGGTTTCTTATATTGGCACAATATAAAAATCAATCCATAAACCTAGTAAAGAAAATATAATTCAGAATAAATCATTAAATTCAGAACCAGCAATAAAATGAATTTAACTAAATCAACACTAAAATGTTAAAATTCACCATTCAACCTAACAACGTAAAAGTAGACTAAATAAATTAAATTGAAAATCAAATTCTACAAACAGAACTAAATAATAAAATATTATATCTCTATACTGGTCTTCCATTCAATTACAAAGCTGTCTCAAGCTAAAAGAGAAGCCTATAACGTCCAATGGTTGCTGTAAAAAACAAGGGCAGAGAACTCACATACTTCACTTGCTCAGAAAATCTATTTCCTTTACATAAAAACTTCACACACTAAAACATACATTGAGCATAGCACTAATGAATAAATGAATTAAAAAATGAACTGTAGTTAACTCCCATAGCTTATCCAATATTAAATAATAAAGCATCCAAATCTAAACCTTTAAACATTATATTATATTATATCTCACAAAGCAGTGTAAACAAATATCATCACCATCATCATCATTTCCATTTAATGTCAATTCTTTGCAAGGGTTAGATGGGTTGTCCACACCTGGAGACAAGTCTGGCCAGGGTTGGCCATGTGTCGCACCTTGCTCCGGCGAGGAGTGTAGATTTTACAGCTGGATGCCCTTTCTAACATCAACTATGTTTACAGTGTGGAACTGGATGGCTCCGTCATGCCGTCATGAGGAGGGACAGGCCAGTTGGCTGAACCCATCTCACAATGTAACCATGGTTTTGGAACCCAACCCATCACACAGTGGAACCATAGTTTTGGAGCCCAGGTACTGGGTGGCACCGCTATGAGGAGGGACAGGTGTGGAACCACAGTTTTAGAGCCTGGCATTGGATGGCATCACTATGCGAAGGGTCCAGTGATACCGCTAGGAGGAGGGACATGCCAGTTGGCCGCGCCAAACCCTTCTCACAGCAGCACACCAGTTTCAGAGTCGGGCACTTTCCACATGATGTACACTTCTCAATACGAAACCAGGTAACTACATGTGACTCCACCATGTGACAAACATTTCTCAGTATGAAAACACCTTTTGGGGTGACTGGCATTGGATGGACCCACTATGCAAAGAGACCAGTTGGAACCCAGTACTGGATGGCACTATTACGAGGAGCCTAACCCAACTCACAGCGTAGCTATAGTTTCGTGGCCCAATATTGGATGGCTCCACCGTGAGGAGAGACAGGTCATCTGACTGTGCCAAACCCACCACACAGCGTAACCGTAGTTGAGGGACCCGATACTGGATGACACCGCTATGAGAAAGAATAGGTGCGGGACCACAGTATGGGAGCCTGGCTCACAGCAGTAACACACAATCTCACTTGACCTACATTGATGGTTGCCACTCTGAAGTCTTGGGTGTGGCATACAGCTTTCCTGGTGGTGGGTGTCTTTGCACCAGTTATTTCTGCCCGATCCGGTGTTTGCATCGTGACCTTGTTCATTATTGATATTACTTACTGGTCAATGCTATTTACATGTGTTAGTGGTTGCTAAATTAGCAATAGGATTGTTTTCAGGGGAGCGGGGTTATTAGGATTAGAAGATGGTTGCCTCCATGAGTAAGGAGGTGTGTGCATAATGTGGTTAGATTTATATCACGGTCTTGTTTTTGATTGGAATTTGTTATGGTGGAGAGTAGGGAGGGCGAGTGGGGACAATGTCTATGATAATCAAGATAATTTTTTGACTATAGACTACATGTGTTATGATTAAAATATTCTAAATAACTACTTAAGCAATATGACAAAAATAATATGACAAAATAAACATACAAAAATAATCAATCAGTATTGACTAAACAAATACATATATAAATATGTATTATTTTACAAAGTTAAATTAATTTGTATACTTTAAGGAAATTGAAAGATTTTTTTAAACATTATATATCATATCTGACAGAGCAGTGTAGACGCATATAAACAAATATTGCAGACAATATACCTGCCAAAGCAAAACAACATAATCTAAAAAGGAAAAAGATACAACTCCTCCCTCAAATAAAACTTTGTTATATTAACACTACAAGTAATTCAGTCAAGAGAGAAGTCCTCCATACCACAAGATATCAGAGGTATCATACTATATATTTATATATAAATATATTTTCTCACATTATTCCACCCAATAACAGAATTATTTTTATTTTTTTAATTTAAATTGTAAATTTTATTCACAATTGTATAAATAACATTACAAATTGTTCACAATTCTTTCAGAATGAAAATATAAACACAAATATAAATATCCTCCTCCTCCCCTTCCTTCTGAGAGGGTTGTGGGAGAAGAGTCTTCAAACTGGATCCCCAAACGAGACCAGCCAAGCTCATGGATGTTATCCAACCATCTTGCTCAGGGTTTACCACTGGGTCTCTTGTGAGAATTATGTGTATTCTTTTTTCTTTGTATGGGTACATAAGAATATAAGTATCTTATATTTAGAGTTAACCAATTTTGTTGTTGACGTCTATAGATTATTATTTGGGCTTGGCAGTATCGGTAGAGAGTCGAACGCCATGCTTTCCAGCATAGTTACGTCCCTTTACGGTCTGAGTTCAAATCCCGCCGAGGTTCACTTTGCCTTTCATCCTTACGGGGTCGATAAAATAAAGTACCAGTACATTACTAGTATAATTGCTGGCCTTGTGCCAAAAGTAGAAACAATTATTTGATATCTAATGGGAACATTATACACTTAAGTGTGGCTAATATTTGTTAATAAATTATTTTATTTATTAATTCCTTACTGTTCTGTAATTGGAACTCAGCAGATTTTAAGTCCATTGCTGCACATGTTGTAATGTGACTACTTAAGGGGTTATTTTTTTTTTACCACAGATTTATTGCCAGTGTATGGTCATTCTTTTGCATAATGAAATTCCCAACCATCATGCTTGGTGTCCTGCCAGTTGGTTTTGCCCTTAAAATCTTTCCAGTGATTCTTTCCTGAGACTTTCTAACCACATTCCCATAGTATCGGGGCTGTGATCTCTCAATTCAGAGAAGTAGCAGCTCTACCAGGAGTGACTCTCTGATCCCCGAGCTATGCATTCTATTGAGTAACATTACACCAAAGACCCTTTGGAGGAACCCCATTTTGGTCGCTTGTATTCACGATGATATGTTTTCAGTCATTACCTAAGATTCATGACCAAAGGTAAAGGTTGGCACGAATACTGAATTGAAGATAGTGAGTTTGGTTTTTACACCTACCTCCCTGATTACTGAATGTTGAATCTGGCGCATTACTACACTAGCTCTTGCAATTCTTGTACTTAATTCAGCCTCCTGTCTTCCACCACTCGTGAATACGGTCCGAAGATACTTGAACTTCTCCACCTGCTTCAGTGGAACTTCATTCACATGTAGAGTGAACTGCACAGGCTTCCTAGAGAGGAAGAATGTCTCAGTTTCTTTCATTATACTTTATATATAAATACGAGAGGGCTTCAAAAAGTTTGTGGAAAAAGTACATAGCTTCAAATCGTAAACTGGGATTTTAATCTTAATGTACTTGTACGTTCTCGTACTAACGTGTCATAACATGTTCTGGCATGAATCCTTAAATGCAAGTTGAAATGTGGCACCACCAGCTGGAAGTCAGTACCCGCCCGAGAAACATGGCCTCCGTCAAAATTGAGACCAAGGAAAACATCAAATTCAAGCTAGGGTGGAAGAGCAGCCAAATCATTGACGCTCTGGAGCAAGTTTATGGAGACAATGCTCCAAAGAAATCAACAACCTACAAATGGATAAGTCGTTTTAGACGTGGAAGAGATAAGGTTGAAGATGATCCCCACAATGGCAGGGTACTTTGAACAAGTGGGATGAAGACCCTGAAGCTTTTCCGCAGAGATTTGTTACCGGGGATGAAACGTGACTCTACCAATACGATCCTGAGGACAAAACTCAATCGAAGCAGTGGCTGCCCGCGGATGGAAGTGGGCCAGTCAAGGCAAAATCGAAGTGCTCAAGAGGGAATGTCATGGCCACTGTCTTCTGGGATGTAAAGGGGATTTTGCTGGCTGACTTCCTCGAGAAGAGAACAATTATAGCTGCATAATATGAAGGAATTTTGAGAAAACTGGCCAAGAAAATCGCGGAAAAACGTCCTCTTCTGCCAGGACAATGCGCCCGCTAACGGCGCTCGACAGACACGAGCTATGTAACACGAATTTCGATGAAAAATCATCTGACACCCACTTTACAGTACCGATTTAGCCCCATCCAACTTCTTTTTGTTTCCAAACCTTAAAAAATCATTGAAAGGTACCCATTTTCAATCAGTTGAAGATGTAAGAAAAAAGAATACACATAATTATAACTTAAACCGTGTTTTCTAACTGTCCTTTTTACACGAACTTTTTGAAGCATCCTCTTATAGTTTGACGACTATGCAGTGTAAAGGTTCCATAGATCAATCCGGCCTCTTACCTCTCTAATAACCACCATCGCTTCAGAGTGTGAGCCACGCGACCTGTAATGGCTCTCCCAGCGTGTCTCCCTTACCATCCTCCGGGGAAACACCTTCTCTATTCTGTCTGCCGGGGTCGCGGGAGACCAGCACATGACCCCCATTTGCTCATAATAGTGAGAGATGGGGAGAACGGGAGAGACTGAGGCAGTGACAGGGGGAGTTTGGTTCCATTGTGTTTGGACCTGGTGTATATATAGCGAGTCGAATGCTAGGATGGATGGTTGTATTGTGGTGTTGATTCGGTTGTTGTATATATATTCACTTGTGGATAGCTCACTGGTGTGGCCACTGTGGCGGACAGTGTAGGTGAGGGAAGATTGAGGTGCCTGATACAGTGTGACTAGAGATTGCAGGTGTGCAAGTAAGTAAGTATTCATTATGATGATGATGATGTTGATGATGTGATGGTTCCTTGGGTAAGTAATTTACCTTGATCACGTAGGAAATTAAATAACACAAAGCCACTATGTTACTAATTTATTGAATATAACTTTCGTCGAAGATAAATGACAATACACAAACAACAAATAACCACAGATGAATTGTGTTATGTTATGTATCAGGTATGATGAGCATGTATGTTTGCTTGTAAAGGGATTATCAAAAATGTATTTAGCAAACTTCTGTTGATGGAATGAATTTCGCTGGTTTGGCAGAGAGAAAGGGGAGTGGAGACCCACAGGGTCTGTGTTTAACGAAGTGTATGAAATAAGTAATTTATATAGAATGGTTATATGTGGTTATTAGTTGATATGATAATAACAAAGTTGTTAGATGAAATAACTATAATAATAAGTATAAATGTAATAACGAGAATATAAAGAATAAATGATTTGGTTTATATATGGTTTACTTCACGTGAATCAGTTAAAAAGTACATATAAAAATAGTTACCAAGAGTTGTTAAGGTTGACAATGTTTTTGATGTGAACACAGCGAGCGAACAGATTATGTTGTTGTTGTTGTTGGAGTCCGTGGTAATAGTTGAGACCATAGTGAGTGAGAGAGAGTAATGGTTTGCATACCTCTGAATGGTCTGTGATTGGTTGTAGACCACTGTGGCTTGTACATGGTCTGTAGTAGTAGGGCTCCAATCTCTCTGTGTGTATCTGTAGACTTCATGGGGTCTATTGATAGCAGTGAATTCTTACATAGCTAGTTGCTAGCGTAATGCTCCGATGTCTCTGGCTAAAGTAGGATGATACAGGCTCTATATATAGCTGTCACTTCCTGTCTCAACCTGTTCACACCAAAAGGGTGTTGACCTAGAATTTGACCTTTAGGCGTCACCCAAGGTTCAAGGCGCGTATAGATTTCGCTACATTAGTTCCCTACCCAGATCGATGCTGGAGCAGCGATAGATTATAAAAGGGATAGCGAAATCTGATTCTTAGAAGCGTGTCTCGAAACACACAAAATGTGGGTACTGCGCCCGCACTTCGAGTGTAGAGAAATTTGGAGAGAGAAAAAAGAAATATAGTATAACTGTATATGCATGTGTGTGTGTAACATTTAGAAGGAACTGTAAAAATACAAAGTTGTGATCATGTATTTCGAACTGTTGTGTATGGATAGATGGGTTACGGTATCGGATTACGATATGATAATACATCGAGATTCAACTGGTCAAGGTTTGACAACAGCTATTTAACACATGGTAATCAACACACAGTTACTTAATCGCTCGACTCACTGAGCACGCAACTCAAAATTGCACACACTCATGTCATAGCGTAAACCTCGACTCACTGAAAAGAATCTTACGTATGGTTATACATCGAGAGAAATAGTCCTCTGTGTTATCATATCGTAATCCGATACCGTAACCCATCCATACACAACAGTTCGAAATACATGATCACAACTTTGTAGTTTTACAGTTCCTTCTAAATGTTACACACACACATGCATATACAGTTATACTTTTTTTTTCTGTCTCCAAATTTCTCTACACTCGCAGTGCAGGCGCAGTACCCACATAAGGCGCGGATAGATTTCGCTAGATGTGTAAAGCAGTGGACTACATCTCAACTGCTAGGAATTAACTCTGCATCTATCCTCTTGACTCTGGGAAACGGTTATTTATGACTATCGCTCATTCTGTCTCCGGAACACAAGACAAAGTAGATGGCTATTTGATATGTCAAAATCTCAGACATATTGGCGAATGTAAACTTATCTATGAGGCTACAGAGGTCAGCTTCTTGGTGGCCATTTGATTGTAAAAGAAACCGTATTGAAAAGAGTATCAAATTACTGTTACAGTAGATTCCTGTCTAGATAGAAACGGGAATATCGATCGAAAATCGAAGAGGTAGCAGAATTTGATTGCAAGAGTATGCCCTGAAACATGCGGAATCGATATGGTTGGCTGCGTGAGTCTATGAAACAGTGAGTTGCTCAGTGTGTCTGAACAGCCGATATTCCACAGTGATTCAAGAATAGCTAGCTTCGCCATAAAAAACAATGGCGGATTTGTGCAGAATAATAGTCGCACCTATGTCGAAGAAGTGATGCTGAAAAGCTTATTCTGTAACGACGAAATTAGTTCAGTTAGAAAGATAAGAAAAATATTTTGTGAATTCCACATAAATCGAAGACATAGCTCCCGTGCTCAGTGTGCAGAAATTTTTTGGAAAATTAGTGTAACTATGTGTATGCATGTATGCGTAAACATTTAAATTGGGCTGTAAGTATACGGAGTTGTGAGCAACTCGACGTATGTTAAGCCGATAAAGGCAGTGAAATGCCAGAACACAACTTGAAAAAAAAAAAGAAAAAATGTGTGGGATCGAGACTTATACTGGCTTTAGTTATATGGAGACGTGAAAGGCTCTACACATCTATATATAAATTTGAGCGACTTCCGTCCGTTCTTCCGTCACACACTAGAGATGATGACAAACTACAGAAAACAGTGTCTAACATTCACTGATGCAGGCTGCTACCACTGTTGCTATGACTACCTCACACTAATCCTCTCTCTTTACGTCTGAAGCAGGCTGTTACTTCTGTTGTTATGAATACCTCATAGTATTCCTCTCTCTTTATGTCTGATGCAGGCTGCAGAAGATACATATACACATACACATGTATGTGTATATATATATGTGTATATTCACACAAGCACACATCTATACACATACGCGTCAGCGTGTTGAAAAAACCAAAGTGCATTCCGCACTGAGTGGAGAATGTGTGACTAGGTTGATATAAAGCTATCGGTGATGTAATTGAAAGCGGTGAATGCATCTGTATATTCGTTTAAATTTGCAAGCCTCTTTCAGTTCAGACTGTCTTGCAGTTCGTAGGCTATTCCGTTTCGTCAACTAGTCGAGTTAGAAAATCTCACAATATCCCTGCACGAATCAAGTTTAATACAGGTGTGTTAAAAAATGCAAAACATGAATGTGCATGAGGTAAAGCCAACATTCATATACAAAATAAAAAGAAGAAATAATTGTTCTCAACAATTTAAACCCATAACGTAAAGGGCCTTAACTCTATGTTGCAAAGCTTGTCCGACGCCCAACCGATACTGCCAATCCGCCGCCCTAAAGCGTAAACAATAATACGGATCGGTTTTCACCAACTAGCTTTCCCGCAGTATGTACATATATAGTCGGGCTGGACACCCGATCGCGCGGTTAAACCACTGGGAGTGAAGGACCCCTCGCCTATGTCAGGGCTTTCTTCTAGGAGAAGGCAACTCAGGAAACTGCGATAACTCCGATATAAAACCTGCGGCCCAGTAGTTACCGATGACGTTGATCTGTTCTTCTTTTCGGGTTATAGCTACTGTCGCTCAGAGAGTGGGATTGGCTCAGTGCACAGTCTTTCCTCACTTAAAAAAATATCTTCACACACAGGCATTGCACGATAGGATTAATTAATAATTATTAATAATGGTATATCGTGCAATGGCCATACTCAATAACGAGGGGGCAGCCATCATGTATGTGTGTATTACTGAATGGCATAGAGTTACAAAGTTACTTTGTGGTGGTGATGCTATATTTATTTCAAGTATGTGACCAGTTATTACAGTGCATATATACTAGCTGAGTAGCCTGTCGTTGCCGAGCAATAATAGTATGCCTTTATTTCAAATGTTTTTATTCTATGTCAGCCGATGTCTTCCCCGAAGGATAGTCTTCTTGATGAGGATGGATTTCTTTATTACTTGGATCAATTTATAATGATGGTATAAAGAATGTTTGTTGTTTTTCCATCTGGTGCGTAGATGTAAAGATTTGTCTGACTTCTTACCCTTGAACATCCAATGTACAGCTGATCACGGGTGAAGCAGGGCTCTTCAAGGTGTAAACTGGCAATTGAAAATGTTTGTCCTTGAGATTTGTTGATGTCCATGTCAAAACTAAGACCCACTGGAAATTGAAGTCGTTTGAATTGAAATGTGACATCGGTGGGGATAAGAGGAATTCTTGGAAAGAACATATCCTCTCCCCTACCACATCCTATTGAAATGTTGGCTTGAATCACGTGTGGATACATATTTTTCATAACCAATCGAGTGCCGTATTATAGCCTTGGTGGGTCCAAATTCCTCAATAACATGATCGACGCTCCTTCTTTAAGGTGGAGCCATTCCTGGTGGTTCTAAAGATTTGAGGAACTCTGTCAGGTATTTGACAGCTTCCGACTGTTCCACCACAGTGTTGACAGATTGATAGAGTTTCGAAACCTTTGGAATTATTTTTAACAGTTCTTGATTTCACAGTCACATTTTTAGGAGCCAATATAGCCCTTTCACTGAGCCACCTGTGACTTGTGAACAAATATTCAAGATTAGGGAACACTGTTTCTATGAGATGAAATAATAATTTCATCTTCGTGCCTATGGGACTTATATCAACAGCTCCCTTTCTATCTAAGGAAGTTTACCATCCCCAAGCATTAATAGATTCTGGGAAAACTGCTTTGATTGTTCATCTTTACCAAAATATGCTCTCATGTTTGTAGCGAGCTTCAAAACTTTGATAGAAGTCCAAAGTGTCGATTTTTTCAAGTAGCTCCGATTTGATCAATCCTATTGCCTTTTGGAATGACTGGGAGAGTTTGTCAAAAATCTCCCGGTCTAAAATCACTCAGCTGGTTTTGTATATTCACGCAGGACTAAGCTCCCCGCCCCGGTCGCTATGGTCAGAGTTGTCACTTTATAGGATGGACAAGATAATATTATCATGTCACTAATACTAACACTTTACAGGGTGAACGGGATACATTTAATCACGGCAAAGGCATTAACACTTTTCTCGGTGGACAGTGTACATTTGCAGCGAAATCTCTCCACACATACTGACCTCCAATCGATACAGGAATACTGTATTTCTTTATCTCAGATTGGCAACTGTAGTCTGGCGAAATAGGCCAGCTTGTGGTTAAAGGAGATAAGATATTCTTAAAGACATTCCACTTTGGTTTCTCGGAAGAGGACATCATAAGCAGTTGCACAAATGATTTCGACCAGTTAAGATGTAGTAAAAAATCTCACACAGACCCCTCTAGGTCTCTCTCGCTCCTTCTCCCATCCTCTTTCTCTCTTTCTCTTCCACCCTCTCTCTCTCACTGAGTGACAAACAACTATCATTTCATTACAGAAGTACAGTAAATACCATCTTTTGAATCATTGCACACATGCATATATCACAACAACCTATGCCTTGTTTTCATTACATTTTGAACAATAGCCTCGTAGCAGGCTATTGATTTAATAAATATATTTTAGTAGCGATCATGTTTTATTTGTTCATTCATCAGCATTTCACACAGCACTTATATATAGGACAATTTTTATTTTATACATAATCACCCAGCAAGCCAACAAAAATCACAAGCCAATTCCTCCCATCGCTACATCTACTCACTATCCACTTCACTACATTCCTATTCGCTACACATTTAATCATGGTACCAGCACTAACACTTTACAGGGTGGACAGGGTACATGTAATGATGGCACCAACACTAACACTTTACAGGGTGGACAGGGTACGTGTAATGATGGCACCAACACTAATACTTTACAGGGTGGACAGGGTACATGTAATGATAGCATCAACACTAACACTTTACAGGGTGGACAGGGTACATGTAATGATGGCATCAAAACTAACACTTTACAGGATGGACAGGGTACATATAGTGATGGAACCAACACTAATACTTTACAGGGTGGACAGGGTACATGTAATGATAGCATCAACACTAACACTTTACAGGGTGGACAGGGTACATGTAATGATGGCATCAAAACTAACACTTTACAGGATGGACAGGGCACATGTAATGATGGTACCAACACTAATACTTTACAGGGTGGACAGGGTACATGTAATGATGGCACCAACACTAATACTTTACAGGGTGGACAGGGTACATGTAATGATGGCACCAACACTAACACTTTTCAGGATGGACAGGGTACATGTAATGATGGCACCAACACTAATACTTTACAGGGTGGACAGGGTACATGTAATGATGGCACCAACACTAACACTTTACAGGATGGACAGGGTATATGTAATGAGGGCACCAACACTAATACTTTACAGGGTGGACAGGGTACATGTAATGATGGCATCAAAACTAACACTTTACAGGATGGACAGGGTACATATAGTGATAGAACCAACACTAATACTTTACAGGGTGGACAGGGTACATGTAATGATAGCACCAACACTAACACTTTACAGGGTGGACAGGGTACGTGTAATGATGGCACCAACACTAATACTTTACAGGGTGGACAGGGTACATGTAATGATAGCATCAACACTAACACTTTACAGGGTGGACAGGGTACATGTAATGATGGCATCAAAACTAACACTTTACAGGATGGACAGGGTACATATAGTGATGGAACCAACACTAATACTTTACAGGGTGGACAGGGTACATGTAATGATAGCATCAACACTAACACTTTACAGGGTGGACAGGGTACATGTAATGATGGCATCAAAACTAACACTTTACAGGATGGACAGGGCACATGTAATGATGGTACCAACACTAATACTTTACAGGGTGGACAGGGTACATGTAATGATGGCACCAACACTAATACTTTACAGGGTGGACAGGGTACATGTAATGATGGCACCAACACTAACACTTTTCAGGATGGACAGGGTACATGTAATGATGGCACCAACACTAATACTTTACAGGGTGGACAGGGTACATGTAATGATGGCACCAACACTAACACTTTACAGGATGGACAGGGTATATGTAATGAGGGCACCAACACTAATACTTTACAGGGTGGACAGGGTACATGTAATGATGGCATCAAAACTAACACTTTACAGGATGGACAGGGTACATATAGTGATAGAACCAACACTAATACTTTACAGGGTGGACAGGGTACATGTAATGATAGCATCAACACTAACACTTTACAGGGTGGACAGGGTACATGTAATGATGGCATCAAAACTAACACTTTACAGGATGGACAGGGTACATGTAATGATGGTACCAACACTAATACTTTACAGGGTGGACAGGGTACATGTAATGATGGCACCAACACTAATACTTTACGGGGTGGACAGGGTACATGTAATGATGGCACCAACACTAACACTTTTCAGGATGGACAGGGTACATGTAATGATGGCATCAACACTAATACTTTACAGGGTGGACAGGGTATATGTAATGATGGCACCAACACTAACACTTTACAGGATGGACAGGGTATATGTAATGATGGCACCAACACTAATACTTTACAGGGTGGACAGGGTACATGTAATGATGGCACCAACACTAATACTTTACAGGATGGACAGGGTACATTTAATGATGGCACCAACACTAACACTTTACAGGGTGGACAGGGTACATGTAATGATGGCTCCAACACTAACACCTTACAGGATGGACAGGGTACATGTAATGATGGCACCAACACTAATACTTTACAGGATGGACAGGGTACATGTAATGATGGCACCAACACTAATACTTTACAGGGTGGACAGGGTACATGTAATGATGGCACCAACACTAATACTTTACAGGGTGGACAGGGTACATGTAATGATGGCACCAACACTAATACTTTACAGGGTGGACAGGGTACATGTAATGATGGCACCAACACTAATACTTTACAGGGTGGACAGGGTACATGTAATGATGGCACCAACAGTAACACTTTACAGGATGGACAGGGTACATGTAATGATGGCACCAACACTAACACTTTACAGGATGGACAGGGCACATGTAATGATGGCACCAACACTAATACTTTACAGGATGGACAGGGTACATGTAATGATGGCACCAACACTAATACTTTACAGGATGGACAGGGTACATGTAATGATGGCACCAACACTAATACTTTACAGGATGGAGAGGGTACATTTAGTGATGGCACCAACACTAACACTTTACAGGATGGACAGGGTACATGTAATGATGGCATCAAAACTAACACTTTAGAGGATGGACAGGGTACATGTAATGATGGCACCAACACTAACACTTTACAGGATGGACAGGGTACATGTAATGATGGCACCAACACTAACACTTTACAGGATGGACAGGGTACATGTAATGATAGCATCAACACTAACACTTTACAGGGTGGACAGGGTACATGTAATGATGGCATCAAAACTAACACTTTACAGGATGGACAGGGTACATGTAATGATGGCATCAACACTAACACTTTACAGGATGGACAGGGTACATGTAATGATAGCATCAACACTAACACTTTACAGGGTGGACAGGGTACATGTAATGATGGCATCAAAACTAACACTTTACAGGATGGACAGGGTACATGTAATGATGGTACCAACACTAATACTTTACAGGGTGGACAGGGTACATGTAATGATGGCACCAACACTAATACTTTACAGGGTGGACAGGGTACATGTAATGATGGCACCAACACTAACACTTTACAGGATGGACAGGGTACATGTAATGATGGCACCAACACTAATACTTTACAGGGTGGACAGGGTACATATAATGATGGCACCAACACTAACACTTTCCAGGGTGGACAGGGTACATGTAATGATGGCACCAACACTAATACTTTACAGGGTGGACAGGGTACATGTAATGATGGCACCAACATTAATACTTTACAGGGTGGACAGGGTACATGTAATGATGGCACCAACACTAACACTTTACAGGATGGACAGTGTAAATGTAATGATGGCACCAACACTAACACTTTACAGGATGGACAGGGTACATGTAATGATGGAACCAACACTAATACTTTACAGGATAGACAGTAACACTAATACTTTACAGGATAGACAGGGTACATGTAATGATGGCACCAACACTAATACTTCACAGGGTGGACAGGGTACATGTAATGATGGCACCAACTCTAACACTTTACAGGATGGATAGGGTACATGTACTGATGGCACCAACGCAAACACTTTAAAGGATGGACAGGGTACATGTAATGATGGCACCAACACTAACACTTTACAGGATGGACAGGGTACATTTAAAGATGGCACCAACACTAATACTTTACATGATGGACAGGGTACATTTAATGATGGCACCAACACTAATACTTTACAGGATGGACAGGGTACATGTAATGATGGCATCAACACTAATACTTTACAGGGTGGACAGGGTAGATGTAATGATGGCACCAACACTAATACTTTACAGGGTGGACAGGGTACATGTAATGATGGCACCAACACTAACACTTTACAGGGTGGACAGGGTACATGTAATGATGGCACCAACACTAACCCTTTACAGGATGGACAGGGTACATGTAATGATGGAACCAACACTAACACTTTACAGGATGGACAGGGTACATTTAATGATGGCACCAACACTAACACTTTACAGGATGGACAAGGTACATGTAATGATGACACCAACACTAACACTTTTCAGGATGGACAGGGTACATTTAATGATGGCACCAACACTAACACTTTACAGGGTGGACAGGGTACATTTAATGATGGCACCAACACTAACAATCTACAGGATGGACACGGTACATGTAATGATGGCACCAACACTAACACTTTACAGGGTGGACAGGGTACATGTAAGGATGGCACCAACACTAACACTTTACAGGATGGACATGGTACATGTAATGATGGCACCAACACTAATACTTTACAGGATGGACAGGGTACATGTAATGATGGCACCAACATTAATACTTTACAGGGTGGACAGGGTACATGTAATGATGGCACCAACACTAACACTTTATAGGATGGACAGTGTAAATGTAATGATGGCACCAACACTAACACTTTACAGGATGGACAGGGTACATGTAATGATGGAACCAACACTAATACTTTACAGGATAGACAGTAACACTAATACTTTACAGGATAGACAGGGTACATGTAATGATGGCACCAACACTAATACTTCACAGGGTGGACAGGGTACATGTAATGATGGCACCAACTCTAACACTTTACAGGATGGATAGGGTACATGTACTGATGGCACCAACGCAAACACTTTAAAGGATGGACAGGGTACATGTAATGATGGCACCAACACTAACACTTTACAGGATGGACAGGGTACATTTAAAGATGGCACCAACACTAATACTTTACATGATGGACAGGGTACATTTAATGATGGCACCAACACTAATACTTTACAGGATGGACAGGGTACATGTAATGATGGCATCAACACTAATACTTTACAGGGTGGACAGGGTAGATGTAATGATGGCACCAACACTAATACTTTACAGGGTGGACAGGGTACATGTAATGATGGCACCAACACTAACACTTTACAGGGTGGACAGGGTACATGTAATGATGGCACCAACACTAACCCTTTACAGGATGGACAGGGTACATGTAATGATGGAACCAACACTAACACTTTACAGGATGGACAGGGTACATTTAATGATGGCACCAACACTAACACTTTACAGGATGGACAAGGTACATGTAATGATGACACCAACACTAACACTTTTCAGGATGGACAGGGTACATTTAATGATGGCACCAACACTAACACTTTACAGGGTGGACAGGGTACATTTAATGATGGCACCAACACTAACAATCTACAGGATGGACACGGTACATGTAATGATGGCACCAACACTAACACTTTACAGGGTGGACAGGGTACATGTAAGGATGGCACCAACACTAACACTTTACAGGATGGACATGGTACATGTAATGATGGCACCAACACTAATACTTTACAGGATGGACAGGGTACATGTAATGATGGCACCAACACTAACACTTTACAGGGTGGACAGGGTACATGTAAGGATGGCACCAACACTAACACTTTACAGGATGGACACGGTACATGTAATGATGGCACCAACACTAACACTTTACACGATGGACAGGGTACATTAAATGATGGCACCAACACTAATACTTTACAGGATGGACAGGGTACATGTAATGATGGCACCAACACTAATACTTTACAGGGTGGACAGGGTACATTTAATGATGGCACCAACACTAACACTTTACAGGATGGACAGTGTACATTTAATGATGGCATCAACACTAACACTTTACAGGATGGACAGGGTACATGTAATGATGGCACCAACACTAACACTTTACAGGATGGACAGGGTACGTGTAATGATGGCACCAACACTAATACTTTACAGGGTGGACAGGGTACATGTAATGATAGCATCAACACTAACACTTTACAGGGTGGACAGGGTACATGTAATGATGGCATCAAAACTAACACTTTACAGGATGGACAGGGTACATGTAATGATGACACCAACACTAACACTTTACAGGATGGACAGGGTACATATAGTGATGGCACGAACACTAATACTTTACAGGGTGGACAGGGTACATGTAATGATAGCTTCAACACTAACACTTTACAGGGTGGACAGGGTACATGTAATGATGGCATCAAAACTAACACTTTACAGGATGGACAGGGTAAATGTAATGATGGTACCAACACTAATACTTTACAGGGTGGACAGGGTACATGTAATGATGGCACCAACACTAATACTTTACAGGGTGGACAGGGTACATGTAATGATGACACCAACACTAACACTTTTCAGGATGGACAGGGTACATGTAATGATGGCACCAACACTAATACTTTACAGGGTGGACAGGGTACATGTACTGATGGCACCAACGCTAACACTTTACAGGATGGACAGGGTACATTTAATGATGGCACCAACACTAACACTTTACAGGGTGGACAGGGTACATGTAATGATGGCACCAACACTAACACTTTACAGAATGGACAGGGTACATGTAATGATGGCACCAACACTAATACTTTACAGGGTGGACAGGGTACATGTAATGATGGCACCAACACTAATACTTTACAGGGTGGACAGGGTACATGTAATGATGGCACCAACACTAATACTTTACAGGGTGGACAGGGTACATGTAATGATGGCACAAACACTAACACTTTACAGGATGGACAGGGTACATGTAATGATGGCACCAACACTAACACTTTACAGGATGGACAGGGTACATGTAATGATGACACCAACACTAATACTTTACAGGATGGACAGGGTACATGTAATGATGGCACCGACACTAATACTTTACAGGATGGACAGGGTACATGTAATGATTGCATCAAAACTAACACTTTCCAGGATGACAGGGTACATGTAATGATGGCACCAACACTAACACTTTACAGGATGGACAGGGTACATGCAATGATAGCACCAACACTAACACTTTACAGGATGGACAGGGTACATTTAATGATGGCACCAACACTAATACTTTACAGGATGGACAGGGTACATGTAATGATGGCATCAACACTAATACTTTACAGGGTGGACAGGGTAGATGTAATGATGGCACCAACACTAATACTTTACAGGGTGGACAGGGTACATGTAATGATGGCACCAACACTAACCCTTTACACGATGGACAGGGTTCATGTAATGATGGCACCAACACTAACACCTTACAGGATGGACAGGGTACATGTAATGATGGCACCAACACTAACACTTTACAGGATGGACAGGGTACATGTAATGATGGCACCAACACTAACACTTTACAGGATGGACAGGGTACGTGTAATAATGGCACCAACACTAACACTTTACAGGATGGACAGGGTACATGTAAGTATGGCACCAACACTAACACTTTACAGGATGGACAGGGTACATGTAATGATGGCACCAACACTAACACTTTACAGGGTGGACAGGGTACATGTAATGATGGCACCAACACTAATACTTTACAGGGTGGACAGGGTACATGTAATGATGGCACCAACGCTAACACTTTACAGGATGGACAGGGTAATGTAATGATGGCACCAACACTAATACTTTACAGGATGGATAGGGTACATGTAATGATGGCACCAACTCTAACACTTTACAGGATGGACAGTGTACATGTAAGGATGGCACCAACACTAACACTTTACAGGATGGACAGGGTACATGTAATGATGGCACCAACACTAACACTTTACAGGATGGACAGGGTACATGTAATGATGGCACCAACACTAACACTTTACAGGATGGACACGGTACATGTAATGATGGCACCAACACTAACACTTTACAGGATGGACAGGGTACATTTAATGATGGCACCAACACTATTACTTTACAGGATGGACAGGGTACATGTAATGATGGCACCAACATTAATACTTTACAGGGTGGACAGGGTACATTTAATGATGGCACCAACACTAACACTTTACAGGATGGACAGGGTACATGTAATGATGGAATCAACACTAACCCTTTACAGGATGGACAGGGTACATGTAATGATGGCACCAACACTAACACTTTACAGGATGGACAGGGTACATGTAATGATGGAATCAACACTAACACTTTACAGGATGGACAGGGTACATGTAATGATGGCATCAACACTAACTCTTTACAGGATGGACAGGGTACATTTAATGATGGCACCAACACTAACATTTTACAGGGTGGACAGGGTACATGTAATGATGGCACCAACACTAACACTTTACAGGATGGACAGGGTACATGTAATGATGGCACCAACACTAACACTTTACAGGGTGGACAGGGTACATGTAATGATGGCACCAACACTAACACTTTACAGGGTGGACAGGGTACATGTAATGATGGCACCAACACTAACCCTTTTACAGGATGGACAGGGTACATGTAATGATGGCACAAACACTAACACTTTACAGGATGGACAGGGTACATTTAGTGATGGCACCAACACTAACACTTTACAGGGTGGACAGGGTACATGTAATGATGGCACCAACACTAACAATTTACAGGGTGGACAGGGTACATGTAATGATGGCACCAACACTAACACTTTACAGGGTCGACAGGGTACATGTAATGATGGCACCAACACTAACACATTACAGGATGGACAGGGTACATGTAATGATGGCACCAACACTAACACTTTAAAGGATGTACAGGGTACATGTAATGATGGCACCAACACTAATACTTTACAGGATTGACAGGGTACATGTAATGATGGCACCAACACGAACACTTTACAGGATGGACAGGGTACATGTAATGATGGCACCAACACTAACACTTTACAGGATGGACAGGGTACATGTAATGATGGCACCAACACTAATACTTTACAGGATGGACAGGGTACATGTAAGGATGGCACCAACACTAACACTTTACAGGATGGACAGGATACATGTAATGATGGCACCAACACGAACACTTTACAGGATGGACAGGGTACATTTAATGATGGCACCAACACTAACACTTTACAGGATGGACAGGGTACATGTAATGATGGCACCAACACTAACACTTTACAGGATGGACAGGGTACATTTAATGATGGCACCAACACTAACACTTTACAGGATGGACAGGGTACATGTAATGATGGCACCAACACTAACCCTTTACAGGGTGGACAGGGTACATGTAATGATGGCACCAACACTAACACTTTACAGGATGGACAGGGTACCTGTAATGATGGCACCAACACTAACACTTTACAGGATGGACAGGGTACGTGTAATAATGGCACCAATACTAACACTTTACAGGATGGACAGGGTACATGTAATGATGGCACCAACACTAACACTTTACAGGGTGGACAGGGTACATGTAATGATGGCACCAACACTAATACTTTACAGGGTGGACAGGGTACATGTAATGATGGCACCAACGCTAACACTTTACAGGATGGACAGGGTACATGTAATGATGGCACCAACACTAATACTTTACAGGATGGATAGGGTACATGTAATGATGGCAGCAACTCTAACACTTTACAGGGTGGACAGTGTACATGTAAGGATGGCACCAACACTAACACTTTACAGGATGGACAGGGTACATGTAATGATGGCACCAACACTAACACTTTACAGGATGGACAGGGTACATGTAAGTATGGCACCAACACTAACACTTTACAGGATGGACAGGGTACATGTAATGATGTCACCAACACTAACACTTTACAGGATGGACAGGGTATATGTAATGATGGCACCAACACTAACACTTTACAGGATGGACAGGGTACATTTAATGATGGCACCAACATTAATACTTTACAGGGTGGACAGGGTATATGTAATGATGGCACCAACACTAACACTTTACAGGATGGACAGGGTACATGTAATGATGGCACCAACACTAACACTTTACAGGGTGGACAGGGTACATGTAAGTATGGCACCAACACTAACACTTTACAGGATGGACACGGTACATGTAATGATGGCACCAACACTAACACTTTACAGGATGGACAGGGTACATTTAATGATGGCACCAACACTAATACTTTACAGGATGGACAGGGTACATGTAATGATGGCACCAACATTAATACTTTACAGGGTGGACAGGGTACATGTAATGATGGCACCAACACTAATACTTTACAGGATTGACAGGGTACATGTAATGATGGCACCAACACGAACACTTTACAGGATGGACAGGGTACATGTAATGATGGCACCAACACTAACACTTTACAGGATGGACAGGGTACATGTAATGATGGCACCAACACTAATACTTTACAGGATGGACAGGGTACATGTAAGGATGGCACCAACACTAACACTTTACAGGATGGACAGGATACATGTAATGATGGCACCAACACGAACACTTTACAGGATGGACAGGGTACATGTAATGATGGCACCAACACTAACACTTTACAGGATGGACAGGGTACATTTAATGATGGCACCAACACTAACACTTTACAGGATGGACAGGGTACATTTAGTGATGGCACCAACACTAACACTTTACAGGGTGGACAGGGTACATGTAATGATGGCACCAACACTAACAATTTACAGGGTGGACAGGGTACATGTAATGATGGCACCAACACTAACACTTTACAGGGTCGACAGGGTACATGTAATGATGGCACCAACACTAACACATTACAGGATGGACAGGGTACATGTAATGATGGCACCAACACTAACACTTTAAAGGATGTACAGGGTACATGTAATGATGGCACCAACACTAATACTTTACAGGATTGACAGGGTACATGTAATGATGGCACCAACACGAACACTTTACAGGATGGACAGGGTACATGTAATGATGGCACCAACACTAACACTTTACAGGATGGACAGGGTACATGTAATGATGGCACCAACACTAATACTTTACAGGATGGACAGGGTACATGTAAGGATGGCACCAACACTAACACTTTACAGGATGGACAGGATACATGTAATGATGGCACCAACACGAACACTTTACAGGATGGACAGGGTACATTTAATGATGGCACCAACACTAACACTTTACAGGATGGACAGGGTACATGTAATGATGGCACCAACACTAACACTTTACAGGATGGACAGGGTACATTTAATGATGGCACCAACACTAACACTTTACAGGATGGACAGGGTACATGTAATGATGGCACCAACACTAACCCTTTACAGGGTGGACAGGGTACATGTAATGATGGCACCAACACTAACACTTTACAGGATGGACAGGGTACCTGTAATGATGGCACCAACACTAACACTTTACAGGATGGACAGGGTACGTGTAATAATGGCACCAATACTAACACTTTACAGGATGGACAGGGTACATGTAATGATGGCACCAACACTAACACTTTACAGGGTGGACAGGGTACATGTAATGATGGCACCAACACTAATACTTTACAGGGTGGACAGGGTACATGTAATGATGGCACCAACGCTAACACTTTACAGGATGGACAGGGTACATGTAATGATGGCACCAACACTAATACTTTACAGGATGGATAGGGTACATGTAATGATGGCACCAACTCTAACACTTTACAGGGTGGACAGTGTACATGTAAGGATGGCACCAACACTAACACTTTACAGGATGGACAGGGTACATGTAATGATGGCACCAACACTAACACTTTACAGGATGGACAGGGTACATGTAAGTATGGCACCAACACTAACACTTTACAGGATGGACAGGGTACATGTAATGATGTCACCAACACTAACACTTTACAGGATGGACAGGGTATATGTAATGATGGCACCAACACTAACACTTTACAGGATGGACAGGGTACATTTAATGATGGCACCAACATTAATACTTTACAGGGTGGACAGGGTATATGTAATGATGGCACCAACACTAACACTTTACAGGATGGACAGGGTACATGTAATGATGGCACCAACACTAACACTTTACAGGGTGGACAGGGTACATGTAAGTATGGCACCAACACTAACACTTTACAGGATGGACACGGTACATGTAATGATGGCACCAACACTAACACTTTACAGGATGGACAGGGTACATTTAATGATGGCACCAACACTAATACTTTACAGGATGGACAGGGTACATGTAATGATGGCACCAACATTAATACTTTACAGGGTGGACAGGGTACATGTAATGATGGCACCAACACTAATACTTTACAGGATTGACAGGGTACATGTAATGATGGCACCAACACGAACACTTTACAGGATGGACAGGGTACATGTAATGATGGCACCAACACTAACACTTTACAGGATGGACAGGGTACATGTAATGATGGCACCAACACTAATACTTTACAGGATGGACAGGGTACATGTAAGGATGGCACCAACCCTAACACTTTACAGGATGGACAGGATACATGTAATGATGGCACCAACACGAACACTTTACAGGATGGACAGGGTACATGTAATGATGGCACCAACACTAACACTTTACAGGATGGACAGGGTACATTTAATGATGGCACCAACACTAACACTTTACAGGATGGACAGGGTACATGTAATGATGGCACCAACACTAACACTTTACAGGATGGACAGGGTACATTTAATGATGGCACCAACACTAATACTTTACAGGATGGACAGGGTACATTTAATGATGGCACCAACACTAACACTTTACAGGATGGACAGGGTACATGTAATGATGGCACCAACACTAATACTTTACAGGATTGACAGGGTACATGTAATGATGGCACCAACACGAACACTTTACAGGATGGACAGGGTACATGTAATGATGGCACCAACACTAACACTTTACAGGATGGACAGGGTACATGTAATGATGGCACCAACACTAATACTTTACAGGATGGACAGGGTACATGTAAGGATGGCACCAACACTAACACTTTACAGGATGGACAGGATACATGTAATGATGGCACCAACACGAACACTTTACAGGATGGACAGGGTACATTTAATGATGGCACCAACACTAACACTTTACAGGATGGACAGGGTACATGTAATGATGGCACCAACACTAACCCTTTACAGGGTGGACAGGGTACATGTAATGATGGCACCAACACTAACACTTTACAGGATGGACAGGGTACCTGTAATGATGGCACCAACACTAACACTTTACAGGATGGACAGGGTACGTGTAATAATGGCACCAATACTAACACTTTACAGGATGGACAGGGTACATGTAATGATGGCACCAACACTAACACTTTACAGGGTGGACAGGGTACATGTAATGATGGCACCAACACTAATACTTTACAGGGTGGACAGGGTACATGTAATGATGGCACCAACGCTAACACTTTACAGGATGGACAGGGTACATGTAATGATGGCACCAACACTAATACTTTACAGGATGGATAGGGTACATGTAATGATGGCACCAACTCTAACACTTTACAGGGTGGACAGTGTACATGTAAGGATGGCACCAACACTAACACTTTACAGGATGGACAGGGTACATGTAATGATGGCACCAACACTAACACTTTACAGGATGGACAGGGTACATGTAAGTATGGCACCAACACTAACACTTTACCGGATGGACAGGGTACATGTAATGATGTCACCAACACTAACACTTTACAGGATGGACAGGGTATATGTAATGATGGCACCAACACTAACACTTTACAGGATGGACAGGGTACATTTAATGATGGCACCAACATTAATACTTTACAGGGTGGACAGGGTATATGTAATGATGGCACCAACACTAACACTTTACAGGATGGACAGGGTACATGTAATGATGGCACCAACACTAACACTTTACAGGGTGGACAGGGTACATGTAAGTATGGCACCAACACTAACACTTTACAGGATGGACACGGTACATGTAATGATGGCACCAACACTAACACTTTACAGGATGGACAGGGTACATTTAATGATGGCACCAACACTAATACTTTACAGGATGGACAGGGTACATGTAATGATGGCACCAACATTAATACTTTACAGGGTGGACAGGGTACATGTAATGATGGAATCAACACTAACACTTTACAGGATGGACAGGGTACATTTAATGATGGCACCTACACTAACACTTTACAGGATGGACAGGGTACATGTAATGATGGCACCAACACTAACACTTTACAGGGTGGTCAGGGTACATGTAATGATGGCACCAACACTAACACTTTACAGGATGGACAGGGTACATGTAAGGATGGCACCAACACTAACACTTTACAGGATGGACAGGGTACATGTAATGATGGCACCAACACTAACACTTTACAGGGTGGACAGGGTACATGTAATGATGGCACCAACACTAACACTTTACAGGATGGACAGGGTACATGTAATGATGGAATCAACACTAACACTTTACAGGATGGACAGGGTATATGTAATGATGGCATCAACACTAACACTTTACAGGATGGACAGGGTACATGTAATGATGGCACCAACACTAACACTTTACAGGGTGGACAGGGTACATGTAAGTATGGCACCAACACTAACACTTTACAGGATGGACACGGTACATGTAATGATGGCACCAACACTAACACTTTACAGGATGGACAGGGTACATTTAATGATGGCACCAACACTAATACTTTACAGGGTGGACAGGGTACATGTAATGATGGCACCAACACTAACACTTTACAGGATGGACAGGGTACATGTAATGATGGCACCAACACTAACACTTTACAGGATGGACAGGGTACATGTAATGATGGCACCAATATTAATACTTTACAGGGTGGACAGGGTACATTTAATGATGGCACCAACACTAATACTTTACAGGGTGGACAGGGTACATGTAATGATGGCACCAACACTAACACTTTACAGGATGGACACGGTACATGTAATGATGGCACCAACACTAACACTTTACAGGATGGACAGGGTACATGTAATGATGGCACCAATATTAATACTTTACAGGGTGGACAGGGTACATTTAATGATGGCACCAACACTAACACTTTACAGGATGGACAGGGTACATGTAAGGATGGCACCAACACTAACACTTTACAGGATGGACAGGGTACATATAATGATGGCACCAACACTAACACTTTACAGGATGGACAGGGTACATGTAATGATGGCATCAACACTAACACTTTACAGGATGGACAGGGTACATGTAATGATGGCACCAACACTAACACTTTACAGGGTGGACAGGGTACATGTAAGGATGGCACCAACACTAACACTTTACAGGATGGACAGGGTACATGTAATGATGGCACCAACACTAACACTTTACAGGATGGACAGGGTACATGTAATGATGGCACCAACACTAATACTTTACAGGGTGGACAGGGTACATGTAATGATGGCACCAACACTAACACTTTACAGGATGGACAGGGTACATGTAATGATGGCACCAACACTAACACTTTACAGGATGGACAGGTTACATGTAATGATGGCACCAACACTAATACTTTCCAGGGTGGACAGGGTACATGTAATGATGGCACCAACACTAACACTTTACAGGATGGACAGGGTACATTTAATGATGGCACCAACACTAACACTTTACAGGATGGACAGGTTACATGTAATGATGGCACCAACACTAATACTTTCCAGGGTGGACAGGGTACATGTAATGATGGCACCAACACTAACACTTTACAGGATGGACAGGGTACATGTAATGATGGCACCAACACTAACACTTTACAGGATGGACAGGTTACATGTAATGATGGCACCAACACTAATACTTTCCAGGGTGGACAGGGTACATGTAATGATGGCACCAACACTAACACTTTACAGGATGGACAGGGTACATTTAATGATGGCACCAACACTAACACTTTACAGGATGGACAGGTTACATGTAATGATGGCACCAACACTAATACTTTCCAGGGTGGACAGGGTACATGTAATGATGGCACCAACACTAACACTTTACAGGATGGACAGGGTACATGTAAGGATGGCACCAACACTAACACTTTACAGGATGGACAGGGTACATGTAATGATGGCATCAACACTAACACTTTACAGGATGGACAGGGTACATTTAATGATGGCACCAACACTAACACTTTACAGGGTGGACAGGGTACATGTAATGATGGCACCAACACTAACACTTTACAGGATGGACAGGGTACATGTAATGATGGCACCAACACTAACACTTTACAGGATGGACAGGGTACATGTAATGATGGCATCAACACTAACACTTTACAGGATGGACAGGGTACATTTAATGATGGCACCAACACTAACACTTTACAGGGTGGACAGGGTACATGTAATGATGGCACCAACACTAACACTTTACAGGGTGGACAGGGTACATGTAATGATGGCAACAACACTAACCCTTTACAGGATGGACAGGGTACATGTAATGATGGCACCAACACTAACACTTTACAGGATGGACAGGGTACATTTTGTGATGGCACCAACACTAACACTTTACAGGGTGGACAGGGTACATGTAATGATGGCACCAACACTAACAATTTACAGGGTGGACAGGGTACATGTAATGATGGCACCAACACTAACACTTTACAGGGTCGACAGGGTACATGTAATGATGGCACCAACACTAACACATTACAGGATGGACAGGGTACATGTAATGATGTCACCAACACTAACACTTTAAAGGATGTACAGGGTACATGTAATGATGGCACCAACACTAATACTTTACAGGATTGACAGGGTACATGTAATGATGGCACCAACACTAACACTTTACAGGATGGACAGGGTACATGTAAGGATGGCACCAACACTAATACTTTACAGGATGGACAGGGTACATGTAATGATGGCACCAACACTAACACTTTACAGGATGGACACGGTACATGTAATGATGGCACCAACACTAACACTTTACAGGATGGACAGGATACATGTAATGATGGCACCAACACGAACACTTTACAGGGTGGACAGGGTACATGTAATGATGGCACCAACACTAATACTTCACAGGATGGATAGGGTACATGTAATGATGGCACCAACACTAACACTTTACAGGATGGACAGGGTACATGTAAGGATGGCACCAACACTAACACTTTACAGGATGTACAGGGTACATGTAATGATGGCACCAACACTAACACTTTACAGGGTGGACAGGGTACATGTAATGATGGCACCAACACTAATACTTCACAGGATGGATAGGGTACATGTAATGATGGCACCAACACTAACACTTTACAGGATGGACAGGGTACATGTAAGGATGGCACCAACACTAACACTTTACAGGATGGACAGGGTACATGTAATGATGGCACCAACACTAACACTTTACAGGGTGGATAGGGTACATGTAAGTATGGCACCAACACTAATACTTTACAGGATGGACAGGATACATGTAATGATGACACCAACACTAACACTTTTCAGGATGGACAGGGTACATGTAATGATGGCACCAACACTAACACTTTACAGGGTGGACAGGGTACATGTAATGATGGCACCAACACTAACACTTTACAGGATGGACAGGGTACATGTAATGATGGCACCAACACTAACACTTTACAGGGTGGATAGGGTACATGTAATGATGGCACCAACACTAACACTTTACAGGGTGGACAGGGTACATGTAAGTATGGCACAAACACTAACACTTTACAGGGTGGACAGGGTACATGTAAGTATGGCACCAACACTAACACTTTACAGGATGGACACGGTACATGTAATGATGGCACCAACACTAACACTTTACAGGATGGACAGGGTACATGTAATGATGGCACCAACACTAACACTTTACAGGGTGGATAGGGTACATGTAATGATGGCACCAACACTAACACTTTACAGGATGGACAGGGTACATGTAATGATGGCACCAACACTAACACTTTACAGGATGGACAGGGTACATGTAATGATGGCACCAACACTAACACTTTACAGGGTGGATAGGGTACATGTAATGATGGCACCAACACTAACACTTTACAGGATGGACAGGGTACATGTAATGATGGCACCAACACTAACACTTTACAGGGTGGACAGGGTACATGTAAGTATGGCACCAACACTAACACTTTACAGGATGGACACGGTACATGTAATGATGGCACCAACACTAACACTTTACAGGATGGACAGGGTACATTTAATGATGGCACCAACACTAATACTTTACAGGATGGACAGGGTACATGTAATGAAGGCACCAACATTAATACTTTACAGGGTGGACAGGGTACATTTAATGATGGCACCAACACTAACACCTTACAGGATGGACAGGGTACATGTAATGATGGAATCAACACTAACACTTTACAGGATGGACAGGGTACATTTAATGATGGCACCAACACTAACACTTTACAGGATGGACAGGGTACATGTAATGATGGCACCAACACTAACACTTTACAGGGTGGTCAGGGTACATGTAATGATGGCACCAACACTAACACTTTACAGGATGGACAGGGTACATGTAAGGATGGCACCAACACTAACACTTTACAGGATGGACAGGGTACATGTAATGATGGCACCAACACTAACACTTTACAGGATGGACAGGGTACATGTATGTATGGCACCAACACTAACACTTTACAGGATGGACACGGTACATGTAATGATGGCACCAACACAAACACTTTACAGGATGGACAGGGTACATTTAATGATGGCACCAACACTAATACTTTACAGGATGGACAGGGTACATGTAATGATGGCACCAACACTAACACTTTACAGGATGGACAGGGTACATGTAATGATGGCACCAACACTAATACTTTACAGGGTGGACAGGGTAGATGTAATGATGGCACCAACACTAATACTTTACAGGGTGGACAGGGTACATGTAATGATGGCACCAACACTAACACTTTACAGGGTGGACAGGGTACATGCAATGATGGCACCAACACTAACCCTTTACAGGATTGACAGGGTACATGTAATGATGGCACCAACACTAACACATTACAGGATGGACAGGGTACATGTAATGATGGCACCAACACTAACACTTTACAGGATGGACAGGGTACATGTAATGATGGCACCAACACTAATACTTTACAGGATTGACAGGGTACATGTAATGATGGCACCAACACTAACACTTTACAGGATGGACAGGGTACATTTAATGATGGCACCAACACTAACACTTTACAGGATGGGCAGGGTACATGTAATGATGGCACCAACACTAACACTTTACAGGGTGGACAGGGAACATGTAATGATGGCACCAACACTAACACTTTACAGGATGGACAGGGTACATGTAATGATGGCACCAACACTAACACTTTACAGGATGGACAGGGTACGTGTAATGATGGCACCAACACTAACACTTTACAGGATGGACAGGATACATGTAATGATGGCACCAACACTAACACTTTACAGGGTGGACAGGGTACATGTAATGATGGCACCAACACTAATACTTTACAGGGTGGACAGGGTACATGTAATGATGGCACCAACGCTAACACTTTACAGGATGGACAGGGTACATGTAATGATGGCACCAACACTAATACTTTACAGGATGGATAGGGTACATGTAATGATGGCACCAACACTAACACTTTACAGGATGGACAGGGTACATGTAAGGATGGCACCAACACTAACACTTTAAAGGATGGACAGGGTACATGTAATGATGGCACCAACACTAACACTTTACAGGATGGACAGGGTACATGTAATGATGGCACCAACACTAACACTTTACAGGGTGGACAGGGTACATGTAAGTATGGCACCAACACTTACACTTTACAGGATGGACACGGTACATTTAATGATGGCACCAACACTAACACTTTACAGGATGGACAGGGTACATTTAATGATGGCACCAACACTAATACTTTACAGGATGGACAGGGTACATGTAATGATGGCACCAACACTAACACTTTACAGGATGGACAGGGTACATTTAATGATGGCATCAACACTAACACTTTACAGGATGGACAGGGTACATTTAATGATGGCACCAACACTAATACTTTACAGGATGGACAGGGTACATGTAATGATGGCACCAACACTAACACTTTACAGGATGGACAGGGTACATTTAATGATGGCATCAACACTAACACTTTACAGGATGGACAGGGTACATTTAATGATGGCACCAACACTAACACTTTACAGGGTGGTCAGGGTACATGTAATGATGGCACTAACACTAACACTTTACAGGATGGACAGGGTACATGTAATGATGGCACCAACACTAACACTTTACAGGATGGACAGGGTACATGTAATGATGGCACCAACACTAACACTTTACAGGATGGACAGGGTACATGTAATGATGGCACCAACATTAATAATTTACAGGGTGGACAGGGTACATTTAATGATGGCACCAACACTAACACTTTACAGGATGGACACGGTACATGTAATGATGGCACCAACACTAACACTTTACAGGATGGACAGGGTACATTTAATGATGGCACCAACACTAATACTTTACAGGATGGACAGGGTACATGTAATGATGGCACCAACATTAATACTTTACAGGGTGGACAGGGTACATTTAATGATGGCACCAACACTAACACTTTACAGGATGGACAGGGTACATGTAATGATGGCACCAACACTAACACTTTACAGGATGGACAGGGTACATGTAATGATGGCACCAACACTAACACTTTACAGGATGGACAGGGTACATGTAATGATGGCACCAACACTAATACTTTACAGGATGGACAGGGTACATGTAATGATGGCACCAACATTAATAATTTACAGGGTGGACAGGGTACATTTAATGATGGCACCAACACTAACACTTTACAGGATGGACACGGTACATGTAATAATGGCACCAACACTAACACTTTACAGGATGGACAGGGTACATTTAATGATGGCACCAACACTAATACTTTACAGGATGGACAGGGTACATGTAATGATGGCACCAACATTAATACTTTACAGGGTGGACAGGGTACATTTAATAATGGCACCAACACTAACACTTTACAGGATGGACAGGGTACATGTAATGATGGAATCAACACTAACACTTTACAGGATGGACAGGGTACATTTAATGATGGCACCAACACTAACACTTTACAGGATGGACAGGGTACATGTAATGATGGCACCAACACTAACACTTTACAGGGTGGTCAGGGTACATGTAATGATGGCACCAACACTAACACTTTACAGGATGGACAGGGTACATGTAAGGATGGCACCAACACTAACACTTTACAGGATGGACAGGGTACATGTAATGATGGCACCAACACTAACACTTTACAGGATGGACAGGGTACATGTATGTATGGCACCAACACTAACACTTTACAGGATGGACACGGTACATGTAATGATGGCACCAACACAAACACTTTACAGGATGGACAGGGTACATGTAATGATGGCACCAACACTAACACTTTACAGGATGGACAGGGTACATGTAATGATGGCACCAACACTAATACTTTACAGGGTGGACAGGGTAGATGTAATGATGGCACCAACACTAATACTTTACAAGATGGACAGGGTACATGTAATGATGGCACCAACACTAACACTTTACAGGGTGGACAGGGTACATGTAATGATGGCACCAACACTAACCCTTTACAGGATTGACAGGGTACATGTAATGATGGCACCAACACTAACACATTACAGGATGGACAGGGTACATGTAATGATGGCACCAACACTAACACTTTACAGGATGGACAGGGTACATGTAATGATGGCACCAACACTAATACTTTACAGGATTGACAGGGTACATGTAATGATGGCACCAACACTAACACTTTACAGGATGGACAGGGTACATTTAATGATGGCACCAACACTAACACTTTACAGGATGGGCAGGGTACATGTAATGATGGCACCAACACTAACACTTTACAGGGTGGACAGGGTACATGTAATGATGGCACCAACACTAACACTTTTCAGGATGGACAGGGTACATGTAATGATGGCACCAACACTAACACTTTACAGGATGGACAGGGTACGTGTAATGATGGCACCAACACTAACACTTTACAGGGTGGACAGGGTACATGTAATGATGGCAGCAACACTAATACTTTACAGGGTGGACAGGGTACATGTAATGATGGCACCAACGCTAACACTTTACAGGATGGACAGGGTACATGTAATGATGGCACCAACACTAATACTTTACAGGATGGATAGGGTACATGTAATGATGGCACCAACACTAACACTTTACAGGATGGACAGGATACATGTAATGATGGCAGCAACACTAACACTTTACAGGGTGGACAGGGTACATGTAATGATGGCACCAACACTAATACTTTACAGGGTGGACAGGGTACATGTAATGATGGCACCAACGCTAACACTTTACAGGATGGACAGGGTACATGTAATGATGGCACCAACACTAATACTTTACAGGATGGATAGGGTACATGTAATGATGGCACCAACACTAACACTTTACAGGATGGACAGGGTACATGTAAGGATGGCACCAACACTAACACTTTAAAGGATGGACAGGGTACATTTAATGATGGCACCAACACTAACACTTTACAGGATGGACAGGGTACATTTATTGATGGCACCAACACTAATACTTTACAGGATGGACAGGGTACATGTAATGATGGCACCAACACTAACACTTTACAGGATGGACAGGGTACATTTAATGATGGCATCAACACTAACACTTTACAGGATGGACAGGGTACATTTAATGATGGCACCAACACTAATACTTTACAGGATGGACAGGGTACATGTAATGATGGCACCAACACTAACACTTTACAGGATGGACAGGGTACATTTAATGATGGCATCAACACTAACACTTTACAGGATGGACAGGGTACATTTAATGATGGGACCAACACTAACACTTTACAGGGTGGTCAGGGTACATGTAATGATGGCACCAACACTAACACTTTACAGGATGGACAGGGTACATGTAATGATGGCACCAACACTAACACTTTACAGGATGGACAGGGTACATGTAATGATGGCACCAACATTAATAATTTACAGGGTGGACAGGGTACATTTAATGATGGCACCAACACTAACACTTTACAGGATGGACACGGTACATGTAATGATGGCACCAACACTAACACTTTACAGGATGGACAGGGTACATTTAATGATGGCACCAACACTAATACTTTACAGGATGGACAGGGTACATGTAATGATGGCACCAACATTAATACTTTACAGGGTGGACAGGGTACATTTAATGATGGCACCAACACTAACACTTTACAGGATGGACAGGGTACATGTAATGATGGAATCAACACTAACACTTTACAGGATGGACAGGGTACATGTAATGATGGCACCAACACTAAAACTTTACAGGATGGACAGGGTACATGTAATGATGGCACCAACACTAATACTTTACAGGATGGACAGGGTACATGTAATGATGGCACCAACATTAATACTTTACAGGGTGGACAGGGTACATTTAATAATGGCACCAACACTAACACTTTACAGGATGGACAGGGTACATGTAATGATGGAATCAACACTAACACTTTACAGGATGGACAGGGTACATTTAATGATGGCACCAACACTAACACTTTACAGGATGGACAGGGTACATGTAATGATGGCACCAACACTAACACTTTACAGGGTGGTCAGGGTACATGTAATGATGGCACCAACACTAACACTTTACAGGATGGACAGGGTACATGTAAGGATGGCACCAACACTAACACTTTACAGGATGGACAGGGTACATGTAATGATGGCACCAACACTAACACTTTACAGGATGGACAGGGTACATGTAATGATGGCACCAACACTAATACTTTACAGGGTGGACAGGGTAGATGTAATGATGGCACCAACACTAATACTTTACAGGGTGGACAGGGTACATGTAATGATGGCACCAACACTAACACTTTACAGGGTGGACAGGGTACATGTAATGATGGCACCAACACTAACCCTTTACAGGATTGACAGGGTACATGTAATGATGGCACCAACACTAACACATTACAGGATGGACAGGGTACATGTAATGATGGCACCAACACTAATACTTTACAGGGTGGACAGGGTACATGTAATGATGGCACCAACGCTAACACTTTACAGGATGGACAGGGTACATGTAATGATGGCACCAACACTAACACTTTACAGGATGGACAGGGTACATTTAATGATGGCACCAACACTAACACTTTACAGGATGGACAGGGTACATGTAATGATGGCACCAACACTAACACTTTACAGGATGGACAGGGTTCATGTAAGGATGGCACCAACACTAACACTTTACAGGATGGACAGGGTACATGTAATGATGGCACCAACACTAACACTTTACAGGGTGGACAGGGTACATGTAATGATGGCACCAACACTAATACTTTACAGGGTGGACAGGGTACATGTAATGATGGCACCAACGCTAACACTTTACAGGATGGACAGGGTACATGTAATGATGGCACCAACACTAATACTTTACAGGATGGATAGGGTACATGTAATGATGGCACCAACACTAACACTTTACAGGATGGACAGGGTACATGTAAGGATGGCACCAACACTAACACTTTAAAGGATGGACAGGGTACATTTAATGATGGCACCAACACTAACACTTTACAGGATGGACACGGTACATTTAATGATGGCACCAACACTAACACTTTACAGGATGGACAGGGTACATTTAATGATGACACCAACACTATTACTTTACAGGATGGACAGGGTACATGTAATGATGGCACCAACATTAATACTTTACAGGGTGGACAGGGTACATTTAATGATGGCACCAACACTAACACTTTACAGGATGGACTGGGTACATGTAATGATGGAATCAACACTAACACTTTACAGGATGGACAGGGTACATGTAATGATGGCATCAACACTAACACTTTACAGGATGGACAGGGTACATTTAATGATGGCACCAACACTAACACTTTACAGGGTGGTCAGGGTACATGTAATGATGGCACCAACACTAACACTTTACAGGATGGACAGGGTACATGTAATGATGGCACCAACACTAACACTTTACAGGATGGACAGGGTACTTGTAATGATGGCACCAACACTAACACTTTACAGGGTGGACAGGGTACATGTAAGTATGGCACCAACACTAACACTTTACAGGGTGGACAGGGTACATGTAAGGATGGCACCAACACTAACGCTTTACAGGATGGACAGGGTACATGTAATGATGGCACCAACACTAACACGTTACAGGATGGACAGGGTACATGTAATGATGGCACCAACACTAACACTTTACAGGATGGACAGGGTACATGTAATGATGGCACCAACACTAACACTTTACAGGATGGACAGGGTACATGTAATGATGGAACCAACACTAATACTTTACAGGGTGGACAGGGTAGATGTAATGATGGCACCAACACTAATACTTTACAGGGTGGACAGGGTACATGTAATGATGGCACCAACACTAACACTTTACAGGGTGGACAGGGTACATGTAATGATGGCACCAACACTAACACTTTACAGGATGGACAGGGTACATGTAATGATGGCACCAACACTAACACTTTACAGGATGGACAGGGTACATGTAATGATGGCACCAACACTAACACTTTACAGGATGGACAGGATACATGTAATGATGGCACCAACACTAACACTTTACAGGGTGGACAGGGTACATGTAATGATGGCACCAACACTAATACTTTACAGGGTGGACAGGGTACATGTAATGATGGCACCAACGCTAACACTTTACAGGATGGACAGGGTACATGTAATGATGGCACCAACACTAATACTTTACAGGATGGATAGTGTACATGTAATGATGGCACCAACACTAATACTTTACAGGATGGACAGGGTACATGTAAGTATGGCACCAACACTAACACTTTACAGGGTGGACAGGGTTCATGTAAGGATGGCACCAACACTAACACTTTACAGGATGGACAGGGTACATGTAATGATGGCACCAACACTAACACTTTACAGGATGGACAGGGTACATGTAATGATGGCACCAACACTAACACTTTACAGGGTGGACAGCGTACATGTAAGTATGGCACCAACACTAACACTTTACAGGATGGACACGGTACATTTAATGATGGCACCAACACTAACACTTTACAGGATGGACAGGGTACATTTAATGATGGCACCAACAGTAATACTTTACAGGATGGACAGGGTACATGTAATGATGGCACCAACATTAATACTTTACAGGGTGGACAGGGTACATTTAATGATGGCACCAACACTAACACTTTACAGGATGGACTGGGTACATGTAATGATGGAATCAACACTAACACTTTACAGGATGGACAGGGTACATGTAATGATGGCATCAACACTAACACTTTACAGGATGGACAGGGTACATTTAATGATGGCACCAACACTAACACTTTACAGGGTGGTCAGGGTACATGTAATGATGGCACCAACACTAACACTTTACAGGATGGACAGGGTACATGTAATGATGGCACCAACACTAACACTTTACAGGATGGACAGGGTACATGTAATGATGGCACCAACACTAACACTTTACAGGGTGGACAGGGTACATGTAAGTATGGCACCAACACTAACACTTTACAGGATGGACACGGTACATGTAATGATGGCACCAACACTAACACTTTACAGGATGGACAGGGTACATTTAATGATGGCACCAACACTAATACTTTACAGGATGGACAGGGTACATGTAATGATGGCACCAACATTAATACTTTACACGGTGGACAGGGTACATTTAATGATGGCACCAACACTAACACTTTACAGGATGGACAGGGTACATGTAAGGATGGCACCAACACTAACGCTTTACAGGATGGACAGGGTACATGTAATGATGGCACCAACACTAACACTTTACAGGATGGACAGGGTACATGTAATGATGGCACCAACACTAACACTTTACAGGATGGACAGGGTACATGTAATGATGGCACCAACACTAACACTTTACAGGGTGGACAGGGTACATGTAAGTATGGCACCAACACTAACACTTTACAGGATGGACACGGTACATGTAATGATGGCACCAACACTAACACTTTACAGGATGGACAGGGTACATTTAATGATGGCACCAACACTAATACTTTACAGGATGGACAGGGTACATGTAATGATGGCACCAACATTAATACTTTACAGGGTGGACAGGGTACATTTAATGATGGCACCAACACTAATACTTTACAGGGTGGACAGGGTACATGTAATGATGGCACCAACACTAATACTTTACAGGATGGATAGGGTACATGTAAGGATGGCACCAACACTAACACTTTACAGGATGGACAGGGTACATGTAATGATGGCCCCAACACTAACACTTTACAGGATGGACAGGGTACATGTAATGATGGCACGAACACTAACACTTTACAGGGTGGACAGGGTACATTTAATGATGGCACCAACACTAACACTTTACAGGATGGACAGGGTACATGTAATGATGGCACCAACACTAACACTTTACAGGGTGGACAGCGTACATGTAAGTATGGCACCAACACTAACACTTTACAGGATGGACACGGTACATTTAATGATGGCACCAACACTAACACTTTACAGGATGGACAGGGTACATTTAATGATGGCACCAACACTAATACTTTACAGGATGGACAGGGTACATGTAATGATGGCACCAACATTAATACTTTACAGGGTGGACAGGGTACATTTAATGATGGCACCAACACTAACACTTTACAGGATGGACTGGGTACATGTAATGATGGAATCAACACTAACACTTTACAGGATGGACAGGGTACATGTAATGATGGCATCAACACTAACACTTTACAGGATGGACAGGGTACATTTAATGATGGCACCAACACTAACACTTTACAGGGTGGTCAGGGTACATGTAATGATGGCACCAACACTAACACTTTACAGGATGGACAGGGTACATGTAATGATGGCACCAACACTAACACTTTACAGGATGGACAGGGTACATGTAATGATGGCACCAACACTAACACTTTACAGGGTGGACAGGGTACATGTAAGTATGGCACCAACACTAACACTTTACAGGATGGACACGGTACATGTAATGATGGCACCAACACTAACACTTTACAGGATGGACAGGGTACATTTAATGATGGCACCAACACTAATACTTTACAGGATGGACAGGGTACATGTAATGATGGCACCAACATTAATACTTTACACGGTGGACAGGGTACATTTAATGATGGCACCAACACTAACACTTTACAGGATGGACAGGGTACATGTAAGGATGGCACCAACACTAACGCTTTACAGGATGGACAGGGTACATGTAATGATGGCACCAACACTAACACTTTACAGGATGGACAGGGTACATGTAATGATGGCACCAACACTAACACTTTACAGGATGGACAGGGTACATGTAATGATGGCACCAACACTAACACTTTACAGGGTGGACAGGGTACATGTAAGTATGGCACCAACACTAACACTTTACAGGATGGACACGGTACATGTAATGATGGCACCAACACTAACACTTTACAGGATGGACAGGGTACATTTAATGATGGCACCAACACTAATACTTTACAGGATGGACAGGGTACATGTAATGATGGCACCAACATTAATACTTTACAGGGTGGACAGGGTACATTTAATGATGGCACCAACACTAATACTTTACAGGGTGGACAGGGTACATGTAATGATGGCACCAACACTAATACTTTACAGGATGGATAGGGTACATGTAAGGATGGCACCAACACTAACACTTTACAGGATGGACAGGGTACATGTAATGATGGCCCCAACACTAACACTTTACAGGATGGACAGGGTACATGTAATGATGGCACGAACACTAACACTTTACAGGGTGGACAGGGTACATTTAATGATGGCACCAACACTAACACTTTACAGGATGGACAGGGTACATGTAATGATGGAATCAACACTAACACTTTACAGGATGGACAGGGTACATGTAAGTATGGCACCAACACTAACACTTTACACGGTGGACAGGGTACATGTAATGATGGCATCAACACTAACACTTTACAGGGTGGACAGGGTATATGTAATGATGGCATCAACACTAACACTTTACAGGATGGACAGGGTACATTTAATGATGGCACCAACACTAACACTTTACACGGTGGACAGGGTACATGTAATGATGGCACCAACACTAACACTTTACAGGATGGACAGGGTACATGTAATGATGGCACCAACACTAACACTTTACAGGATGGACAGGGTACATGTAATGATGGCACCAACACTAACGCTTTACAGGGTGGACAGGGTACATGTAATGATGGCACCAACACTAACACTTTACAGGATGCACAGGGTACATTTAATGATGGCACCAACACTAATACTTTACAGGATGGACAGGGTACATGTAATGATGGCACCAACACTAACACTTTACAGGATAGACAGGGTACATGTAATGATGGCACCAACACTAACACTTTACAGGATGGACAGGGTACATGTAATGATGGCACCAACACTAATACTTTACAGGGTGGACAGGGTACATGTAATGATGGCAACAACACTAACACTTTACAGGGTGGACAGGGTACATGTAATGATGGCACCAATACTAATACTTTACAGGGTGGACAGGGTACATGTAATGATGGCACCAACACTAATACTTTACAGGATGGACAGGGTACATGTAATGATGGGATCAAAACTAATACTTTACAGGGTGGACAGGGTACATGTAATGATGGCATCAAAACTAATACTTTACAGGGTGGATAGGGTACATGTAATGATGGCACCAACACTAACACTTTACAGGATGGACAGGGTACATGTAATGATGGCACCAACACTAATACTTTACAGGGTGGACAGGGTACATGTAATGATGGCACCAACACTAATACTTTACAGGATGGACAGGGTACATGTAATGATGGCACCAACACTAATACTTTACAGGGTGGACAGGGTACATGTAATGATGGCACCAACACTAATACTTTACAGGATGGACAGGGTACATTTAATTATGGCACCAACACTAACACTTTACAGGGTGGACAGGGTACATGTAATGATGGAACCAACACTAATACTTTACAGGGTGGACAGGGTACATGTAATGATGGCTCCAACAGTAATACTTTAGAGAGTGCTTTGGGTGCATTTTCTCTGTTGTTGATATTTTCCTTCAGCTAGAGCATTGCTGTCTACTCTTTAGGTTTACATCTAAAGATTTTATTTATATAATTATTTAACATAATAAACAGGAAGAAAGAACGAGAAGTAAGGACGGAGACAGATACTACACCACACTCAAAGCAGTATATCTCAGCCGCACCCCACGGACATGGACAAGATGTGGGAACAGCCTGTGGCACCTGCTGCATCAGCCACTCCACCTCACACATACCTTTTATTAGGCAGCACACGCTCATCGCAAATTTGCGAAGGTAAATGGCAGTCCAATGACAAAGGACAAGAAAGGTTTTAACAACGCAGTGTTCGCAAATGAAGTCGATGGTCAAATATTAGTATTTGCATATCTTCTGCTCCTCAGTGCCCGGGTTCGTAGCAAAAGCAACAAGGTTGGAGCTAGAAAAGAGGTCAAGATTTCTTGCGATTAGTTGAAATTAACAGAAACTTGGCTCCCACCAATATAGAACACACAAGCCACTCAATTGCAAGGTATTCAAGCATGACAATGATGATGATTTATTTATACACACACACACACACATAAAAAAATTTTCTAGCCACTTACTCACCCGCCCCCATTACCAACACCACAACTACGACCATCATCACCATCACCACCACCACCACCACAAATCAACTTGAGGATATTCAAACTACAAGCAATTATAATATACATGAAAAAGATAATGCTTCTTATAATACGTACTTGAAATACATATGTGTAATTCTGAGACGAAGGAGGAAACAGAAACCATGTTCTCTCCCTCCTCTACTTTTTCTGCTCTTAAGCTTCCTGTGGTTACATATAAACATGTGTGTGTATGTGTATGTGTGTGCGCGCGCGTACATACATACATACATACATGTATACATACACACACACATATATATATATATATATATATATATATATATATATATATATATATATATACATAACATATATATATATATATAAATGTCTAAAGTCTGTGTTAAGCCAGAGGGCTCATTTGGCCGGTGCTTATCCCGGTTTCATGGCGTGAAGCGACTGAGAGTACAAGACTCCCCCCTGGACAGGACGCCAGTCCATCGCAGGGTTAAACCTCCAGCTATTGCTGGTACTCATTTTCAGCTGAGTATACTGGAGCAACGTGAAATAACGTGTTTTGCTCAAGAACCCAAAACGCAACCCAGGAATCGAGCCCACGACATTATGATCGTAAGTCCAACACCCTTACCACTAGGTCGCGTGCCTAAAAAAAAAAAAAAAAAAAAAAAAAAAAAAAATATATATATATATATATATATATATATATATATATATATACATATATATATATATATATATATATATATAATGGAACAATTTGAACAGGGACAAAACAGAGAGGCAGTACAATAAATGTTTATTAATTTCACGCTCAGGAGAGTGGGGGGGGGGGAGGTGTGTAAAGTTCGGAGAAAGGTCACGGCGGATTAGATCGGGGTTGAGCCGGTTGTTCTGGCTGGCTCCTATATATATATATATATATATATATATATATATATATATATATATATATATATATATATATATATATATATATATATATATATATATATAGGAGTCAGCCAGAACAACTTAAACTAAATAGATACGCCTTTAGCCTCGACATTGTCTCCCTCTACACTACAGTCCCCGCTCATCCAGCTGTCGATTTATTGACGGACTGCGTGGTCGCAGAGGACATCCACTGCTACGGCCTTCACCCGACGGACATACACCAGCTTTGTCCTTCACAATAGACAACACGTACTTCACCTTCCGCCACCACACATACAGACAGACAACACGATTACCCATGGGATCCAGCCTATCGGGCCGATTGGCCATCACCTACATGAACCAGCTAGAATGCCGAGCCCTCAACACCTGCCATTCCCATACCTTCTTCACCCGATATGTAGATGACATACTCATCCTTACATCATCCGGTGAGGAGGCAGAGAAAATATGCACAACATTCTCCAGCATGGACGCCAGTATAAAGTTCAGCATGGAACACCCCGATGACCGCGGATCCCTATCCCTACTGGACTTCCAACTCAGGGTAACAGAGAAAGGCAACATCCACACCTGCTTCTATAAAAAAGCCGCCAGCAGGGACCTGTTCGTACATTTCAGATCGGCCCTCCCAGCCGGCGCTAAGTTCGGATACATAAGGAACGAACTAACACGTATCCGAAACAAATGCACCGACGCTAGAGACCGAGACACACACACCACACATTTCCTGGAAGTACTCAAACTGAACGGATACACGACATCCACCACAAACCGTGCCAGAAAGAACAGAGGACACCACACCCGAGGCACTAACACTTGCTTCCTGAAGCTCCCACACTTCAGTGAAGAAACAACAACAGCCATCCGCAGAGCTATCAGACGAGAGGGACTAGATATCCAACTGGCCCACTCAGGTCCTTCTCTACGCGGACAGCTAACCAAAAGACACTCCACCAGACATGACAACTGCTGCAGACTAGCCAACTGCTACATCAACGACACAGACCTATGCCACCAGGCTTACGTCGTATACATTCTAGAGTGTGACAAATGCAACAACTTCTACGTAGGTAGCACCACCACTATATGCTATAGACTACGTTTCTAGTTTTACAGTTTATCCGGGGGTTTGCCTTACATATGATACATTTCTTATTAGTACAGTGGTTTTCTTAAAAGGGAAGGTTTTGCTGATCAGGGATTTTATGGTGGTTCCTGGCTTTTCTACCACCTTAATCTTTAAGTGGGTCTTTCTCAGGGCCTTTCTACACTGGTTAGCTAATTTCCCTCCAGGGGTAGCGTCCACAAACATGACACTCTGGTATCTCTGGTTGTCGTACCATGAGGTGGCTTTCCCTATCTTATGTCTAGCCCTATCTAAGCTATTCCATGATTTGCTCCTGTATAATGGGCAAATTCCTTTCCAGTCCAGTTCTATGAAGGTCTTATACTTCTCCATGGCTCCTTCGTATACTCTGACTCTGTCTCTTTGGTTGTAGCCAGAGAATTGCATGCGGTTGATGAAGTGTTGGATGTGTCTTTCCATTTCTGTTGGGTCGCACATGCGGGACACATTCTTCATCACTCGTACCAAATCTGCGATCAGAATATTAAACTTAGCACTACTGGACATTGCTGAGTTTTTGAGTATCAGGTATTTGGAGGCCATGGGTTTAGCATAGTGTGAGTGGAGAATTTGGGCTCTCTCGTCTTTAGTGTTAATCCAGAGTTCCGTGTCTAATACAGGTAGTTTATTGTTAGGGTGTTTGGAAGGGTAATCGATAGTTACAGTTATACTCTGGTGTATGGAATTAGCTATCTGCTGGATGCTTTCCATTGTGCTACGTTCTAAATCAAACTTGTTAGTGCTCTCTAGTGGGGATGTTCTTATAACTATATTGATATCGTCTACGTAACGAGAGTACATGATGAGGTCTATGGAGCTCTCATTAAGGAGATCTTTAAGTCTCCTTTCCCACCATACCATAAAAAGGTTGGCAACATCACCAGCTATGCTGACGCCAATGGCTGCTCCCTCATTTTGGGTGTAGATCTTCTTGTTGAACTTGAATATGTGGCCCTTTAGGGTAGTTTTGATACTAGCCCCTATTGCATGTGCGACCATTTTTCTTACCTGATCATTGTTTTGGGGGGTCCGTATAGCTTTGATCCACCCAATCCACCTTCCCATGGGAGTCTTTTTAGCCATTGAGGTTATGGTGGGGGGTCTACCTCTTATGGGTCTACTGGGGCATAAACGTCTAAGGTCATGGCTGTCTAGGTAGTCAGTGTCGTAGGTAAGTCTAAGTAGGAGGCCCAGTTCGTCTGTGTCGATGTCGCAGAACTCCACCTCACTCTCAATGATCATCTCCACACATTTTCCCACAGCAAAATCAATGTTAATGGATGGGTACAGTGATACCACATCCATGCTGCCTATTATGCAGTTGGATAGGTTCCTGTTTTTGTTGCACTCACTGATTCTGCTGAGGAGGTCCTCTGTACTGTCACATACATCTGGGGACATCTTGATTATGGGGCGTATAACCATTGAGAGGAAGTAGGAGATCCTGTAGTTGCTAGCTATATTTGCTCCGCATACGGATCTTGTTGGGGGTCCTGTTGGTCCTCGACTGTCTTGTGGTCTTTGCGGAGCCCATACAAGGGTGGTATGCCATTGTTAGACGCCTGGAAGTTGTTGACAGTGCGTCTGCTTGGCTTTAGGATGTCGGTCCACATCATCATGTGAGCGTTGAGGATTTTATCTCACCCATCGTGTGTTTGCTGTGCAATTTCGCTCGTGTTGGTGATGTGGGGTTGCATAGCCTTGATGTAGTTTGGCATGCTATCTATTGACATCCTACCAGACTTATCCGTAGGTAGACATACTTCCTCACCATCCCTTGTGCGCTGCTTGAGGCTAACCAAGCCTTCTACAGATTTCCTATATATATAATAATAATAAAATGTGGAGAGCAGGCACACCAGTTAGGATATATATATATGCATGCATGTGTGTGTGTATGTATACATGTATGTATGTACGCGCACACACACACATACACATACATACACACACACACACACACATGTTTATATGTAACCACAGGAAGTTTAAGAGCAGAAAAACGAGAGGAGGGAGAGAACATGGTTTCTGTTTCCTCCTTCGTCTCAGAATTACACATATGTATTTATATATATATATATATATATATATATATATATACATAAATGTCTAAAGTCTGTCTTCACATCAAATCACCCAAAACATACAAAACTTAACATTCCCTTTAATTTAGCCAAACGTTGTATTTTATGTCTACCATACAATACAACAGGAGGAACATAATAGTACCACTGATGATGTTGCAGATGTGCAACGAAAGAACTTTGTTAGTCTATACATATGTGTTTATATCTGTACACGAATATATAATTATATATATATATATTAAAATAACAGATTAAAGTTTAAGCAAAGAATCGCTGCTTTCACCCTTAACGGGATCTCTGAAACTAAAAAAAATCAATCTGTGAACGCAGAAGTAAATATTTCGAAAAACGTTGCAACCGAAAGAAAACAGGAAGATGTTACTTTGGTTCGTGAAGACGTTAGGAATTTCGTATAACCGGAAGTGTTGACATTTGAAAATTTTAAAGAAGTGAATATTTAAATTATGTCTTTAATCTTTTAACAAAATTCAGTAGACAAAAATACCCTCACTTTCTTACTTGGAAAAAGTTACATCTAAGGTGCAAATTTGGTGCCGTTTAGTCCAGCCGTTTGGCGGAAAGTTTGTTACTTACAGACAGCCGTCAGCTTTATAGTATAGATATATGCAAAAGGCAAACAGAAATAACAATATATACACACACATAGCATTTGATTTCATAAGATAAGATATATTACTATACCAAAACATAATATGAATAAGCCCAGTCGTATTTATAAATGCGTAGTTGTTAAACTAATGTATTTTATAAACGAAGATCGGGCTCTCCCAGCTGTGACCAACCTATCTTTATTTGGGCAAGCAGTATATATTCTATATGTTTATCTTAGACTATCATATCTATTTTGTCAACAGAGCTATGGTTGAAAAATCGTTGTAAAGCTGTGACCATTTCGTTTTTTTTTATACATCAAATGAGTTAAGTAATACCATGTCTTCAGCAAATTCCAGCCGACTGATTTTACACTCGCCAGTCATGATACTACTTCTAAATCGGCTGCGCATGTCAATCCTGTTAATGTAAATAATGAACAGGAGAGGTGACAGTATGTGCCCTTGGCCGAATCCGACTCCCACATTGAATGGTTTCAATTAAGCACCATTTATAAATACTCGAGTATTCATATAGAGACATCAGGGCAGCAAGAGCTGACCATCAATCCCATACTCCTTTCAGCCTTCCACAGCAGGTCCCGGGAATGTGATCATAGGCCTTTTTGAGGTCTACAAAACAATAATATACTTCTTGGCAATACTCCCACGATTTCTCGAATACCTGCCACAGTGTGAATATTTGGTGGGTTGTGCTGCATCCGGGGCAAAAACCACACTGTTCATCAGCTAGCTCGGACTTGACAATCTCCCTGCATCTCTTTGCCAGACACTTAGCATAGACTTTACTGGGGAGACTTAACTAGGAGATCCCTCTGTATTTGGAACAATCTCTCTTGTCTCCCTTTTTGAAAATTGGGATTATCACCCCCGATTGTCATTGTTTAGGTGCTCTTCCAAAGATCCAGGCCACACGACATATACGAGTCTGCCAGAGAATACCTTCTCTATTTAAAGCTTTTAACATCTTGGACCGGATTTCATCTTCCCCGATGGCCTTGTCACACTTGAGATCTTTAACTGCGCTTGTAACCTTAGGCCCTGTGAGATTAGTCTTTGTAGTCCTCCTTCTTTGCTCGGATGGCATCTTTGACTTCTTAATCAAACCAAGGGTCTTCCTGCCATCTGGCATCTCACAAAGCCTCTTTGCCAGCACCATTTAACAACTGAAGCAGAAACTGCTGAGCTGAACAATCTCCACTCTGTCTCAACATCCTCAGTTTGTTCAGGGAGTTCTCTGAATTTGGATGCAATAGTATCTGCATACCTGGTCCTGACCTCCTTATCCACCAATGCTTCCCACTTTATGTTGTAGACCGAAATAGATCCTGTAGTTTCAAGTTGCAGATAACTAGATGGTGATTGGTTGACAGCTCAGCCCATCTCTTAACATGAACATCCAGCACAGAATCGAAGAGATCAGAGACAATAACAAAATCATTTATTGATCTCTGTCCCTAATTACCCTTGTACCATGTATATTTATGGATGTCTTTGTGAAAGTGCTCATAATAGAGAGTTCATTGCTAGAACAGAAGTCTAATAAAGCCTCTCTATTTGTATTTAGATCGAGGTCACCATTCCTTCCAATCACTCCTTTCCATGTCAGGTCGTCAGTGCCAACATGAAGTCTCCCATTAGGGTATATGAATCTTAATTACATTTAATACTACAGTGACATCATCAAGGAAGGATCTGTATTCGGACTCCTTGTTTGATGCATAAACTTGTACCAGCCACAGAGACCTATTTTTCAGTCTAAGCTTCAAGAGGCAAATCCTCCCTCCTAATGGGATCCAATCCACAACACATTCTGACAGCCGGGGGCTTGTGAGTATCCCTAATCCCACCTGTGCATTTTCGGTTCCACACCTGAATAGTGAGTTTCATCCTCCATCCAGATCTGCAGTACCAGGGCCACGGAACTTTGTTGAGGAAACCCCGACTATATCTAGCCGGTAGCATCTAGCTCCATTCACTAGTCCCTGATCCTTGCCTGTAAGGGTTGTGATGTTCCAGGTTTCAATTGTCAAGGTTTGCTCCCTTCCGGACCTTCTTTGGGGTCTCTGGATACGCAATCTTTGTGCGTCCATCCTATGCTTCCCTGTGCAGGTTATTACTCAACTCGACAGAAGGTGATCTCCGATTTACACTTGATAGGTTTGATGCCGAGTGCTGCATAGCTGGAATGAAAATCAGTGCTGCAAAAACTGGGATACTAGTCCCCTTAAACAAGCCTGGGCAGTACACTTTACATGTGATTGGAGTTCCACTGATGCAGGTGGAGAAGTTCATGTATCTCGTTATTGACTGCCACCTTCACCACTCTTAACATCATCACCAACACCACTTCTTTGAGTACATTTTTTGTGGGGAATTACATAGTTTTATACCACCCCCTTCTCTCATACACACACACACCTCTGAAATGGTGCTCACACACGCATTGGAAATATACAAAACACACACATAGACAGAACTATACACATTTATAAAACACACAACACAAACACAGTTTGACACATATACAGACAATCATATAGACACGCACGCGCGCCATCACTGAGCAAACACACACACAAACATCACATACTACTAAGATCACACGTACACGTAGCCACGCGCATACGCACATAGCCACATGACATATCCGAACAGACATACACATATGCGCGCATGCACGCATCCGAACAGACATACACATATGCGCGCATGCACGCACGCATACACACACACACTACACCACACACACACGCACACTCATACACACACATATATATATAATACTTGTATTTTGTCTTTCAGACTATTTACTAAACGTTTATAAGAAGAAGGACAGAATTATCTTCGTACACGCGCCAGAATATACAGAGGCAATAAATTCCCGTAAGTATTTTAATCTATTTAATACCAGACCCTGCTATCTGGAACTGTCCTGATTCTTTCAGTTTATAGTTCTATGGCACAAAGCTATTTGCCTATTTGTAATAAGAAGTCCTCCTTCATGCCTGCTATCAGGAACGTGTCTGGGGTTCTCCTTTCTTCAGAGAGATGGATCTTCGCGAGATGGAGAGAATACTTTGCTGATCTCCTAATCTCAGTCACTCATCATCTCCTAATATATATGAGGTGTATCTGGGAACGATGACTAACTTCTCGGAGGCTGAGGTCAAAAGAGCAATTAAAGAGCTAAAATGTGGCAAGGCCTCTGGGGAGGATGAAATTTGGCCTGAGATGTTAACATCCTTTAATAGAGAAGGTATTCTCTGGTGTGCCGGGTGGCCTATATCTCTTGTAATGGTAATCGGGAGAGAGAATCCTAATTTTCAAAAATGGAAAGAGAGATTGCTCCAATTTTAGAGAGATCTCATTGTTAATTCTTCCCGGTAAAGTCTATGCTAAGTGTCTGGAAAAGAGATGCAGGGATATTGAGGAGTCCAAGCTAACCGACGAACAGTGTCATTTTCGCCCCGGACGCAATACAGCCAACCAAATATTCACATTGCCGCATGTTTTTAAGAAATCATTGGAGTATTACCAAGTGGTGCATACTTGTTTCGTAGACCTCGAAAAGGCATATGATCGCGTTCCACGGGACCTGTTATGGAATGTTCTGCAAGAGTATGATTCGATGGGCAACTTCTTGCTGCACTAAAGTCATTATACGAATACCTTAGTATTTATGTTCGGGTAAATGGTGCTATGTCGAAACTATTCAATGTTCGTGTATGGACGCCGCCAAGGGTGCGTACTGTCTCCTCACCTGTTCATAATATTCACAGGCAGAATTGACATGACATGTGGTATCAAGTCTGGCGGGCATGGGATCAGTCGGCTGGAATTTGTGGACAATATCGTATTACTTAACTCGCAGGAAGTTGGTCTACGACATGTACTTAATAGATTTGCTCTCGAATGCTCGGGGCAATGTTTACAAGTAATGGAAGGCAGGAGGTTGTACTGAATGTAAGAATTGCAGGAATTAGTGCAGAAATGCGCCAGCTTCAGTTATCGGTCATAAAAAAATGAAGGCAGGTGTAAAAGTCAAACTCGCTATCTTCAATTCGGTATTCGTACCAACCCTTACCTATTGTTATGAATCTTGGGTAATAACTGAAAGAATACGATCGTGAATATAAGCGGCTGAAATGTGGTTCTTCTGAAGGGTTTTTTGGAGTAACGTTACCCGATAGAGTGTGTAACTCGGAGCTCAGAGAGTCACTCCAGATAGAGCCGCTAGTTCTCCAAACTGAGAGATCACATCTCCGATACAATGGACCTGTGGTTAGAATGTCTCTGGACAGAACTGGTGGGTGGATTTTACGGATAAAAATCAGCCTGCAGATAACATCCATGAGTTTGGCTGGATCAATTGGAGACGGTCGCTTTTGACAGGACTCAGCCCTCACGACACCCCAGGAATAAGTGGGCAACTCCTCCTCCTCCTCCTCCTCCTCCTCCTCCTCCTCCTCCTCCTACTACTACTACTACTACTATTACTACTACTACTATTACTACTACTGCTGCTGCTGCTGTTGTTGCTGCTGCTGGTGCTACTAGTACTACGACTGCTACTACGACAACTACGACGACGACCACTACTACTACTACTACTACTACTACTACTACTACTACTACTACTACTACTACTACTACTACTAATAATAATAATAATAATAATAATGCTTTCTTTATTAACCACAAGGGTTTACATAAAGTAGACATTAAGGACAGTACAGGACAATACAGGACGGTACAAATGGGCATTTCTGCGTGTAAACCCCCCCCCCCAAAAAAAACAGAGGATGTAATAAAAGAACAATGAAAAATTCCCCAATAGGGGGAGACTTCCGAGGGCCATCTTGGAGAAAGCCCATTAAAAAAGCCACGGTGTCCCTGACCACCAGGGCAAGTGCCCTCTCCCAGTTTTCCACCTTCAATTTACAAGCATACACTCAGAGTAGGTCCATTCACTCGGGCCATACTTGCTTCTCTCACCCATCTTTCAACAAAATGCTGGGAAGAGAGCATTTCCCTCTCTACCCTGATTTTCTTTTTCAAATGAAATTTGAAAAAGTTAATCAGGGCATCACCGAAGTGGTAAGTCCTGCCCTTTCAAACGCGTCCACCATACTATCTCTTTCGCCATGGCCACCAGACAGATAACAACTGCCTGCCCTTCCCGGCTAAAAGAAAAGGGCGGGGAAATCCTCACGATGGACTCAGCTGATATCCGGATCCGTCCTACACGCGACAGCAGGTGTTCGACATAAACCCACAAGTCAGCAATACTCGGACACTGGACGAGTGCGTGCAGGACGGTTTTGTCGCCCTACGCGCATCTCGGACATGCCCGGCTTACGGCACCTCCATACCTGTAGAGTTTATCCCGAACTGACAAAGCTCCTCGGTAGCACTGCCAGGCCAGGGATTTCTGGAAATTTTTCATAGGCCTCGGCCCGAAAGTTCTTCCGAAGACATTGGCTAGTTCATTTTCGTCGACGCCTAGAGTTTCCCCAAGTACTACGTCGCTCTTTCCCTCCACTAATCCTCTATAGAACGCCAAGGTGGAGTTTCCACCGATCACATTGCCCGACTGGTCGAGGACTGTGAGCGCCTGAAGACATTCCAGTCTCCAAGCGCTGCCTCTCGGTCTTCGCTTGTCCCTGGACTGCAGCTCCATCAAGGAGACGAGCTGGGGAAAGACGCGTCTAGTAAACGGCGACCACACCTGATCACCGTCGAGGAAGAGGTGAGGATTTTGTAGCCTGAGCGCGTGTCTGTGCATCATCAGCCACGGCATGCCCAGCCCTCCACGTAGCGGGTCTTGATAGCAGATGGACCGCCTGACCATCGGAGCGCGTCCCTTCCCCAAAAAGCGAAAGAGCAAACGCTCCAGCACAGTCATACGAGGCTTAGGACAAGGCATGACGGTCAGGCGGTAGTAGATGACGGACGCGATGTACGCATTCGCCACCTCCGCTCGACCTTTCAGGGATAGCTTCCTTTCTGCCTATTTTTGGGTGAGAGAGGCCTCCCTGCTCGTCACCTCGTCCCAGTTTTTGTCCGTCTGGAGATCCGGACCGAACCAGACCCCTAGCAATTTAACCGGTCCGTCTGTCCAGCGCCCGACGACGCTGTTGGACGGCATGGACTTGCCTCTCTAGGTGCCGAGCTGCAGGCCCACCGACTTTTCCTGGTTGATCATTGCTCCTGTCACCGCTTCGTATTCTCTTAGTGTAGTGCCGATCGCCTCGATGTGTTTGGCGTTCGACACCACTACGGTAACATCGTCCGAATATGTTGATACGGATCTTCCGCATCCTAGTTCGCGCCGGATCCCCCGCAACGTCTCCAGTTTGTGCAGTAATGGCTCGAGAGTCAATACGTACAAGAGGGACGAGAGGGGACATCCTTGGCGGACCGAGCGCATAATGTTGAACGGTTCCGAAAAGTGACCATTCACTCTCACCACAGAGCAGAGGTCGCTGTACATGACAGCAATCCAGCCCCTGAAGACGGGCCCAAAGCCAGCCGCCCTCAGGACTGCCGCCAGATAACGATGGTCGACCCTAATCGAAAGCTGTCGACTGATCTAAATTGATCAAGGACCCACCCGTGCCAGGTTCCCTAGCTACCCTCTCCACGGTGTATCGCATGAGGTAGAGGTTGTCGTGGATGGATCTGTCTGGAATGGCGCATGTCTGCGCCTCTCCCACCAGACCACCAACGACAAGAGCCAACCTGTTTGCTAGCACCTTGGCCAAAATCTTGCCTTCTGTGTTTAGCAGAGTTATGGGCTGAAATTATCTATGTTATCCCCGTTGTTCGGATCCTTTCTCAGCAGCGCCGCCGCTCTTCGGCTCACAGAGCTGGGAATTCTCCCATTCTGTTGCCAGTTGCAGTAGACGTCCGACAAGAGGCCTCCGAACAAGTCTGGCATCTGGTTCATAGGGCAGACCATCCAAACCAGACGATTTACCCCTTGTGCAGGCAGTTAGTGCCTCCCGTACTTCAGCGGCTGTTATCGGCTTTTCGCAACACTCCACCTCAGTGGCCGAGAGCCGCGGCAGTCCGTCGAGGTAGGCACTAAAGTCCATCCCTCGACCCGGCCCGCCGCTGCCCCCGAACAGCTGAGCGAAGTGTCGCTGAAAAACTTCACATTTGCCCGGGATCGAGTAGCATGCGTCGTGGTCCACCAAAGATCGGATCGTGGCTTTGTTGCCACGACTCGCCTCCGCCACTCGGGCCCTCGTTCCTGAGAGCATGCACCCTAACTCTGACAACGCAGCTTTCGTGCTTTGCATTGAAGAATTGGTCAAGGGCCAATTTCGCCGCAAGTACGTCGGTCGCGATGCCTTTCCCAAGCGCCTCGTCTAATTTTCTAACTAGTTCTCCCTCTGCTCTATTTTTCTCTATTGCTAAAGCCTTTCTAAACCTAATGGACTCTATTCTAATCGCTCTTTTCAGAGCAAACCACCTTTTATTGTTGACGATGGCCCCCGTCAACGCCCGCTTAACTAATTCGCTAATCGGGTCTCTGTAGGAATTGCGCGCTGTTAATGACGCGTTTAGCTTCCAGTAGCCGGGTCCCTGTCTATGAAGCCTAAGTCAGTCAACCTCACAGATCGCGAATTTTTGGTCCCTGTAGTTGACTATTTTGAAATGTGGACAGCCTATACTAGACCTATCTATTTCTCTTCAAAATACCCTATCTAGATATGATCTGGATGACCCGATGCGGTTTGACCAAGTCCACATTGGCACATTTGGGAAATCCAATCGGTACCTGTCAGAGAGTTGAAACCGTCTGAGCAGGTTTGCGAGGCTTTTATACCCTTGTCCCCTATCCGCTAATCCCACACAGTCCCACCGTGCATCTAAGATCCCGTTCCAGTCGCCCACTAACATTAAACAAGAAAGGTCTCCAGACGCCGGAAGAAATCAGGCCGCCCTGCTCCTGTCGGGGCATAGACAGCCACTAGCCTGAAAGCTTGCCCGTCTCCGCTGGTCACGTCCAACAGCACCAACTTACCTTCTGGGTCCAGGAAGATGGCCCGTATGGCGAGATCCAAACCTCTCCGAAAAAGCACAGCAACTCTTCCCCCCGATCCCGGACGGCTGGGAGATGCGTACATATCGTAGCCGCCGAAGATCGGTGCGAAGGCCTGCGCTTCGAAGATTTCGGTCTCGCTGATGGCCACCATATCTATGTTTAGTGTCCTGAGGACGTTGAGCAGGTGGCCCTGCTTCCATGACGACCCCAGGCCACGCGCATTTATGCTGCTTATTCTGAGTGAGGTCATGTTGAAAAGGAGTGGAAAAAGATGGGAAAGACCACTTACCTCACTTCTCGTAGAGGAAGGATGGTTTCTCCATCCTTCTCACTGCCTGTGGCCTCCTCCGGAAGGATGTCCTTATAAATCCTCCTGGAGAGTGTTTGTCGGAAGTTTCCGATGTCCTTGGGGAGTTTTTGTTTTAGTGTCGTGTACGTTTTCTGTGTGATGCGAGTGATTTGTATGTGTGGAGGCGGTGTGAATTTTTGGGGTGTTGTGTAGTCTTTTTTCTGTGATGCGGCTGTTGTGTTGGATGACCCTAGTGTAATAATTGGTTGTTCAAATTTAATGCTGTGTAGTGTGTATCGTTTTGGTTGTTTTGTTTTGTTTGCGTTTGTTGTGGGTTTGTTTCTGTTTCGCTTTTTAGTGATTTTTGTGGTGTTGGTGATGGTGGTGTTGGGGTTAATGATGGTGATGGTGTTGGTGTTTGTGGTGATAGGGCTGGTGATGCTGGTGTGGGTGGTGGCATACCTGTCTTAACCTTTTTGATTGTTTGTTTATTTGTTTCCCCCTGCATTTTGTTTTTGGAGGGGGAAGGAAGGAAGAGAATGTTTTTCTTTTTTGGGTTCTTTTTCTTTTTTTCTTTTTTCCTGTTACAGTTTCCCACTCCTCATCGTCACAATCTGTCTCCAGTTGCGATAGGTCGGAGAGTGGAAAATCATCCACAGGCGTTGGTTTTGGTTGTGGCGTGGTGGATGGTGGAGGCGCTAGTGCTAATTCTGGCACGGTGAGTGGTGGTGGTGGTGGTGGTGGTGGTGGTGGTGGTGGTGGTGGTGGTGGTTTTGCTACTGTTGCTGGGGTTGTTGCTGATACAGTTGCTTCTGTTGTTGCTGCTACAGTTGTTGTTGCCATTTCTGCTGCTGGTGGTGTTGATGGTTGAGTCACTGGGGTGGGTAGGAGAGGTGGCCTCAACATTTTAGCCTGAGGGCAGAAAGCCTTTAGGTGGGTTCCTTCACCACAAACGACACACCTAGGCCTTCTACTCTCGACGATTATTGTGAGGTGGCTGCCGTCATTGAGGTCTATCACCTTTGGAATTTCCTCAATGTTTTTTTTGGTCTGCTTGGATCAGGAGCTCCATCCCAGATCCGGACCAGTTCTCCTGCTTTTCTTTTGTTACCTCAATTATTTTAGTGTTGGCCTCGATGCCAGGGAATTTCGATGGCCGGCGGAATGTGGGTCACCCTGATCTTCACGAGTCTCTGACCACAATAGCTTGGGACGAGTGTGAACTCGTCACTTCTTAATGGGGCCATGGAGTGCTCTCTGGCTTCCTGTGGGGTTCCAAAGAACACGTCCATGGTTCCATATTTCTGCCCACGTCTGATGTGGGTTTTCTTTGCCCACACATGTCCCAAAGCTGGGACTCGGATGCCCGATCCACTTTGCGTGACTTTGTGTTTATCGTCCGATATAACACGGTGCATAGGTGCCGATGCTCTATTTTATTAGATGGGGTGGGGGTGGGTGGGGGGTGAAGCTGACCCTGTACTCATCTTTTTTTAACCATCCTCTTGGCTTCATTTAATTCATCCTGGCTTACCTCGATTGTTTCGCTTTACTTGGGTGCTTTGGCAAATGACACATTTTGTTTTGCTCTGGTGTTGATGTTGTTGTTGTTATTCTCATTGTGTTGTTGTTGCTGTTGTTATTGTTATTTTTGTTATTATTATTTTTAGTTTCAGTTGTGGTGGTGGTGGTTGTGGTGTCAGTGGTATTCGGCATAGAAGAGTCGATTCTGGGTGAATCCATTTCGATGTCACAAGATAATAATTTTTTTTTTGTTTCTGTTGTCGCTGTGGTGGTGATGGTGGGGGTGCTGGCTTTAACACTTGCAGTTATTGGTAATGGCGGGAAATGAATGTCTGCATGTGACAAATTTAAATTATTGCCACTGCTTATATTTTTAGTGTTGGCAACCGTAGTAATGTTTACAATGGTGGTGTTGATGTGAGGTGTTAGTTTGTTAGAAAGGCTGTCAGCTTTGTGTGGCTGAGAGCCGTCCATGTTTACTGTCCCTTTCAGAAAGCAATATATGTGAACTTATAAAAGTTTTCCATAACTGGCAATTTGAAACAACTGAAAACAACATATCTTTGCGGAGCTCACGATAATACGATTTCCTACGTAGGTCGCCAATAAAATAATAATAATAATAATAATAATAATAATAATAATAATAATAATAATAAAAATAATAATAAGGGAAGAAGACGCACGTGGTGGATAGAAGGTCATGAAATCGCTCCCGTAAGTTTTTGATTTTTAACATATTTAAATCAATTGTGAAATAGCAATTCTTAGTACAAATGATACATAAAGCAACTATCAGAAAATTCGGATCCATAATATTCTGTTATATCGCTCAAATATTTAATTTTGTATTATACGTACGAAATCGTATTATCGTGAGCTCCGCAAAGATATGTTGTTTTCAGTTGTTTCAAATTGCCAGTTATGGAAAACTTTTATAAGTTCACATATATTGCTTTCTGAAAGGGACAGTAAACATGGACGGCTCTCAGCCACACAAAGCTGACAGCCTTTCTAACAAACTAACACCTCACACCAACACCACCATTGTAAACATTTTATATTAAAAAAAGAAAATGGTTATAAATGGAAGAAAACCCCCTCTGTCTACACTATACAGAACAGCCAAATAACAGCAATTTCACCAACACCACAAACTAGATACACCACCTATCCCATCACCCCTCTGTGTACACTAAATACAACAGCCAGATAACGGCAATTTCCCCACCATCACCACCAATCCCAGCATAATAATAATAATTACTATTATTATTGTCTCAAGTTTTCACAAAATGTTTAATTCCAATATTAAGAAAATATGTCAACACATATATTAAACATACGCGACTAACCACATAGATTCGCCGATCAAACAAACTACAGTCTATTCAACAAAACTCAGTAACGACAACGACATCACTATAGTCACCGCCGCCACCACCCCATCCATCATTGCTACCACTATCCCATCACCGCCGCCACCACTCCTTCATTGCTATCACCGCTATTCCCCCATTACCTTCTGTTAACTTACGACAGGGGAAGGTGGCGGTATCACTAGACAATATTAATAAACAATATTAATATTTAATTTTGGATCAGGAATGTTAGAGTCGAAAAGGAGGAAAATGGCAAAATGACTAAATAGCTAAATAGCTAAATGGCTAAGTGGACAGAGAAGATAATTTCACCACCTACACCACCACCACTACCACGCTAAAAACTCTAGTCAAGTTACCTCAACTTCTATTTCTACTTCAACTTCAACACCATCACTACAGTACTACGATCACATCACCGCCACCACTGCCTCATTATCGCTACCGCCGCTATTCTCTCCCACTACCTCCTGCTAAGTACTACTAGCACAGCACCACCACCACCACCACCACCACCACCACCACCACCACCACCACCACTGCCTCATTATCACTACCGCCGCTATTCTCTCCCACTACCTCCTGCTAACACATGCATCGTAGTGTCCCCACTAAAAGAGGAAGGCATCAAAATATATAAATAGACTGATTTGATGACCCGGTCAAAAATCAAAAAACCAAAAATCCAAATCAAAGCAGCACAGCAACAACGAAAAACGTAAAGAAAAGAAAGAAAAGAAAAATGAAGAGAAAAACAAACAGACGGACAGAGAAGGGAAGGGAAAAACTAAGTCAGACATTCAAACATTACATTACAATGAAACTTATGCTTATTCTTTTTTTTTTTTTGCCTGTTTGTTTGTTTGTTTATTTATGTTCGTCTACAGCGTGATAGTGCCACACAAAAATCACCCGTGGTTATGTAACCATACATTCACCAATCCTCGATAAGAGTGTTTAAATGTCGAACCTAAACAGTTCGAATAACGGTGAAGTGGACACTAGAATGTCATGTGACAGACTCTCACCCAGCAGGTGCTCCCTGGCTCAGCAGCAGGGACCTGGCTGTCAACCAAATACTGCTGGTGTCGGAGGAAGAAGAAGAACCAACTGGACGAAAGAATTGAATAGAACTGTTATGCAATGTTACCTGAAGAGTAACCCCAAGGAGAAAGGCTATAGGAAACGGATGCATAACATCTGGAACGAGATTGGTCTATTTAAATTAGATGAACAAAAATTGGCCGGGCAGGCTCGGGTAATAAGAACTAATGGCTGGATAAGCGAGCTGGAACTGGAGGAACTGAGCGGAGAGATTAGCTTGGAAATGGAGAGTGGAGTATGCCAGGCAAACGAGCCAGTGGGAAATGAAGGTGAAGAGGTTGAGAGAACGGAGGAACCATCCGAAGCAGACAATGATCTGAATGCTGAAATAAATAATACCTGGAACAAAGATACGGCCATTGAGGAGATGAATGCTGACGGGCTAGGACAAGATTTGGTTGATATCCTAAACTTAGTGGTAGATGAATTGAACAATGATAGTGGAAAACCTATGAACCTAAGATTTGTAGACAGGAAAAAGTTAAAAGAAACAACAGTTAAGGTAAACAAAGTCATCCCATACCCTGAGGCGAGGAGCCTTCACCAGTGCAACACTATCCTCAAAGCAACAGCAAATGCGGTGAGGAAATTACTTGGTATAAAAGCGAGAGGAAACAACAAACAAGAAAGATCAGAGCCTTGGTGGAAGAAACGACTGAGTGGTCAAATCATGGAAATGAGAAATGACATTGGAAAGCTTGAGTCCCTACTGAATGGGACACTACAAAACATAGACACTAAAAATAGACTGGAAATAAAGTACAAAACTAGGAGGAAAAAGCTAAATATTATCATAGAGGAACTGAAGCAACGCATTGCAGCAAAGAGTGCAAAAATCAGGCGATACGAGAGCAGAGTCAGTCAGTATAGACAGAACCGCATGTTTGACAACAACCAGAAGATTTTGTTTGGACAGCTTGAGAGGAAAGAAAGAGGCAACGACTTGATCCCTGAGGCGGAACAAACTAAGACATTCTGGAGAGGAATATCGGAGCAGGATGTTAAACATAATAGTCAGGCAGTGTGGATTGAGACAGTGCAGAAGGAGATTAGTGAACAGGCACACCAACAAACTGATTTGAGTATCACAGTTGAAACTCTAAAGGGCAGGCCAAAAAGTTAAACAACTGGAAATCACCAGGCCCAGATGTGTGAGGGGTATTGGATTAAAAATATAACATCCCTCCACCCAAAACTGACAACCATGTTCAATGACTGCTTGATGTCAGGTGAAGTACCAGAGTGGTTGACAAAAGGTGCCACAGTTCTGGTAATGAAAGACCGAATCAAGGGTAATGATGTTACCAACTATAGGCCTATCACATGTCTGTCCGTAATTTGGAAACTGTTAACAAGGATTGTGCCTGAGGAAATCTACCATCACCTTCACATAAACAATTTGTTACCAGATGAACAGAAAGGATGCCGAAAGAAGTCCCGTGGTACAAAGGACCAGTTACTTATTGATAAGATGGTAATGAGGAATTGCAAGAGGAGGCACACTGGTCTTGGCATGGGATGGATAGATTACAAAAAAGCATTCGACATGGTACCTCATTCTTGGATCACCAAAAGCCTAGAGATCTTCAAGGTGGCAGATAACATCAGACAGTTGTTGAGTAAAAGTATGAAGTCCTGGAAAACAGAGTTAACATCAGGTGGCGAATCCTTGGGAGGCGTGAAGATCAAGAGAGGTATCTTCCAGGGAGATAGTTTGTCCCCTCTGCTGTTTGTCCTTGCCCTGATACCCCTGTCCATTATATTGTGAAAAGTGAGAGCAGGATGCAAATTGGGAAAAGGAGAGCTTACCACCAACCACCTCCTCTTCATAGACGATCTTAAACTCTTTGGGAAGAGTGAGAAGGAGTTGGATGTACTTGTTGACACTGTCCGTATTTTCAGCAATGATATATATATGGAATTTGGTATTAATAAGTGTGGAGTGCTAGTGATGAAGAGGGGTAAATTGAGCAGAAGCAACGGAATCCAGGTGCCAACAGGTGAGATGATAAAGGAAATTGACACTGAAGAGGGATACACATATTTATGTGTTCTGGAGGCAGATGACATCAAGATAAAAAAAATGAAGGAATTGATAAGATCTGAGTACATTAGGAGAGTAAGGAGTGTATTAAAATCACATCTAAATGTCATAAGTGAGCTGTGTATTAGGTACAATACGGGAATTCTGAAATGGAATGTTGCTGAAAAGAAATGGATAGGAAGATTAGGAAGCTATTGACTATCTACAACATGTTCCAAAAGAGGAGTGATGCCGATAGACTCTACTTAAAGATATCTGAAGGTGGAAGAGGTCTTATCAGCATAGAGGACTGTGTTCAGATGGAGAAAAACAACCTACACAAATATGTGACTGACAGTAGGGAGCCAATGCTCAAAATTGTACTGAAGGAGAAGACAATAGACCAGGGGATGTCCAAGGAGGAAATAACAACAAGGAGGAAGAGCAACCTTCATGAAAAATCCCTTCATAGCACCTTCTTTAAGAAAATGGAATTTAGAGATCCACAGACATGGAACTTGTTAAAAAGAGGAGACCTTAAAAAAGCTATAGAAGGAATGTAAATACTGTGCAAGAGCAGGCCCTCAGAACAAAGTGGGTGAAACACCATATTGACAAGGAGGAGGCTAGCTCACTGTGTAGGATCTGAGGAGAGAGAGAGGAGACTGTGGCTCACATTGTATCCGAGTGTAAACACCTAGCCCAGACTCACTATAAAGGCTGGAGACATGATGGGCAGGGTGATCCACTAGCATCTATGCAAAGTAAACAATTTACCACATTCTGAGAAGTGGTATGAGCATAAGCCAGAGTCGGTGATAGAAAACAATCAGGTGAAGGTGCTATGGGATTTTAGGATACAGACGGACAAGAAACTGGAACACAATAGACCTGACCTGGTGGTTTTGGACAAGGAAAAAAGATTGTGCCTGATTGTAGATGTAGCCTGCCCATTTGACACGAGAGGGCAAGAAAAGGAGAGGGAGAAAATTAACCGATACCAGATTTAAAGTGGGAGTTAAAAAGGATTTGGAACTGCCATGAAATCAAGGTCGTCCCGATTGTCATAGGAGCACTAGGTACTATCTCAAAGAGTTTCCAAGGATAGTTAAAGAAGATTAGTGCAGCCCCGCTTTTTGGAACACTTCAAAAGGTATGCTTGCTGGGAACAGCAAGAACCCTCTGATACGTCCTGCATATCTGAGGCTGCAGGTAGTGGCTTGATATTCATTTCAACAAACTTTCCAGTTAACTAACATCAATGACTGAGACTCAAAGGACAATAATAATAGTAATAATAATAATAATAATAATAATAATAATAATAATAATAATAATAATAATGCTTTCTTTATTAACCACAAGGGTTGACACAAAGTAAGACATTAAGGACAACACAGGACAATACAAATGGGCATTTCTGCATGTAAAAAAAAACAAAAACAGAGCGTGACAAAAGGAAACAATGAAAAATTCCCAATATGGGGAGAAATCCGAGGGTTGCTCGTGGAGAAAGCCCACAAGAAAAGCCATGGTTACCCTGACCGCTAGGGCAAATGCCTTCTTCCAGTTTTCCTCCTACAATGCTACAGGCACACGCTCAGGGTAGACCCATTCACACGGGCCATTCTTGCCTCTCTCACCCACCTTTCAACTGCTGGAAGGCAGCTCTTCCCTCTCCACCATGATTTTCCTCTTCAGGTGAAACCTGAAAAAGCTAATGAGGGTGTCACCGAAGAGGAAAGTACCTATCTTCAATCCTTTCAGATGTGTTCACCATACGATCTCTTTTACCAGATAAAAACTACCTGCTCTTCTCAGCTAAAGGAAGGCGGCTGGGCAATTTTCACGATGGACTCAGCTGATAGCTAATAGTAATAATAATAATAATAATGCTTTCTTTATTAGCCACAAGGGTTTACACAAAGTAAAACATTAAGGACAATACAGGACAATACAGGACCCTTCAAATGGGCATTTTTGCGTGTAAAAGAAACAAAAACAGAGGATGTAACAAAAAAATAAACAATGAAAAATTCCCCAAATGGGGCCCATTGAATGGCTTTCATCCCCTCGTGCCTGAGAGCACACACCCTAGCTCTGACAACACAGCCTTCATGCTTTGCATTGAATAATTGGTCAAGGGCCAATTTCGCCGCAAGCACATCGGTCGCAATGCCTTTACTAAGCGCCTCGTCTAATTTTCTAACTAGTTCTCCTTCTGCTTTATTTTTCTCTATTTTCTTTTTCTTCATTTTAATTAATAATAATAATAATAATAATAATAATAATAATAATGATTTCTTTATTAACCACAAGGGTTTACATAAAGTAGACATTAAGGACAGTGCAGGACAATGCAGGACGGTACAAATGGGCATTTCTGCGTGTAAAAAACAAAAACAGAGGATGTAACAAAAAATAATAATGAAAAATTCCCCAATAGGGGGGAGACTTCGGAGGGACATTTGTGGAGAAAGCCCAGTAAAAAGCCACAATGACCCTGACCACCAAGGCAAGTGCCCTCTCCCAGTTTTCCACCTTTAATTTACAGATATATGCTCAGAGTAGGCCCATTCACTCGGGCCATTCTTGCTTCTCTCACCCATCTTTCAACAAAATGCTGGGAAGAGAGCACTTCCCTCTCTACTCTGATTTTCCTTTTCAAATGAAATTTGAAAAAGTCAATCAGAGCATCACCGAAGAGGTAAGTGCTCGTCTTCAGCCCTTTCAAACGTGTCCACCATACTATCTCTTTCGCCATGGCCACCAGGCAGATAAAAACTGCCTGCCCTTCCCGGCTAAAGGAGGAGGGCGGGGCAATCCTCACGATGGACTCAGATGATAGCCGGATCCGTCCTAAACGCGACAGCAGGTGTTCGACATAAACCCACAAGTCAGCAATTTTCGGACACTGGACGAGTGCGTGCAGGACGGTTTCGTCGCCCTGCGCGCATCTCGGACATGCCCGACTGATGGCACCTCCATGCCTGTAGAGTTTATCCCGAACTGGCAAGGCTCCTCGGTAGCACTGCCAGGCCAGAGATTTCTGGAAGTTGTCCATAGGCCCTGGCCCGAAAGTTCTTCCGAAGAGATTGGTTAGTTGATTTTCGTCGACGCCTAGAGTTTCCCCAAGTACGTCGTCGCTCTTCCCCTCCACTAATCCTCTATAGAACGCCGAGGTGGAGTTTCCACCGATCACATTGCCCGATTGGTCGAGGGCTGTGAGCGCCTGAAGACATTCCAGTCTCCAGGCGCTCCCTCTCGGTCTTCGCTTGACCCAGGACTGCAGCTCCGTCAAGGAAACGAGCTGGGGAAACACGCGTCTAGCAAACGGCGACCACACCTGATCACCGTCGAGGAAGAGGTGGAGATGTCGTAGCCTGAGCGCGTGCCTGCGCATCATCAGCCACGGCATGCCCAGCCCTCCACGTAGCGGGTGTTGACAACAGATGGACCGCCTGACCATCGGAGCGCGTCCCTTCCACAAAAAGCGAAAGAGCAAACGCTCCAGCACAGTCAGGCGAGGCTTAGGACAAGGTACGACGGTCAGGCGGTAGCAGATGACGGACGCGATGTACGCGTTAGCCACCTCCGCTCGACCTTTCAGGGATAGCTTCCTCTCGGCCCATTTCTGGGTGAGAGAAGCCACCCTGCTCGTCACCTCGTCCCAGTTTTTGTCCGTCTGGAGGTCCGGACCGAACCAGACCCCTAGCAATTTAACCGGTCCGTCCGTCCAGCGTCCGACGACGCTGTTGGACGGCATGGACCTGCCTCTCCAGGTGCCGAGCTGCAGGCCCACTGACTTTTCCTGGTTGATCATTGCTCCTGTCACCGCTTCGTATTCTCTTAGTGTAGTGCCGATCGCCTCGATGTGTTTGGCGTTCGACACCACTACGGTAACATCGTCCGAATATGTTGATACGGATCTTCCGCATCCTAGTTCGCGCGGGACCCCCCTCAACGTCTCCAGTTTGTGCAGTAATGGCTCGAGAGTCAATACGTACAAGAGGGACGAGAGGGGACATCCTTGGCGGACCGAGCGCATGATGTTGAACGGTTCCGACAGGTGACCGTTCACTCTCACCACAGAGCAGATGTCGCTGTGCATGGCAGCGATCCAGCCTCTGAAGACGGGCCCAAAGCCAGCCGCCCTCAGGACTGCCGCTAGGTAACGATGGTCGACCCTATCGAAAGCTTTCGACTGATCTAAATTGATCAAGGACCCACCCGTGCCAGGTTCCCTAGCTACCCTCTCTACGATGTATCGCATGAGGTGGAGGTTGTCGTGGATGGATCTGTCGGGAATGGCGCATGTCTGCGCCTCTCCCACCAGACCACCAACGACAAGCGCCAACCTCTTTGCTAGCACCTTGGCCAAAATCTTAAACTCTGTGTTTAGCAGAGTTATGGGCCGGAAATTTTCTATGTTATCCCCCTTGTTCGGATCCTTTCTCAGTAGTCCCACCGCTCCTCGGCTCACAGAACTGGGAATTCTCCCGTTCTGTTGCCAGTTGCAGTAGACGTCCGCCAAGAGGCCTCCGAACAAGTCTGGCATCTGTACGTAAAGTTCATAGGGCAGACCATCCAAACCAGGCGATTTACCCCTTGTGCAGCCAGTCATTGCCTCCCTTACTTCAGCGGCTGTTATCGGCTTTTAGCAACACTTCGCCTCAGTGGCCGAGAGCCGCGGCAGTCCGTCGAGGTAGACACTAAAGTCCATCCCTCTACCCGGCCCACCGCTGCCCCCGAACAGCTGAGCGAAGTGTCGCTGAAAAGCTTCACACATTTGCCCGGGATCGAGTAGCATGCGCCCGTCGTGGTCCACCAAAGACCGGATCGTGGCTTTGTTGCCACGACGCGCCTCCGCCACTCGGGCCCATTGAACGGCTTTCGTCCCCTCGTGTCTGAGAGCACGCACCCTTGCTCTGACAACGCAGCCTTCGTGCTTTGCATTGAAGAATTGGTCAAGGGCCAATTTCGCCGCAAGCACGTCGGTCGCAATGCCTTTGCTAAGCGCCTCGTCTACTTTTCTAACTAGTTCTCCCTCTGCTCTATTTTTCTCTATTGCTAAAGCCTTACTAAACCTAATCGATTCTATTCTAATCGCTCTTTTCAGAGCAAACCACCACTTGTTGTTGACGATGGCCCCCGTCAACGCCCGCTTAACTAGTTCGCTAATCCGGTCTCTGTAGGCCTTGCGCGCTGGTAAGGACGCGTTTAGCTTCCAGTAGCCGGGTCCTCGTCTATGAAGCCTATCTAAGTCAAGCACACAGATCACGAATTTGTGGTCCGTGTAGCTGACTATCTTGAATTGTGGACAGCCTATGCTAGACCTATCTATTTCCCTACAAAATACTCTATCTAGATATGATCTGGATGACCCTATGCGGTTTGTCCAAGTCCACATTGGCACATTCGGGAAATCCAATCGGTACCTGTCAGACAGTTCAAAACGCCTGAGCAGGTTGGTGAGGCTCTTGCACCCTCCACCCCTATCCGCTAATCCCACACAGTCCCAGCGTGCATCTAAGATCCCGTTCCAGTCGCCCACTAACACTAAAGAGCGGGACGTTCCAAGAAAGGTCTCCAGACGCCGGAAGAAATCAGGCCGCCCTGCTCCTGTCGGGGCATAGACGGCCACTAGCCTGAAAGCTTGCCCGTCTCCGCTGGTCACGTCCAGCACCACCAGCTTACCCTCTGGGTCCAGGAAGATGGCCCGTATGGCGAGATCCAAACCTCTCCGAAAAAGCACAGCAACTCCTCCACCCGATCCAGGACGGCTGGGAGATGCGTACACATCGTAGCCGCCGAAGATCGGTGCGAAGGCCCGTGCTTCGGAGATTCTGGTCTCGCTGATGGCCACTACATCTATGTTTAGTGACCTGAGGTCGTTGAGCAGGTGACCCTGCTTCCATGACGACCCCAAGCCACGCGCATTTATGCTGCCTATTCTGAGTGAGGTCATGTTTAAAATAGAGTGGAAAAGATGGGAAAGACCACTTACCGTACTTTTGGTAGAGGAGGGATGGTTTTTACATCCCTTTTCACTTGATCGTCTGGTGAAGGGACCGTTGAATCGTCCCTTCGGCTGGTCGTCGGCTCTTCTAAGAGTATGTCTGAGTATACTCTTCGATTGATGGTTCCTCCTAGGTCCCTGAAATCACCAACTGCGTTGGGGAATTTCGTTTTAATGTTTGTGTATTGTTTCTGTGCTATTTTTAGCAGTCTTATGTTACTTGGCGTTTTGATTGGTGCTGGTATTATGTAGTCCTGTTGTGAAATGTCTGTGTGTTCAATTATGTAAGTCATTAGTTTCTTGTTGTGTGTATTTATTGCCGTGCATTTGTTTTTCTGGGGGTGGGGTGTGGTTCTGCTATTTTCTTGTCGTTGTTGCTGGGTGTGTGTGTTTTGTTGTTGTGTTTGCGATGTTGGTGCTTGTGTTGAAGGTGTTGTTGGCGGTGGGGTTGTCGCCGGTGGTGATGGTGGTGCTAGTGTGGGTGGTGATGGTGTTGGTGTTGTTGCTGCTGTGGGTCTCTTTGCAGTAGACTTTACCCTTTTCTCATTTCTTTCCTCCCTTTTCAAAGGCGACGATGCGCTGCTTCTGCGTTTGTGCCTTCTTACGACCTTTTGCCATCCCTCTCCCACCTCACACTCCATGTCTGATTCTGTGAGGTCGGGGAGGGGTACCAGCTCCACTCTTTCACTTGTTGTTGTTGGTGATGTTTGCACTGGAGTCTCTGTTGCAGCTGCATTTGGTATTGCTGTTGTTGTTGTTAATATTTCCACTGTTGCTGCTGTTTTTGATTTCCGTGGAGTGGGTATGGGTGCCACGGGCCTATCGTTCCTGGTTGCCGCTTGTCCTGTTGCTGGTAGCCGTGGAGCCGGATTCGGAAGGAGGGGGGTTTTCTCCTTTCTCAGGGTCTTCTCGTTGCAGAAGGCCCTGAGGTGAGTCTTCGATCCACAGCGAAAGCATTTTGGGCGTTTGCCCTCAACACTTATGGGCAGTTGAGTGCCGTTATCGAAGTCTATCACATCCGGGATAGCTTCGATGCACTCCTGGTTGGTTTGGATTAGCATCTCAATGGAGGAGCCGACCCAATCTTCTCTTACTTTTTTCTGTACTTGCAGTACAGTTGTTTTGTCCTCGATTCCGACGAGGACAGACGCGGCCAGCCAAGAAGGGGTCATTCCGGGGGGGACGTGGGTCAGTTTGACCCTCACAATTTTTTGCCTGCAGTAGGAGGGCACCAACACCATTTCCTCGCTCCTTAGGGTCACTACTGATTGGACCTTTGCCTCCTGGGGTGTGGCAAAAAGTACGTCTACGGTGGCATATTTTTTGCCTCGGGTGATGTGCGTTTTCCGCTGCCACACAGACCCCAAGGCTTTTTGTATTTGGGCCTCTGTGGCTCTTTCCACCCTACGGGATTTTGTACTTACTGTACGGTACGTGACCGTACAGTGCTCTTGGGTTTCGAAAAATTTTTCCGCTGCCTTGCAGATTGCTCGGTGTCCGTTCTTTGTCACCATCTTCTTCGCTTCCTCTAATTCCTCATTTGTTATGAGGATTGTTTCCAAGTTTTTCGCAATACCTGCAAATGAGATTGGTTTTTCTCTGCTGTTGTTGTTGTCGTCAGAGCTGCTGGTACTTTTGTTGTTGCTGCAGGTACTACGACTACTGCCTCCGCCGCTGTTGCTGTGGTTGTTGTTGGTGTTGCTGCTGCTAATGCTGTTGTTGTTTATGCTGCTGGTGATGCTGTTGCGGCTGCTACTGTTGTTTTCATTGTCACTGTTGCTGTTGTTATTACGGCTGCTACTGCTATTATTCCTGACGTCGGACGAATGAACTGGGTTTTCGTATTTCCCGCACACCTGTTTCGTCGCTGTCGTCGTCGTCGTGGAGAAACCTTGCACGCTTTGCACGAGACTTTTCTTTTCTTTCGTCACTTGCGAAAGAGAATGGAGGGAGAGAGACACATTTAAAGAAGGGAGGGAGAGAGACAATCTTCTCTCTGCTGTAGTGATGATTGAGGAAGAAGAAGACGGAATGAGTGGGAGTGACGTATGAAATTTCTTTTTCGTAGCCATGTTGTTTTTTGTTTAAAATGAAATTTTGGGTACAAAACCCCAATAACTGGTTATTTAACCCCGAAGGGCCAAATAACGGACAGAAAGACCCCTCTCACGAGGAGGAGGGTGTCTTTATCAACAATTTGGTTCAAGTTTTAAACAATTTAGAATTGTTTTAACGGTTAAAAATTACTATACCTTACAGAGCCGAGCCTCCGTCAACCATGGCATTCAATAATAATAATAATAATAATAATAATAATAAGGGAATCACATGATTGGATGATCAAACTCGTTTTGAAACACGAAAGCACCAAAAGATCATATTCCATTACAAAAGATGCACAAAGATACAGTAATGGACTACAAATTTCAGAACTCCCATTTACTGCTGAAATGGAAAACACAGAAAAAGCAAAGCAGGTAAAAGTAACTGCAAAGAAAGAACTGCTACAGAAACTGGCTAAGAAATGGCAAGAAAAGCCTCTGTATGGAAAATACCCAGAGCGAGCTAACAATCCTGATGTTGACAAAACTTTAACCCATCAGTGGTTGGCATCCTCTGGACTGAAATCGGAGACTGAAGGACTGATTATATCGGCACAAGATCAGTGTCTGCCAACAAAAAATTACCAAGCCAACATAATAAAAAATGGGTGCAGCCCATTATGCCGTGTATGCAAAAAACAACCAGAGACCATTGACCATATAATTTCAATGTGCAGTCCTATAGGTCCAACCGAATACCTAAACAGGCATGACAGAGCTGCACAATACATACATTGGATAATGTGTAAGCATTTTGACCTGCCCCATCAAAAGAATTGGTGGGAGCATCAACCACCTCCCATACTTGAAAAAGATCACATCTCAATCTTGTGGAACTTTAGCATCCAAACAGACCGAAAAATAGATGCAAATAGACCGGATATAATATTGAAGGACTTTCAAAGGAGGGTATGCCTGCTAATTGATATGTCTGTTCCAATAGACAAGAATGTATCTATAAAAACATTTGAAAAATTGAGCAAGTATAAGGACCTGGAGATAGAAATTGGAAAAATGTGGAAATTGAGAACTAAAACAATACCAGTGGTTGTAGGCGCTCTGGGAATGATACCTAAGGGGTCTAACGACTACTTATCGCAAATCCCAGGAAACCCGCGTATAGGAGAAATACAAAAGATAGTACTAATGGGAACTGCCCATATACTAAGGAAGATCCTGTCAATATAAGTACATCACAAGTCTAAACACTAAAGATGCATGTGTGAATATGTATGTTCTTTCTTGAACATGGCGGACCTTGTTGTCTCTTGAGGTCACTGGTTGTGACTTAGTGATAACTCGTATGAACATAAAGCAAGATAAATGCAAATAATAATAATAATAATAATAATAATGAAGAAAAAAACAGTAGAAAATGCTAAAGGCATTTTCTCTCAGAATAACAGAAAAACATTTATTTACAAAATAGGAATTTCCGTATTTTTCGTACTGATTTCAGTTTATAGGCTTCTTCATGCGACGGAAATTATAATGAAATTAAATTGTATATTAATAAGAATATGGGAAAAAATATAACATGGTTTACATACACATATATAGAGAAAAGTTCACATTTTTGTTTGTGGTGCATACACACTCACACATAAGAATATGTATATAATTCTATATTTCAGCGTTAACATCAGGTGGAGTTGATCCATCAATTGTGGTGGAGTTAATCAAAAAGGAAAAAGAGATGGTGAAAAGATTGATGGACAAATATACAAATAAATTAAAAATGGCGAAGGTATGTACACACACACATGTATCATCATCATTATCATCCTCATCATCATCATCATTATCATCATTTAATATTTGTTTTCCCTGGTAGCAAGAGCTGAATGAATCTTCACAGACAAAGTCAGTACTAAATCAGAGCAACTGACCACTTAGATGGGCCTAGGGATTACATCTCATTAACATAAACTCCCATACTCTTTCGAATGCATTTTAATATAACACCAGTACTAGTCTTTGAAACAGCTGAAGAATCCTCCCAACACCCTTTGTTTGGCAAGCTTTCTTTAGCTGGGTGTCCTTCCTATCATCAAGTACTTTACAATGTGTACTGGGTGCTTTTATTATGTAGACCATTAACACAAGTGAAATTATCATTTCATTGACATAAATAAAAGGTCCTCCTGACTCTTTGTTTGGCAAGCTTTCTACAGCTGGATCTCTTTTCTACCACCAACCACTTTATAGTGTATATAGGGTGCATTTATCATTTACGTCACCAAAACTAGTGTTTGTCATGCATTGACACAAATGCAGTGCTCTCTCAATCTGTTTTGCCATGGTTTCTTTCACTAATCACCTTATTGGCTGCATTTTCATGGGCCCAAAGCTTGAGAGGAAGTTGTCGGTTATTGTCCTAACTAAATAGTCCTCTCTGTTTGGTGATTGTGGTGGGGGAGGGGGAGGGTCAGAGGAAGGGAGAGAAGGAATATAAGTATAATTTATGGATGTGTAGTATAAGTATAGTAGTATTTGACAGGGTTATAAGTATGAGAGTAGGGTGACCTCTGATAGAATAGGGTAAGTAGTTGCATGCATGTCAGGATTTTTAGAGTGAAGATATAATTATGGTAAGAATAGCTAAGAGGTGAGTGGAGTGGAAGCCTGGATGGGGTGTTTGATAGCTAGGGAGGGTCTATTTACCAGTGTCAGGAATTGGGATGGTTGGAGAGGAGGTAAACTGATGGTGAGAAAAACTAAGCAATGTTAGTGGAAGATGGGGGGGGGGGTGAGGGTTGCACAAGGATGGAGAGAGTAACTACTAAGGAGTGATAGTGGAGAGTAACTAACTAAGGAGTGATAGTAGAGAGGGCATGGATAGAGTGGGGGGTGTAGAGTGATGGTAAGCAGAGTTACTGGAGAGTGTTAGTGGAGGGGAGCACAGGGATGGGTGAGGTTACATTTTATGCTGGTAGGTGGGTCTTCTCCCAAATGGCATAACTTGTCATCAGTCATGTCCCTTTGTCCATTGCATAGTTCAGCTTCTTAAAGTCAGTCTTCACAACCTCATACCATATTTTCCTGGATCTGCTTTTTTTACGCCCCAGTCACTGAGATTTCTTTGTATTTCTTTATACAGCTATCATATTTCATTCATATCACACACTAACACTGTCTTCTCTTTTGCACACTATATGTAGGCAGCACGGTAAAAAAGCACCCAGTACTCACTGTAAATAAGGTTGGTGTTAGGAAGGGCATCCAGCTGTAGAAATCAAACCAAAATCAGTTCTGTATCAACAAGACATGGTAACCCTACCTGGCATTGCCCACAACAGGACAACCTGTCTAACCCATTCTAATGTGGAAGAATGGATGTAAAACGGAGATGATGATGATGATGATCCAATTCCTCTTATACCAAGTTTTTCTCTCAACTTTCTTATGCTATGATACTTATGCACACTAATATTACACATCCATCAGAATATACTTGCTTAATTTCTTTTTAGCCTTCTTTGGTCTTCAACAATAAAGGCCCATGCTTCACTGCTGTGTAACATTGCATTATGTACACAAGCGTCATTCAGTTCATCCGCCACTCTGAAAAAAAAGCCATTTATTGTCTGCAGAGGTATCAGATTTACCTATAAGGACAAGATCGTCACATACATAAGTTCTCATGGAGTGCCGGTTTTAAACTCCACAATGATGGCCTGAAGGACAATAATAATTAGAAGTGGTCTGATGACTGAGCCCTGGTGGACCTTCACCTGTATATCTAATTCATCACTATATTCATTGCCAATTCCCACCTTGTTGATGACTTTATATATGACTTGCTCAGCCCTCACAAGCCATTCATCTACACCTAGCTTCCTAAGTGCCCACCATATTACAGAGCAGGAGACTGTCTTCTCCAGATCTACAAATGTCAGTTATAGTGCTTTACTCTTCGCCAAGTACTTCTGTAGTTGTCTCACAAGAAAGAGGGCATCAGTAGTACTCCTACCTGGCATAAAGCCAAACTGCATTTCATCTAATTTAACTCAGCTCTTAATTAGTTTTGTACTATAACCATTTCAGCAACTTTCATGACCTGGTCCATCAACTTGATGCCTCTATAGTTACCTCTCTCTAAATTGTTTTGTAGCTATTCACAATGATACTGCTGCACCAGTCATTGGGTATGACAATATCCTTTAATACTTGATTAATTATTCATCTGATTAGCTTGTAACCTACCATACTGGATACTTTTAGTATCTTAGCCACTAAACCAGATGATCTGGCTGCCTTCCCTACTTTCAAATCTTTAATTGCTTTATCTATCACACTGCTGTCAACTTTTATGGCTAGTCCTTTAATTGGGTCTATGTGTAATTGGGCCTCACTGTCCCATTTATTTTCTTCATTCAGCAGTCTCTCATAGTAAGCCTTCCATGCCTCTTTCATTATAGCATCAGTCAGATCAAGTGCTTCACAATCATTTCAGACATGCCTTTCCCCAACTACATCACAACTTTTTCTAGCATACTGTCTCACAATCTTAAAGTCTTTACACCTCTGTTCCTTGTAATATAGGACATGTGCAAACTTCTTCTTTTCTGCCTCTCTTCTGGCACCTGGTCTTTGTTTTTAGTACTCCATTTCCCCCTTTCCTCTAGTGTCTCCAGGCTTGTCTTTTTATGGCTCTATTTACCTTATTATTCCATCACCATATCACCCTCCATCTTGCTGAGACCTTATTCCAACTACAGACTTAGTTTGTGGCTTCCAGTAGGTTATCCTATAGAAATTCATATTTTTTCTCTGTTATTAACCCTCTTGCCAACAACAACCCTGAGCATCTTTTTGAATTCCATGTGTCTAACACATGTGGGCATACCTACAAAGTCAGAAAACAGCACAGCTCCCATGACTTTCGGAAACATGTTTTCACGCTCAGAGTTGCTGAAGCATGGAACAAACTGCCTGCATCAGTTGTTAGCTGTCGAGACACTGCATCCTTTAAAACCTCCATGCTTCCTGAAATTCGCCAACACTACACCTGATATTCTCCACACATGTATATCATGATTCATACACTGTTCACTTTCCTGACATTTGTACATTATTCTATGTACCATACATGCACCTTTGATGAGTTGTAGTGCACCTGAGCACTGTTCACAATAATTTCATTATTATTATTATTTTAATAATAATAATTGTTTCTACTTTTGGCACAAGGCCAGCAATTAACACAGTGTACTTTATTTTATCGACCCTGTAAGGATGAAAGGCAAAGTTAACCTCGGTGGGATTTGAACTCAGACCATAAAGGGCTGTAACTCTTTGCTGTTAAGCATGGCATCCGACCCTCTACCGATACTGCCAATCCACCGCCCTTATTTTAATAATAATTGTTTCTACTTTAGGCACAAGGCCAGCAATTACCCAGAGTGCATTACTCGTACTTTATTTTATCGACCCCGTAAGGATGAAAGGCAAAGTCAACCTCGGCGGGATTTTAATAATAATAATAATAAAAGGACTTAACATTTACAACCATCCACCTATGTCATTTCCTGGTGAGAATGAAATTTGTTTGGCTTGTATACTCTCCTGATTGGTAGGTAGTTTGTGTTGCAAATATTTAGATCAAGACCATTGCAGAACTCCATAAGCCTTGACCCTTTCTCATTTCTTGTACCATACCCATAGCCTACATGTATACTGGGAAAACATACATGGTAAGTTATACTAAACAAATGTATATAGGAAGGGTATATATGGAGAAAGAGAAGAAAGTATGGAAGCTTAAGGACTTTTTTGTTAAATTTATGTTTATAAAAGCTGTATGTGAAATGTATAACAAGTGGGAGAAAACAATTGTTTATGATAAAGAGAACATCTAAAAATTCTATGGACTATCTGCTTCAGGTTACTGGTGGAATCTGTGTCTAGAACAAGACTCCAACCAAATTGAAGGTGACTTGGGGATAGAACAGCAGAGCTATTAAAGCCTAGAAACAGGCATGGAAAGACTGGGAAACTGAAGCCTGCAAAAGGGAATTCCAAGAGAAAATATATGACAGGCTTATTTGCATGTAGAAAGAAAAAAAAAAAAGAGGCTTGCTAATATGCTTCAACAAAGGATCAACGACATGAAGTGTTCTGCATTGTGAAGCTAAGTCTCAATGTGAATCAGGATGTTGTTGGTGAGAAGTGTGTTTGAAATGATACAGGTACACTTAACTTCACTGATATATAGAAGAAAGAGACCTGGAAATTCTACAGTGAGAGGTCGATGAATGTAAAAAATGAGTGGGAGGAAAATGAATTACCCACTGTAGACTCACAGAGAGGGATGGCTATCAAAATAGACAGTTATAGGATCAAAGAAGTGATCAGAGAAATGGGAAATGGTAAAGATGTTGGACCAACAGAAATGCTCTAGTGAGCAACTTCAGAAGTAAAGAAAGTTGGAAAAATAAAAAAAAGAGGTTTAGCACAACAAATTAGATGAGGTACAATTTGATTTTGTACAGGGAGAAGAACCATAGATGCCCTTTTTAGTGAGACAACTACCAGAGAAATTTCTGGCTAAGTGTAAGCTTTTGTTGATCTGAAGAAGGCCTTTAACAGGGTGTCATGATCTTTCATATGTTGGTACTTAAGGAAATTAGGTGTAGAAAAATGGCTGATGAGAGCAGTGCAAGCCATGTACAGAGGAGTTGTCAGCAAAGTGAGAGTAGGAAGTGAGTCTAGGGAGGAATTAAAGGTACAGGTAGGAGTTCAACAATGTTCGGTTCTTACTGTTCTTGCTGTTCATCATAGTTCTCCAGGCCAAAACAGAGGAGTTTAAATTGGCTGTCCATGGGAACTTCTCTGTGCAGATAACCTGGTCCTTATAGCCGAATTCATTAAAGACCTAGAAAATAATTTCCGACTATGGAAACAGAATTTGGAATCAAAATATCTGAGAATAAACTTAGACAAAACTCAAGTGCTAGTGAGCAGGAGAGAAGATAGGAGTGCATTAGGGTTCAGTTCTCAGCCCACTTCTGATTTTTGTAGTTCTCCAGGCCATAAAAGAGGAGTTTAAGACTAGCTGCCCAATCTGTGAATGAGCTTAAGAAGTAATTCCCATTGTGGAAACAAAACTTAGAATCAAGTAAAGACAGAAGATTTTGTAAGTAGGAAAGAAGACAGGACTCTGGTTCCATCAGAGAAGTGGCTTTGCTCAATATGTAGAAAAGGAGTTTGAATGAACTTTATATGATGTATGTAACATAGATCTTGGGTACACAAGATATGTAGTCAGATAGCTGACAGACTAATTGAAAAGATAGATTTTGTATGAAGGAGATGCACAGAAGAAGTTAGTAGTAAAAGCATCAGTGAAATAAATGTTTTCAAATTTCAGGAACAACCCATAGAAGTAGTTGACAACTTCTGCTACTAAGGTGACCTAATTAGCAGTGGAGGAGGTTGCACGGAGAGCATAGTAGCTAGAATAAGAACAATCTGAAAAATGTTTAGGGAGCTACTACTTCTGTTGACAATAAAGGGATTTTCTCTATGAGCAAAGGGTAGATTGAATGATGCCAGTATGAGAAGGGTAATGTTGAATGGTAGTGAAACATGAGCAATAAATGCAAAGGATATCAGGTGGTAGGAGAGAAATGAGCATGCTTTGCTGGATGTGCAATGCTTGGATGTTCAATGTTTGCCATAGATGAATGGAGAGAAAAGTTGGATATAAGAGGCATCAGTTGTAGTGTGCAAGAGAGAAAACATTGCTGGTTTGGACATGTGAAGAGGAACTGTGGTTGAAGATGAGGCAGGTGATGCCAGCGGAAGGAAGCTACAGAAGATGAAGAAAAAGGAAAACATGGGCAAAGGTGGTTACAGTTGAACACAAAAGGCTTAACCTCAGTCTCCACAGTGGAGATGATGAAGCAGTACTGTAAGTGGGATGCTGTGCTGGTTGGAGCCTGTCTAACCCATCCAAGCATGGAAAAGTGGATGCAAAATAATAATGATGATGGAGAAAATTAGTTAGATCATTAATATCACTAAATCATTCAAAATTCATGTTTGCTTTCAGAAAAGAAAAAATGAATGATTTAATAACGTTGTATGGTAGATGGACAGGTATTGTATGGTAGATGGACAGGTATTGTATGGTAGATGGACAGGTATTGTATGGTAGACGGACAGGTATTGTATGGTACACTGACAGTATAGTATGGTAGACTGACAGGTATTGTATGGTAGACTGACAAATATTGTATGGTAGACAGACAGATATAGTATGGTAGACTGACAGATATAGTATGGTAGACTGACAGGTATTGTATGGTAGACTGACAGGTATTGTATGGTAGACTGACAGGTATTGTATGGTAGACTAACAGGTATTGTATGGTAGACTGACAGTATAGTATGGTGGACTGACAGGTATTGTATGGTAGACAGACAGATATAGTATGGTAGACTGACAGATATAGTATGGTAGACTGACAGGTATTGTATGGTAGACTGACAGTATAGTATGGTAGACTGACAGGTATTGTATGGTAGACTGACAGATATAGTATGGTAGACTGACAGGTATTGTATGGTAGACTGACAGTATAGTATGGTAGACTGACAGGTATTGTATGGTAGACTGACAGGTATTGTATGGTAGACTGACAGGTATTGTATGGTAGACTGACAGGTATTGTATGGTAGACTAACAGGTATTGTATGGTAGACTGACAGTATAGTATGGTGGACTGACAGGTATTGTATGGTAGACTGACAGGTATTGTATGGTAGACTGACAGGTATTGTATGGTAGACTGACAGTATAGTATGGTAGACTGACAGGTATTGTATGGTAGACTGACAGGTATTGTATGGTAGACTGACAGATATTGTATGGTAGACTAACAGGTATTGTATGGTAGACTGACAGATATAGTATGGTAGACTGACAGATATAGTATGGTAGACTGACAGGTATTGTATGGTCGACGGACAGGTATTGTATGGTAGACTGACAGGTATTGTATGGTAGACTAACAGGTATAGTATGGTAGACTAACAGGTATTGTATGGTAGACTGACAGATACAGTAAGGTAGATTGACAGGTATTGTATGGTAGACTGAGAGGTATTGTATGGTAGACTAACAGGTATAGTATGGTAGACTAACAGGTATAGTATGGTAGACTGACAGGTATTGTATGGTAGACTGACAGATACAGTAAGGTAGATTGACAGGTATTGTATGGTAGACTGACAGGTATTGTATGGTAGACTAACAGGTATTGTATGGTAGACTGACAGGTATTGTATGGTAGACTAACAGGTATTGTATGGTAGACTGACAGGTATTGTATGGTAGACTGACAGATATAGTATGGTAGACTGACAGGTATAGTATGGTAGACTGACAGATATAGTATGGTAGACTGACAGATATAGTATGGTAGACTGACAGGTATTGTATGGTAGACTGACAGATATAGTATGGTAGAGGGACAGGTATTGTATGGTAGACTGACAGATATAGTATGGTAGACTGACAGGTATTGTATGGTAGACTGACATATATAGTATGGTAGACTGACAGATATAGTATGGTAGACTGACCGATATAGTATGGTAGACTGACCGATATAGTATGGTAGACTGAATGGTATTGTATGGTAGACTGACAGATATAGTATGGTAGACTGACAGGTATAGTATGGTAGACTGACAGATATAGTATGGTAGACTGCCAGTATAGTATGGTAGACTGACAGGTAAAGTATGGTATACTGACAGGTATTGTATGGTAGACTGACAGATATAGTATTGTAGACTGACAGATATAGTATGGTAGACTGACCGATAAAGTATGGTAGACTGACAGATATAGTATGGTAGACTGACAGATATTGTATGGTAGACTGACAGATATTATATGGTAGACTGACAGGTATAGTATGGTAGACTGACGGGTATTGTATGGTGGACTGACAGGTATTGTATGGTAGACTAACAGGTATTGTATGGTAGACTAACAGGTATTGTATGGTAGACTAACAGGTATTGTATGGTAGACTGACAGATATTGTATGGTAGACTGACAGAAATTGTATGGTAGACTGACAGATATAGTATGGTAGATTGACAGTATAGTATGGTAGACTGACAGGTATAGTATGGTAGACTGACAGATATAGTATGGTAAACTGAGAGATATAGTATGGTAGACTGACAGGTATTGTATGATAGACTGACAGTATTGTATGGTAGACTGACAGGTATTGTATGGTAGACTGACAGATATAGTATGGTAGACTGAAAGGTATTGTATGGTAGACTGACAGATATAGTATGGTAGACTGACAGATATAGTATGGTAGACTGATAGTTATTGTATGGTAGACTGACAGATATAGTATGGTAGACTGACAGATATAGTATGGTAGACTGACAGGTATAGTATGGTAGACTGACAGATATAGTATGGTAGACTGACAGGTATTGTATGGTAGACTGACAGATATAGTATGGTAGACTGACAGATATAGTATGGTAGATTGACAGTATAGTAGGGTAGACTGACAGATATAGTATGGTAGACTGACAGATATAGTATGGTAGACTGACAGATATTGTATGGTAGACTGACAGATATTGTATGGTAGACTGACAGATATTGTATGGTAGATTGACAGATATTGTATGGTAGACTGACATATATTGTATGGTACACTGACAGATATTGTATGGTAGACTGATAGTTATTGTATGGTAGACTGACAGATATAGTATGGTAGACTGACAGATATAGTATGGTAGACTGACAGTATAGTATGGTAGACTGACAGATATAGTATGGTAGACTGACAGGTATTGTATGGTAGACTGACAGATATAGTATGGTAGATTGACCGTATAGTAGGGTAGACTGACAGATATAATATGGTAGACTGACAGATATAGTATGGTAGACTGACAGATATTGTATGGTAGACTGACAGATATTGTATGGTAGACTGACAGATATTGTATGGTAGATTGACAGATATTGTATGGTAGATTGACAGATATTGTATGGTAGACTGACAGATATTGTATGGTAGACTGACAGATATTGTATGGTAGACTGACAGATATAGTATGGTAGACTGACATATATTGTATGGTACACTGACAGATATTGTATGGTAGACTGACAGATATTGTATTGTAGACTGACAGGTATAGCATGGTAGACTGACATATATTGTATGGTAGATTGACAGATATAGTATGGTAGACTGACAGATATAGTATGGTAGACTGACAGTATAGTATGGTAGACTGACAGATATTGTATGGTATATTGACATTTATTGTATAGTAGACTGACAGATATTGTATGGTAGACTGACAGATATTGAATGGTAGACTGACAGATATAATATGGTAGACTGACAGATATAGTATGGTAGACTGACAGGTATAGTATGGTAGACTGACCGATATAGTATGGTAGACTGACAGATATTGTATGGTACACTGACAGATATTGTATGGTAGATTGACAGATATTGTATGGTAGACTGACAGATATTGTATGGTAGACTGACAGATATTGTATGGTAGACTGACAGATATAGTATGGTAGACTGACATATATTGTATGGTACACTGACAGATATTGTATGGTAGACTGACAGATATTGTATTGTAGACTGACAGGTATAGCATGGTAGACTGACATATATTGTATGGTAGATTGACAGATATAGTATGGTAGACTGACAGATATAGTATGGTAGACTGACAGTATAGTATGGTAGACTGACAGATATTGTATGGTATATTGACATTTATTGTATAGTAGACTGACAGATATTGTATGGTAGACTGACAGATATTGAATGGTAGACTGACAGATATAATATGGTAGACTGACAGATATAGTATGGTAGACTGACAGGTATAGTATGGTAGACTGACCGATATAGTATGGTAGACTGACAGATATAGTATGGTAGACTGACAGGTATAGTATGGTAGACTGACAGATATGGTATGGTAGACTGACAGTATAGTATGGTAGACTGACAGATATTGTATGGTAAACTGACAGGTATTGTATGGTAGACTGACAGTATAGTATGGTAGACTGACAGATATTGTATGGTAGATTGACAGATATTGTATGGTAGACTGACAGTATAGTATGGTAGACTGACAGATAGATTTATGGTAGACTGAGAGGTATAGTATGGTAGACTGACAGATATTGTATGGTAGACTGACAGATATTGTATGGTAGACTGACAGGTATTGTGTGGTAGACTGACAGTATAGTATGGTAGACTGACAGATATTGTATGGTAGACTGACAGATATAGTATGGTAGACTGACAGATATTGTATGGTAGACTGACAGATATTGTATGGTAGACTGACAGGTTTTGTATTGAGCACTATGGTATATTAACCATTTCTTTTTCACTATTTTTGCATCTTTCCAGTTACAAGGGAGACTACTTCAAGTAAATGGCAAAGCAGGGGAGGCTATAATCAAGGTTGTGAAAACAGAGGGTGCCACTTTGCTCATCCTAGGATCGAGAGGGATTGGAAAAGTCCAGAGAGCGATCATGGGAAGTGTGAGCGATTACTGCGTACATCATTCCCCAATACCTGTCCTGGTATGTAGAAACAGAGACAAGAAATAAATGCTATCTTAATCAGAAATTTATGTCATTGTTACTGTTATCATTATTATTATTGTGGATTGGCAGAATCGGTAGAGCGTCAGATCCCATGCTTTGCAGTATAGAGTTATGGCCCTTTATGTTATGAGTTTTGCTTTTCATCCTTATGGGGTCGATAAAATAAAGTATCAGTAATACACTGGGATAATTGCTGGCCTTGTGCCAAAAGTAGAAACAATTATTATTGTTTAAAATTTTTGCCTGGGTTTTTCTGGCTGGATGCCCTTTGTACCACTAGCCACTTTGCAGCGCTGACTGGGTGCACTTTATCATGCCACCAGCAATAGAGAGGGGTGTCTTTCAGAACTTTCTCCAGATCTACTTTTTAATGTGTCCTTACCTATGGTCATGAATCTTGGGTAATGACCAAAATAATACGATTGCAAATAAAAGCAGGGGTTCATCCGAAGGGTCTTTGGAGTAATATTACTCAATAGAGTGCATAGCTCGGAGATCAGAGAGTTACTTCTGTTAGAGCTGCTACTTTTCTGAATTTAGAGATTACAGCTCTGATGCTATGGGCATGTAGTTAGAATGTTTCAGGAAAGAATTGCTGGATAGATTTTACAAGCAAAAACAACTGGCAGGAGACCCAGAAGTAGACCCTGACCAAGATGGTTGGATAACATCCATGAGCTTGGCTGGTCTCGCTTGGGAATCCAGCCGGATCAGTTGAAGATGGTTGCTTCTGACAAGACCCTCTCAGGAATATGTGGGTGAAGAAGAAGTGACTCCTCTCTTCAAAGGGTTACCTTCATTATGACAAACCAAGCCGATGTGTAACCTGTGCAGTCATATTCCAAGTAACTGCCTTCCATAACTGATGCCACTCACCTCTACTCCTTGCAGATCTCAAAACACAGAAGGAGGTGGTGAAGGGTATGGGGAGGGAAGCTGTGCATGAAAAGACCTGTCCAACCCATGCTATCATTGGAAATGAATGTGAAAAGAATGATGATATTATTTGAAATGTGTGCAACCTAATGCAAATGACCATAATAATTGTCAGTCTCTGTAAACAATAGTTGAGAAAATCATTTAAAGTAACCCTGGAAATGGAAAAAAAGTGAACTATGACACCTGCAAGGAATCAAATTCCATATCTTTCCCATGCCAAGTGAGTGCATAAACCATTATCTAAGGGGTCCAATGCCAATGATTGCCATCATTTTATAAGATTTTCAGCAAATAGCATGACATGTAAATCAAAATTCTTCAGTGTTGGTTCCACAATAAAATGTACCCAGTAAAATGGTAGTTGACAGAAAGGACATCCAGCCAAAGATAACTTGCCAAACAAAGGGTTGAAGGATTCTTCCATTTTATGAATGGAAGCCGTGGAGTTGGGGAAACCCAAGTAGACCTAGGATGAGGTGATAAAAGCCAACCTTACCCAATTGCACTTCTCAAAAGTGATAACACACGACCGTGACTGCTGGTGTCACGCTGTAATACAGAAGACCCGACTTCCCACGGGTACAAGCCAAAGCTGAATGAAGCATATAGACAATATGCCCCCACTGCCCCCCACTGCAAAGTGGCCGTGGAGGTGCCACGGCAAAAAAGCACCCAGCCCACAATGTAAAGTGGACATGTAGGCGCCACAGAATAAAAGCACCCAGCACTCACTGTAAATGAGGTTGGTGTTAGGAAGGGCATCCAGCTGTAGAAATCAAGCCAGAATCAGTTCCCATATGAGCAAGACAAGGTCAGCCAACTGGACACTGCCCACAACAGAACAACCCGTCTAACCCATGCTAGCGTGGAAGAATGGACGTCAAACAGTGATGATGATGATGATGATGATGACAAGCTCTCTGGCTCTGGTGTAATGATAATATGCTGTTAGTACAATTTCTAAAGTGTGGGAACATATGTAAGTGAGATGCGCCCTTCCACTGCTCATCAGAGTGGTCTAGAGCTCCAAGTAAATAACGAAGGATGTGACAAGCCATTCAACCTCACCTAGCAAGGAAAATGGCCTGCAAAATGACAATGAGGATGATGTTATATATATATATATATATGCATGTACTCACACACACACACTCACATCATCATTTTTATGTCCATTTTTCCACACTTGCATGGGTTGTATGAGTCCTATTGAGCACAGGATCTCTCCACTCACTGTGTTCCTTCGTCATTTCTCTATGAGTTTTCAGCAATTTGAGATCAGTTTTCACCACCTCTGTCCAGGTCTTCCTTCCACTGAGATTTCTTGGCACTTCGTCATCTAATGATCACCATCCATGCGCATCACATATCCATACCAAGTCAGTCTTCCCTCTTGCACACTACTTCTAATTCATCATATTCTTAGCTTTTCTCTCAGTTCATCCATGCTCTGTCGTTGTCTTACATTAAAATTGCACATCCATCAAAGCACGGTTGCTTCATTTTTCTTCAATCTGCACATATCCTTAACAGTCACTTCTCATGTTTTAGAGCAATGCAATATAGCACTTCACACAGAGGTGGCATACAGCTGGCTTAACATTTGGAAGGAGAAACCTTTTGTTGTCAACAGTGGTAGTAGTTCCCTAAATTTCTTCCATCATATATATATAATAATAAATGTGAAAACTAAAATCCGAAGAGGGCTTGATAAGGATTATATATATATATAAAAACACGTAGAGCAAATATTTATTAAAATAACATTAAAGTTTAACCAAGGAATTGCTGCTTTCACCCTTAACGGGATCTTCTGAAACTAAAAAAATCAATCTGTGGCTGCAGAAGTAAATATTTTGAAAAACGTTACAACCGAAGGAAAACAGGAAGATGATACATCGGTTCGTGAAGACGTTCCCAGGCAATGAGTGGGGAAAAAGCGAGGATAATTACGCCGTTATGTGGAGCGATGAGAACAATTTTATGCAAAGACAAAAACACATTTATGGTATAAAAGGAGACGTTAGACTAATATTCTATTTAGAATAACTGGATGATTCTCGGCTCCGGGGTTTTAGAATATAATGTAAATAAAGTTGTTACATAGAAAAAACAGGTTAAGGGTGAAAGCAGCGATTCTTTGCTTAAACTTTAATCTGTTATTTTAATAAATATATATATATACATATCATCATTATCATCATCATCATCGTTTAACGTCTATCTTCTACGCTAGCATGGGTTTAGACGGGAATTGTCCCACTCGAGGCAAGATTGGTTGGGAGACCGTGTCTCGCTCGTATAGGACTGTCTGGCAGGTTTTCTACGGCTGGATGCCCTTCCTAACACCAACCACGTTTACAGTGTGGACTGGAAGGTTTTTACCATGTTACCTACACGGCCACATTACAGCGTGGACTGTGTATTTTTTTGTCGTGACACCTACACGGCCTCATTTATTTTGGACTGGATGTTGTGGTACCAACATAACTTTACAGAGAGAGGTGGTGTTGGTGGGAGTGGGGTGGTGGAATAGGGGTAGTGGGATGGGGTGTATATTTGGTTAAGAGGTGCCTCCTGACTGTAGGTTTCGCTATGTACATAGGCAAGGCGGGTCTTCTGTATTACTGCGTGCCGCCAAAGTGACACTGTCTTAGAGAGGTGCAAGTGTGTAAGGTCGGAATTTATCAAATTGTCCAAGGTTTTTTCTGGGTCTACTTACTCCGTAACTTCCATCAATTTTGATTACCCTGCACTTTTTATACAGCTGTCGTCTTTCGTGCGCATCACGTGACCATACCAACGTAGTCTTCTCTCGAGTAAACAGCATCTGATCCATCTTATTCCTAATTTCTCACATAGTTCATTTATGCTTTGCCGTTCCTGTATATTACTATTACACATCCAACGGAGCATGCATGCTTCGTTCCTCTGCCTATGTCTCACTGCCATGTAACATTGCTGTTCGTATGCACGCATCATACAATCTGCATTTCATTTTTAGAGAGAAACCTTTAGTGGCCAATAGTGGTATAAGCTTTCTGAACTTTTTCCATCCCGTTCTGACTCTGGCTACTGTACTTTCAGAGCACCCTCCACCACTGCTGACCTTGTCACCCAGGTAACGGAAGGTGTCTACTATTTCTATAGAACCATCCGGGCAATAGAAGGAGCTAGTATCCTGTAGGCATTTGCTACTTATTGCACCTGAGCATCGGCCACATATAAAATATACGTTCTTAGATGGCTTACCTGTGATCCCACTACATCTTTTATGTACCCATAGTTTGCATTTAGGATATAACATGGAATTTCTGCCTACTCCTTTCCTACACACTGAACATGGTGATTTCCCAGAGGGGACCTGTGCCCTATTTTACTTTCTACATACTAGCACTTTAGTCTTAGACAAGTTAACTTTAAGGCCAATCGATTCTAGGCCATGCTTCCATGTTTGGATTTTCTTCTCTAGTTTAGCCATTGATTCAGCTATGAGAGTTAGATCATCACCGTATAGAAGTTCCCATGGGCAGCCGATCTTGAACTCCACTGTTATAGCCTGAAGGGCAATAATAAATAGGAGGGGGCTAAGGACAGAGCCTTGATGAACACCAACGTTTACGTTAAATTCTTCACTATATTTGTTGTTAATTCTAACCTTGCTGACTGTTTCTTTATACATGGCTTGTATAGCTCACACAAGCTATTCATCAACACCTAGCTTTCACCAGATAATGGAGCGGGGGACTCTGTCAAAGGCTTTCTCCAAGTCAACAAAAGCTAAGTAGAGGGGTTTACTTTTAGCTAGGTACTTCTCATGTAGTTGTCGTACAAGGAAAAGAGCATATGTGGTACTTTTACCTGACACAAACCCAAACTGCATTTCATCTAGATCAATACGCTCTCTGATTAGTTGCACTATAACTCTTTCTGTGACCTTCATGACCTGGTCAATTAATTTAATGCTTTTGTAGTTTCCCCTATATAGAGCACAGGTTCTCAACCCATTTAGGACAAACGCCCCCATTTGTCCCTCGAAATCATGAAACGCCCTCCTACCCTATTTTTCCATTTTTCAATATACTACTGATTTTGATATCAGTAGATTACTAAAAAATTGATTAACAATATTCCAAAGATACCATTGCAGGCAGTTGAGAGTATAAATACATTCCTTGAAAGGAAATATATAAATTAAAAAAAAAAAGGAATATAAATGTTCTTTTTTATGAATAAAGACCAGTTGAATTTGTTATATTCCCACCAGGCGATACCAGCTATTTTGAACATTTATACAAGAGCAACTCTGTCTATCCAAAGAGTGCTCTTATCTGGAAGAAAGTGGCAATTATATCATTTCAAAGCTTTCCAATTTTCCCTTTAATGAAACGGACAGAATAAATGTTGATATCTAACTTGATGTCCCCTCTGCTTTGTGAGCTTAGAGACCACGGAAGAGGGTTTTCATGACCACGTGGGAGGGTATATTTATTAGTAAATGGTAAAATATATACAACAAATGACTAAGTGAATTGTAGTAGATGAGTTCCAGTCCAGTCAGACTGCAACTACAAATAAACAAAATTGTTAGTTTGCTTTGTAAAAATAGCATATCCAAGTTTTCGGATAAATCAACTTACTTTAACTTTGACCTCATTTCAATGGGACCCTTGAACTTTATGGAGTCTAGCTAACTCTTTGACGTCAGGCTGGATTTTCGTAAGATGTAACCGGAGATCTCCACGTATAATTACATTGTAGCGGTTGCGAGCCTTACTGTGCAGTCTGGAAACAGCACCAAACCTCCTCTTGACAAAGTATGAGCTTGGAAAAGGCAGAGCAAATCTCTTAGCCTCTGCATGTAGGTGTGGGAATTGACGCTGAATTTCCTCTTGCATCCAAAAAAAGGGGTTCACCTATTTTGGGAAATCTAATTTTGATCATGTCATCTGCTTGAAGTTCAATGAATTCTTCCTGAAATATAACGTCCAAATCGTCGACGGTAGCTATGAAGGGATCTGCTATACCCATTGGGATGTCCATCAGCAAAAGGTCAACAAACCGTTCTCTCATGTTGTCTTGTAGTGCACGGAGATGAGCGGTATAAATTTGGAGTTGGTCATTGTTTACAATATTTTGAACATTGGCGACACTGGGAAAGTTATAGAATTCCCGTCAACAAAGATTCCTTTCGATGACATTCAATTTGGCCATGAATGTTTTCACAGCATTCCTTTCTTTAAGCAAGGTGATCTTCTTCCCCTGCAAAGCCAAAATGACGCTATTGCATTTGTCAAAGGTGTCGGTGAGGTAGGCGCAGTTTTGCCTCACATGGAGGGTTTTCTTGTACAGTTCTGTGTTGCGTCCTCGCAGAAACTCAATGATAGAGTCGAACAGTTCAAAGAAGTGAGTAAAGCACTTGCTCTTTGAAAGCCACCTCACTTCAGTATGAAGGAGCAACTTGACGAATTCTTCGTCATTATCTTGGCATAGTTGCCGGAAAATTCGATTGAGGGAATGGCATTTGATAAAATTGATGACATCAATGGCCACCTGCAAGTACTTGCTCAGCGGCTTGCTGAGTTTCTTCGCAGCCAAGTGTTGTCGATGAATGACACAATGAACAACAAATGCAGATAGATTTTCTCTTTTCAGAAGAGTGACGAAACCCTTATGTTGGCCGACCATTGCTCTTGTGTCGTCCATAGCACATGATACAATGTGTGTTGTATTTAGTCCTAGATGTATGTATTACCTGCCTGTGTGTTGTAGGTAGTTCAAGATGTATATATTACCTGCTTATGTATTGCATGTGGTCCCAACTGTATGTATTACCTGCTTGTGTGTTGTATGTGGTCCTAGATGTATGTATTACCTGATTATGTGATGTATGTGGTCCTAGATGTTTGTATTACCTGCTTATGTGTTGAATGTGGTCCTAAATGTTTGTATTACCTGCCCGTGTGTTGTATGTGGTCCTAGATGTGTATATTACCTCCTTATGTGTTGCATGTTGTCCTAGATGTGTGTATTACCTGCTTATGTGTTGTATGTGGTCCTAGATGTGTGTATTACCTGCTTATATATTGTATGTAGTCCTATATGTGTGTATTACCAGCTTATGTGTTGTATGTGGTCCTATATGTGTGTATTACCTGCTTATGTGTTGTATGTGGTCCTAGATCTGTGTGCTACCCCTTGTTTTTTTTTATTTTTTTTATTTGTAATATTATTTATACAATAGGAAATAAAATAGATCTACATAGTGTTAACTCGTTACGGTTGAGTCAATAATTTCAGACATGAAATACATTGTTATCGGTGAAGAAAAGATAAGATACTAACTGGCTGTGCTCAAAGTGTTCTTGACCAAGTTGACTGTAGTCTCTCGTAGTGACACTTCCAAGCCACCTTCTTATCAGCATCAGTGATGACAAGTACACCATCGTTATTACGGACACAGGGCGGTGGATTGGCAGTATCGGTAGAGAGTCGGACGCCATGCTTTCCAGCATAGTTACGTCCCTTTACGATCTGAGTTCAAATCCCGCCGAGGTTGACTTTGCCTTTCATCCTTACGGGGTCGATAAAATAAAGTACCAGTAATGCACTGGGTAATTGCTGGCCTTGTGCGTAAAGTAGAAACAACTATTACGGACACACTTCTCCCCGACAATATCACTGTTTTCCTTGACACATTGTTCTCTTTCCTTGACACATCGGTCCTCGCATTGTAGAACATGCTTGAACTTTCTTTCCTCTGCTTCCCTTCTTGCAAAGTACACTTATCTCCTAGCTTCTCTCATGGCCTCTTGATAGTGTTCTCTACTTCCCCCATCCCACCATGCTTTCCAAGACTGCTTTTTGGCCTTGATTGACTCCTCCACCTTACTGTTCCACCACCAAGTTACTCTCCTCCTGCCTATAGATCTGCTCCAGCCACAGATTTCATCTGTCGCCATCAGCAGGTTAACTTTCAGGAATTCCCACTGTTCCTCTATATTCTACGTCTCTAATTGCTCTTCCTTACTGTCAAAAGCATCAAGTAATATGCTTCTAAATTTGTTACTGTCTGTGGGGTCCTTTAACTTCCATATTCTTCTCCTCAGGGTAGTCCTCCTCTGTTGTCGAGTACGTCTAGTCCTGACTATGAGGTCACTAACTATGAGGCTATGTTGGGAGGTGCATTCTTCACTAGAGAGGGATTTAGTGTTTATAACAGACACTTTGTCACGTCTTCTGGTAAGGATATAATCTATCTGACTGTCGTGTTCCCCTGATCTTTTTAAGTTTGTGTTACAGATAGTTAGGTTATTAACGTCACAGAATTCCAGGATTCTGGAGCCTTCCTCATTTCTAGTACCAAACCGATAGCCTTCATGGATTCTGTCATCGCCATCACAATGTTGTCCAACATAACCATTTAGGTTACCAGCAATAATTATGCAGTCACTGTCGGTTATTTGGGAAGTAATGAGCATTAGTGACTCATAGAACCTGTCTTTTATAACGTCAGGTAGGCCAGATTTGAGTGCATAAGCAGATATTATTGTCACAGTAGTTCTATTTAGGACTAGTCTTATTTTAATTATTCTGTTGTTCACTCTATTTACAGCAATTATCTTATCTACCCATTTTTCTGCTAATATAATTCCTACTCCACCCAGCCCATTGTCATTTCCCACCCAGAAAAGTTTATAGCATCGTTTTTACCCACAATGAATCTAGCAGACCCACCCCTCCACCTAGTCTCTTCAACATGATAAACATCAACTTTCTTACATTCAAGCATCTCAACGACCTCGTTTGAGCGACCTTTCAAAGTGCTTACATTCATGGTACCAACTCTGAAGTTTTGGATTTCGTTGGGTGGGTTGAAGGGATGGGTTAGAGGTGCAGGGAGGGGTGAGGGAGATGGGGTTATGTTGGCCTTCCATGTCTGAAATAAAGAGGAGTCCTTGCATTCTCGTCCGGCAACAGGAGGTGAATTTATCTTTATCTTTGACATTGACATTGACTTTTCACATTCTTCAGACTCTCCAAATTCTGTAGTCCATCTAGCAAATCGAAGAGCAACCTGGTCTAAACTTAAGTAGTAATAGCTGAGGCGGTGGCTTTGTCATAGAGATTGGTAAGAGAAACATATTATAAGCCACTGAATTATGATTGGACCAAATAGTAATGGTGGTGTGTGGGGGCGGGGCTGAATGGCAAAGTTAACGAGAAGCTTATTGTTATATAAAGGACCTACAGATTCGACCTTAATTATAAAAGTTAAACGAACGTTTAACTTAAACGGACAATATAAATACTGATAAGTAAATGGACCAAGAAGCATGGAGAGACGACAAGAAAATGAAGTGAATATGTTACATTTCTCAAAACGACAATTCGGCAGTAAGGTTCTACAGCAAAATACGAGAAATTCTCATATATATATATATATATATATATATATATATATATATATATATATATATATATATATATATATATATATATATATATATATATATATATGAAAATGTTTAACCCCGACGGCAGAGCTCAAGCCGTTTCGACGGCTATTTCTGGACTAAAACCCACTCTACTACCCTAAGTAATGAGTACTCTGGTGCGTTATGGTCCATCTGGTTCCTTACCACACCTCCTTCATTATATATATATATGTAAAAGAGATCAAAGAACGCCTACATACTCATACAATTTTTATTTGCTGACAATATTCCATCCATACCATTGGGCAGGAATCATCAGTGGTCTACGTAAATAAAAAATAAAATATATATATATATATATAATAGGTGGTTCAATATAGATCCTCAGCCACCTATCTTTGAAACGGTCGTAAGTGAATAATCAATATGTCAGTAAAGTGAGAGTAGGAAGTGAGTTTAGAGAAGAATTTAAGGTATTGGTAGGAATTTATCAGGGTTCGGTTCTTAGTCCACTGCTGTTCATCATAGTTCTCCAGGCTATAACAGAGGAGTTTAAACTGGCTGTCCGTGGGAACTTTATTATGTGGCTGACCTGGTCCTTATAGCCGAATCCATTAAAGAAGTTCCGACTATGGAAACAGAATTTGGAATCAAAAGACCTGAGATTAAACTTAACCAAAACTAAAGTGCTAGTGAGTAGGAGAAAAGATAGGACCCTGATTCTTTCATGGAAATGGCCCTGTTCAATATGTAGAAAAGGAGTAGGCATAAACTCCAAATAATGTACACAATGTAAATCTTGTATACACAAGGGATGTAGTAGGATAATGGATAGACTAAGAGAAAGGGAATTAGCGATTATGTATAATGTATAATAGATATATCACCAAGAAGAATTATAATGATATGTATGTGTTGTAACAGGAAAGGTGTGGTTTTGTTAAACGTGAGATTAATGAATGTGTGTGGAATTAGTCGTAAAGTCTTCGTTAACATTTTTTACATGTTTTATTTACAACTAATTACAAAGAGTTAAGTTGAGTGGACATGTCAAAGTATGGAACAAACATTGTTAAGAGCAAAGAAAGGAAGGTATTAAAGATGATGAAGCTTACTGCATCTTTGGAGGTGAACATCGAAGAACCATTTAACAGAAAAACCAGGAAATACAGAGAACTGGTTGAATATTGTAAAACCAGCAGATAGGATCCTGTTTCCCTGCAGAGGTAGAATTCAGAAGATTTGTTGGAATATGGATTGACTCACTCCTCGGGCGCCTTGGACATGCGACAAAAGAAAGGAAACCTCTTTTGAAGGCATTGTTGGGAGGCAGGTGAAGAAGCAAGTCTCAACATCTGGCTCAAAAGAGAAGTTGAATGGAGCACCGGACACATTGACGTGAATGAAGACGTCTCTCTAAAAGTCTTAACTCCAGACTCACCGAATGTGATGCTGTTCTGTTGTATGGAGGTGGATGGAGTCACAACATCCCCAAAGATTGTGCTGTTGTGTAGGAGTTGCATCACCTACATGAGTGGGTGGCCCCAAGTATCTCTGGGTAATGGTAGGAGTTAAAACACCTGCAGAGTTACTTGACTGCCTGATGAGACATTGGCCCCTGCATTCAGAGATGGAGGATGGCAGCACCTTCAGCACAGATCTGGGTTTACCAAATATTTTGTATACATACAAGTATACACACATACTCACACACAGATATATATGTAAATATATGTATACATAAATATGTGTGTTTGTGCCTGTGAGCGAGTGTGTGTATATGTATATATATAATATATATATATATATATAATACATATATAGATATATTATATATACAACTTCCTTTACAGGTGCAAGCTTATCTTTTAAATTTGAAGATAAAATACATTTTTGATTTAAGCAAAAATATTTTTCGATATATAGAAATTTACATACTTACATTTACACACACATATTTATACATACACATACATAAATATATTTCTATATGTATATATATATATGTTTATATATATAAATATACACATACTCATACACACACACACATTTATATATATATACATACATACATATATAGTAATAATAATAAATTTGAAGACTAAAATCCAAAGAGGGCTCGATAAGGATAAATATATATCAAATATATAAGAACCCTAGAGCAAATATTTATCTTGATCCCGTTAAGGGTGAAAGCAGCGATTCTCTGCTTAAACTTTAATCTTTTATTTTAATAAATACATACATATATATAAATATATATATATACGTATAGATATGCATATATATACATATGCACACACAAACACACACACAATATATGTATATATATATATGTCTATATATATACATCTACATACATCTATCTATCGATTTATATATAATTATATATATATGTTTATATATCTACATCTATATTTATATATACTTATGTATATATATATATATATCATCATCATCGTTTAACGTCTATCTTCCACGCTAGCATGGATTTAGACGATATATATATATATATATATATATATATATAATCTAATATATATGTGAAATGGGTGGTGGTTGAAATTCAGATGGGCACGGTTAAATGGTAGTAGACGTGGTCGGACTGACATGAAAATGTACACACCTATGTAAAAAGTGCCAAGGAAGCAAATAGACGAAGTTTCAAATCTCTAACTTGAAAAATGTGGTCCCTGGGGCCCCAAAACTATCGCGTTCGGTGAGTTATTTCCCCCTGTTCTAATACTTTTGTCTTATTTACAATTTTATACAAATAAAGCAGTAAATAAAGGATTATGAGTTCATGCAATTGACTTATGTTTCGTCACTATATATATATATATAATATGAAAATGCTTTAATAAAAAAAAAAAAAATCAACTGTAATGTATGTATGCATGTATTTATGTGTTTATATGAGCGGGGATATGCAAGTAAATCTTACTTTGTGGACAGCTTATCCTTAGCATAATATTGATGCTAGAACAGCATATATTTGAAAGTTTTCAGGGAGTTGAATTACTGATTTTGGATCGGCAGTTTGAGCTTTGAAAAAATGAAATGTGCAGTGTAAACGTTTTTTATTATTCCCCCGGGGATGAATCTTCTCTGCATTTTTCCATCTCTTTCTTTCTCTCTGGAAGAAATCAGCCGTAGTAAGACCTAAAAAAATGGTTAGATACACCATGACGCGCCGTGCATCACGGTGGAGTTGAAAAGCAGACTCAGAACATGGCGTTGTGTGGGGGGTGGTTCGCAGCCCAATGTTCCAAGGGGAGCAAAAGAAGAAGAAGAAGAAGAAGAAGAAGAAGAAGAAGAAGAAGAAGAAGTGAGCTGGAGTCCTATCAAATATGTAGGTTGTGTCTTAAATTGAAGGTTTAGTAGAAACAATTCATGTATAGTTTTGTACTTTTCTTTTTGTCATTCATATATAAACAAATCTACTATATAAATTGGAAGTGGTTGGACGTTGTATATGTAGATGTAGTCGGATAAACGTCGAAACGGCTTGGTGGAATGCAGCAAAAATTTACACAGTTATGCAGAATGACCCGAGGAGGCGTTGGGTCGACTTTCAAGCTACAATCTTCCATGGTTACGAAGAAAATCGATGAAACAGGAATTTCCCATTCAAATTGAACTGAGAGTAATCTGTGAACGCAGAAGTAATTATTTCGAGAAACGTTGCAACCGAACGAAAATAGGAAGACGATATTTTGGTTCGTGAAGACGTTCCCTGGCAATGGACGGGAAAAAAGCGAGGATAATACGTCGTTATGTGGATCGTGAAGAACAATTTCATGCAAAGACAAGACCAAGTTTATGGTATAAATGGAGTCGTTAGACTAATATTCTATTTAAAATAACAGAATGATTTCCAGTCCCGGAGTTTAAGAATGATGTAAATAAAATTGAAAACGAAAATAACAGAGGTTATTAAAATAGTAAAAGTAAATAGTGAAGATTTAGGCCAGTACATACCTATGCTCCGACGGACATACACATACATACGGACACACAAATACATACGCCCCCCCCCCCCCACGCACACACACGCAGACACACACGCACACACACACGCACACACACGAACGCACGCGCGTATGTATAAACCTAATGCATTTCTACAGTATTTTCACCAAACTTAAGACATGGGTTACTTATGTACTCCGGATGGTCATGGGCACTGTCATTTTTCCAGATATTGATTATAGGCCCCCCGGTAGATAATCCCTTTAACCACTTTAACCACTTCCTTGGAGTCGACTGAAGCACTGCAGTGCAATGCAACAAAACGTCATAACTTCTGGAGTTCACAACCGATTTTCACAAAACTTGACACATGGGCTACGTTTGTCCTACAGATGAATGCGAACTCTCAGAATTGGCACATATTGGGTAGGGGAACCCTGGGGGGCAGGAACCCTCTTTTGGAAAAAGCCGATGATTTTGTAAAAGTATAGTTTTCGAAGCAGCACTGAAGTATTGACATAAATAGTATACACAATTGCTATTTAATATCCGAGCAACGCCGGGTACCTCTGCTAGTATATATATATAAGCAAAAGGGATATTTAATTTGTTGGTAATTCAACAAATATAAATGTTTATAACTGATTCGAAGCACTCGACAAGTTTTCTGGAGTATAATATACAATGATATTAAATAAATGAAACTATATTTATAAAACCATATTTATTCTATTATATATATTTCAAGGGTATCAAAACTTTGGTACACTCTCATCAGATAAAATACAAAGTTTGTTTTACAAATAATTGACATATCCAGAAAGAAGATCTTAACGGTTCAAGTTTTTCCTGGATATGTCAATTATTTGTAAAACAAACTTTGTATTTTATCTGATGAGAGCGTACCAATGTTTTTGGTACCCTTGAAATATATATAATAGAATAAATATGGTTTTATAAATATAGTTTCCATTTATTTAATATCATTGTATATATATATATTATATATATAACCATCTCCTCCTCTCTCTCTCTCTCTCTCTCTCTCTCTCTCTCTCTCTCTCTCTCTCTCTGTCTCTCTCTCTCTCTCTCTCTCTCTATCTCTCTCTTTCTATATATATATATATATATATATACATTAAATTTTGCTCTGGTACTTACATAGAGCACTCTTCACTTCTATGACCTTTTCTGTTTTCAACAGAAATTTCAATACTTATACAGCTCCCAAGGGAATGATCGCAGCATATTCTACATCTTTATGAGATTGGCACCTTCCAGCCCTTTTAAAGTCGAGCACTCTTCAGTCATAGGATTTTAAACCAATACTGAACATGGATAGATACCCTTTGGATTACTCTGTAAAGAATATCCCAACACCTTCTAACACTCTCTACACGAAAATACTGATAGACAAAGTAGAGAAGGTTGTTAAAAGAATGAGATGGAAAGATTTGATTCTCGATGGACACTTTAACACGGATTCTACGGAATATTTTGACATCAAAACTCATAAATACCCGCAAAGAGTAAAAGATATGACCGCTTTTGAATTAGACCTAGTTAACCTAATCAACAATCTCAATTTTCGTAAGTACTCTAACCCTTTTCAATCTAAACTATCTAATGATATTTCAACATTCAAATCTTCTAATAGTAAGTTCATCTTCTCCGATAAAACTAAAAACCTATATGAAGTTAACAATAATTTACACGACCAACTATTAATAGATAATATCACCTCTAAATACCAAATAGCTAATATAAACACGTGTCATAATATAAATAAGGAAGCTAAAGAATTAGCTGTTTCTTTAAAAATAGATAATAGGACAGAAAAACTTGCTAAACGTAATGCGTACATCACCCTTAAAGATCACAAACCCGACTTTATTAATCGCCCTAGTTGTAGATTAATCAACCCTGCTAAGACTGATATTGGTCTTGCCAGCAAAATTTTTTTATATAATATAAATACACACATTAGAAGTAAGTCTAAATTACTCCAATGGATAAATAGCTCTTCCGTAGTACATTGGTTTAATAATATTAAAAACAAAAATAGTTCTAGATTCACCCAATTTGACATTGTAGATTTCTACTCATCTATCACTCAGACCCTTTTAGCGAAAGCTTTAAATTTCGCTAAAGGGTTTACTAATATCTCCGATATTGAAGAGAATGTCATCTTGCACGCTAGAAACACTCTACTCTTTACTGATAATGACACTTGGGTAAAAATATCTAACCCAGAGAGCCCATTCGATGTCTCAATGGACTCTTATGACAGTGCTGATGTTTGTGATTTGGTCGGCCTATTCCTCCTACATACACTTAAAGAAAAATTTCCTAACCATATTTTTGGGCTTTATCGCGACGATGGTCTAATACTTTCCCATACCACCATAGGCCATAACTTAGATAGATTAAGGAAAGACTTAATAAAACCCTTCGCTAGTTTTAATCTTAAAATTACTATTGACACTAACCTTTCCAATGTAGATTTCCTAGATATAAACCTAGATTTGCCTACTGCTTCTTATAAACCATACCATAAACCTAATGAAAACTTAAAATATATAAATAAAGGCTCTTGCCATCCTCCTATAGTTTTTAAAAACCTTATCGCTAATATTAGCCGTAGGATCTCCACCCTCTCTTCCTCAGAAGCTTTTTTAATAAGGCATCCCCCTACTATAATAAAGCCCTCCAAAATAGCGGTTTTAGCGAACCGATTAAATACATACCCAACTATACTAACTCTATTAAACATAAAAACAGGAAAAGAAAAATAATCTGGTTCACACCCCCCTACTCTCTAGCAGTTAAAACTAATGTAGGCAAAAAATTCCTAGAGCTCCTAGATAAACATTTCCCTAGAACACATAGATACTATAAGATCTTTAACAGAAACTGTGTCAAAATTAGCTATTCCTACGGTCCTCCTATTAAGTCCTATATCATCAAAAAAATATCACCTAGAGAAAATCAAAATTGCTCCTGTAGAATCAAAAGTGAATGCCCATTACAAGGTAAATGCGACACCAAAGCCATTGTATATGCGGCTAAAGTGACAACCATCAGCAACAACCATCCAGCCACCAGTGAACGATATGTGGGTATGACGCAAGACAAATTCAAAACGCGTTATTACTCACATGTCGCATCCTTTCGACATCCAGAAAAAAGATTTACAACAGCTCTGGCTAGCAGAATTTGGGATTTGAAAGACCAAGGCATCCAATATAAATTGGATTGGTCAATTTTGAACCAATCTAAAGAATATGCAAGAGGAACAAGAAAATGCACGCTCTGCATAAATGAAAAATATTGGATCTTGCAAAATTTTAAATCACCAAAGACCTGCCTGAACACAAAGACTGAAATTTTCACCAGTTGCCCACACATGAAATCACACCTGCTTTCCAGCTCATATAAACTTAACACACTTTCAGATACTTATCCTCCATAAACTCTTATTATTCTCTTTATAATTACCCTTTCTGATTTACTTTCATTTTTATCCTTATTATTAATTTCATTTATTTTTATTTTTATTTTTATTTTTATTTTTATTTTTATTTTTATTTTTATTTTTATTTTTATTTTTATTTTTATTTTTATTTTTATTTTTATTTTTATTTTTATTTTTATTTTTATTTTTATTTTTATTTTTATTTTTATTTTTATTTTTATTTTTATTTTTATTTTTATTTTTATTTTTATTTTTATTTTTATTTTTTTTATTTTTATTTTTATTTTTATTTTTATTTTTATTTTTATTTTTATTTTTATTTTTATTTTTATTTTTATTTTTATTTTTATTTTTATTTTTATTTTTATTTTTATTTTTATTTTTATTTTTATTTTTATTTTTATTTTTATTTTTATTTTTATTTTTATTTTTATTTTTATTTTTATTTTTATTTTTATTTTTATTTTTAATTTTTTTATTTTTATTTTTATTTTTATTTTTATTTTTATTTTTATTTTTATTTTTATTTTTATTTTTATTTTTATTTTTATTTTTATTTTTATTTTTATTTTTATTTTTATATATTTTTTATTTTTACTTCACATCCACCAATAACCCCCCACCCTTTATTCTCCGATTCACTTAATATCTTCACTTTCCATTTTTTACTTCCCTATTTGCTTCACTAACTGATTAGACTAGTCACTTGCATTTTCCACCCCAGATATTTTTTATTTTTATTTTTATTCTTTATTTTTGCGCAGCCAATCTTACAATTTTATATTTGTAATTTTATATTTGCACTTACTTATCCACAAGTTTTTTACACCCTGTATCTATGTGTCTGAACGCCTTAATGTGTGTATACTTTCTATATATGTACATGAGCGCCTACGTATGTGCGCGCGCGTGTGTGTATATATATATATATATGTATGTGTATGTGTATGTGTATGTGTCTTTATATCCGTGTTTTTACATCTAGGTTTTATGTTCTGTTTCTTTTTTCTTCTCCCCCTTTTTTTACATCCTCTTTTTTTATGCGTGTGCATGCAAACAGGTCAATATGCGTGAGTGTAAGTATGTGTGTGTTGTGTGTGTGTGTACGTATCGAACGTATGGATGTGTAAGTGTGCGTGTGTATATAAGCATGTCTATTTTTGCGTTTCTTTTGTGAGATATACGTGTGTGTGTATGCGTGTACCTTGTTTGTCTTCTTTTCTTTAATTTTTTCTTTCTAAATTATTGTTCCATTTTTATAAATATATCGAGATTGATACTTTCCTTTAATTATTACACTCCCTTACCTCTTTTACTTCCGCATATAAGTGTACGTGTGTGTAAGTGTGTTTATGCGCGCGCCTTCATATTCTTATGATGTATCTATTCTGTCTGTAGATTACAGATACACAGATACATTTGCCCTAAATTATATATTTACGCACACTTTTTCACTATACGTATACATATGTTCATTCACATATATGCACATCTGTGAGCGTATATACATACATATACACACACCTAACTATATTTCTTGAAAGATTTTTATATATTTCATATTCTAATTCATTTGTCTATATTTTTTTTGCTTTTCTTGATGAGACTTTCCAAGTATTTACCCATGTTTTATATTGCCTCGTCTGACGAACGAATGAAGACGTTTCTTTCGTATTCGCCTCATTCGGGAAACCTCTGGTAATGAGGTAATTATATTGTATTGATTTTTATACATTATATATATATATATGCTCATACACACAACATCCAACACACACATATATATCATTAACATCCTTTTATGTCTGCCTTTTCATACTTGCATGAGTTGGAAGGGTCTCTTTCAGCACAGCATCTCTCCACTTGTGATTCTTTATATCTCCTCAGTAGGTTTCAGTGATTTAAGGTCATCTTTCAATACCTCTGCCGAGGTCCTTCTTGGTCTACCTCTACTGCAGGTTCCTTCCACTGGCATTTCCTGGCACTTTTTCACCCACCGATCATCATCCATGTTCGTACCACACTTCTTCATCTTCCTCTTAAACCCACTTTCTCCCTCAGTTCATCCAAGCTCTGCCTTTCTCTCACACTTACGTTACACATCCATCGAAGCATAGTTGCTTTATTTCTCTCCAGTCTACACATGTACACTGCAGTTACTGTCCATGTTTCACTACCATGCAGCACCGTACGTTGCATACAACCATCCTTTTGTATTTAGGGAAAAAACTGTCAGAACACCTGCTTCCACTCCTAATTAAATCACCTAGGAAGCAGAAGTTATCAACAAATTCTATGGTTCCAACCTGGCATTGAAAAAGGTTTGCCTCACTGACACTCTTATTATCAATTTACCCTGAACATCTACTACACACAAATCTTTGTTTCCTGTTAGTCTGATATATATATATATATATATATATATATATATATATATATATATATATATATATATATATATATATATATATATATATGTAAACGGAAAAAATGAAACGAAATTTCATTTCCCACTCTTAGTACGGCTGTTACTTAAATATAAGTATGTACACGTACATACATATATGTATACAGACGTACAGTAGTATGTATATATATATATACATACATGCACACACATATATATATGTACGTATGGATTCACCGAACATTTATTATAATGCTCGGTGTGTTTGTAAACAAACATCCCGTATTAAGCCGTAGTGTCTAGCAACCATCGTTGCTCGTTTGTTCAACACTGACAAAGGAACGCTGTACTAGTTTCAAGCTTATTAGCTATCGTCAGCAACGTATACCTTCCTGCCAGATTGTTGAACGTATATACTTACCTAATGCATATTAACGGCTGAGTAGCCCAATTTGCATATCGAGTGGGTTAATCGGCCGGGTGCACAGAAAACGATAAACGGAAAAAAATGAAACGAAATTTCATTTCGCACTCTTAGTACGGCTGTTACTAGGTAAGTATATACGTTCAACAATCTGGCAGGAAAGTATTCGTTGCTGACGATAGCTAATAAACTTGAAACTAGTACAGCGTTCCTTTGTCAGTGTTGAACAAACGAGCAACGATGGTTGCTGGACACTACGGCTTAATACGGGATGTTTGTTTACAAACACACCGAGCATTATAATAAATGTTCGGTGAATCCATACGTACATATATATATATGAGTGCATGTATGTATATATATATATACATACTACTGTACGTCTGTATACATATATGTATGTACGTGTACATACTTATATATATAATATATATATATATATATATATATATATATATATATATATATGTGTGTGTGTGTGTGTGTGTGTGTGTGTGTGTGTGTGTGTGCATGTGTATATATATGACAATGAAATATATATATCATACAAGACTTCTCCATTACAAAACACATATGTACACCCTATAATTATACATACATAGTTAAATACATACATATATATATATATGTATATATATATAATATAAGATCAAAAGATGGTTAAAGGAGTTCCAAGTATTTTATTACGCGCATTTCAAAAACAAATATCATGGGATGATATCTGCGTTCTCATCAGATAAAATAGGGAGACATGATATGAAGCTTAAAAAACACTTGTGAATAGTGAAGTTTTAAATCAACATATGTTGATTTAAAACTTCACTATTCACAAGTGTTTTTTAAGCTTCATATCATGTCTCCCTATTTTATCTGATGAGAACGCAGATATCATCCCATGATGTTATTTGTTTTTGAAATGCGCATAATAAAATACTTGGAACTCTTTTAACCATCTTTTGATCTTATATTATTTATACTCCAGTCCTACAAACTGTAGAGTGCTACTTATCCGATATTTGCATTGCTTTATGGTGCTACAATAAAACTCACCTCATACATATATATATATATATATATATATGTAGGAATAACAACCCAACCAGGAACTGGACATATCAGAGTATTGACAAAGTTAAACACCCCAACAACATGTGTACTCGTCTCTACCACACTAATTCGGACTGTCTGAAGAGGTCACAGAAAAAGATGGCTGTCACCGAAAAATATATAGCAGTAATAAACGAGGCTGTTGGGGTGTTTAACTTTGTCAATACTCTGATATGCCCAGTTCCTGGTTGGGTTGTTATTCACTGAGTAACTGGAATGATATGGCTGTCACCGAAATATATATAGCAGTAATAAACGAGGCCTAAATTTTAAATATTTGACTTATTTATTTTAGTTTATTTTACATTACTCCGGAGTAACCAAACCAACCTGCGAACTTCGTCGAGTGCTCCAATCTGCATAATGTGGTGTTGGTATACAACCAACATATACTCAAAATTTATATATTTATATATATATATATATATATATATATATATATATATATATATATATATATATATATATATATATATATATATATATATATAAAATTTCAGGTTATCAATAATGTAGTGATAATATATCGTTACGTTAGAGATGAACACCGTACGTGCAGGTTTGCTCAACGAGTATAAATTATATTCCGGAGAAAATGTAGAAAGGATGAATATAAAATGAAAGTGCTTTTTTTTAAAAAAGGAATTTATTAGGTATTGACATATGTTTCTGTAACAGACTGAATACCTATGTATCGCTGCTTGCGTAATCATATAATGTTAGCAAGTATTCGATAGCAAATGTATAATCAGTTGTCACTTCTTCTGAAATTTTGGATAAATTATCCAATTTATCCAAAATCTCTGAAGAAGTGACAACTGATTATACATTTGCTATCGAATACTTGCTAACATTATATGATTACGCAAGCAGCGATACATAGGTATTCAGTCTGTTACAGAAACATATGTCAATACCTAATAAATTCCTTTTTTTAAAAAAAGCACTTTCATTTTATATTCATCCTTTCTATATATATATATATATATATATATAGTAACGAAACATAAGTCAATTGCATGAACTCATAATCCTTTATTTACTGCTATATATATTTCGATGATAGCCATTGAATGGCTATGACCTCATCAGTCAGTTAGTCAGTTCTTAGATATGCCAGCTCTGTGTTTATAGTGTTGATGGTATCAGAGCCTTGGGACATATGAGCTTGTTAGGAATAATTTAATGTTGTTAGTAGGAATAATCTTAATTCTCATTGGTCAGTTTGTAGATGCTAGTAGGGTTGGTATTTGACCTCAAATAGGCAGGTGGTGTTGTAAAGTTCAAACCGTCAGGCAAGATGACAATAGTTCCATATGACTGATTTTCACAAAAACCATTCCTGGTCAGATATATATTCAATTGAGGTTTATAGTATGAAATTCGATACCACAGGTCAATCTTAAATTGAGGAATTTATGTGGGGTGGTACTACTGAAAATTATGGTTAGAGTAGAATACTAGAAAATTTACATATAAAAGGACTTATGTTGGTTGACTTGTACATACACTCACACCTACCCCCTCAGACATACACACACACACACATCTACACACACATATCCATACAGGTGTGTATATATATATATATGTACGCACAAGTGCATATATATATATATATATATACAACAGAGGCCCCCAAATCCAAGTATAAGGCAGACATAAAACTAGGTGGGTGTTAATTTTAAAGAAAAGTAAAGTGGGTGTTTGGAAAAGTTATTGTTTAGACTAGACAAAAGTAGAGTGTGATATATATCTTCACAGCAATAGCTTGGGGGCTTTGGAGCTTAGGCGAATCCCTTAGTACAGACATATATATACCCACCCACACTTTTATACCTCTGGATGCGCGTGTATGTCTATATACACATGTGCACTCATACAAGAGAGCATATGCAAACATACTCCTAAGCATACACTCGAACATTTTTCAAATGCAACCTGGGGTATTAGTATTTCTTTGCGTTCACATGAGTGTGTACATTCACGTAATCCCAGTATACACACACAATGCACGGTTGCGGGCACTCATTTATGCGTTTTGGATTAGTACCTTGGGATAATTGTTCTTCCGGTGTAGGCCACTCCAGAGGGGAGGGGGTTCCTCAGGTTCAATAAACGTGGTTTTGTTGATACCTAACCAATAGAGGATCCGGTAGACAATCCATCGTAGGGACCACAAACTATTGGTGGTTGTTGTCCATTGGTCATTGGTACGGGGTGTTGGGGACCTACAGGAGGAGGGAGCGTTGTGTGAGGCCATAACCGGGGTTTATCCATATAGCTTAAGGAAAGTTCCCGTCCTTAGGTGTCTGTAGGCGCCGAATAAGCCGGCCCTTCTGTTTAATAGCTTGGTTCCGCCATGAAGTATCTCGAGCGTCTCACTAAGACAGAGGTTGCAAATACCAGATCCACCTCTGTCTGGGGGAACCTTTCTAACCACGGACCAGACCAGAGAGTGCGGGGTCTTTTCAAGTTTGAGCTTCCAGATCAATTCAGAAAGGGCCGTACATTTCCTCTTTTCTATTCTGTTAAAGGAATGGCGATGGTTATACCACCTATCTTTGAAGCTCGTCGCCGTGGATCCTATGTAATGGTGCTCCGAGTTAGGGGTTGTGACCTTGCACCTGTAGACTACTTTTTTCGTCATGCATTCATTACTAAGGGGGCATAGTAATGGGTCTCTGCAATTGTATGACTTCTTAATCCCCAGCACATGTACCGCGTGGTTACCATCACTCGGGGTTGGCTGGGTAGCCACCGCAATCAGTCGTTGGGTTTCAGTGTGCTAGATGGGCCTGTCCGGGGTCTGGTGTGTCCTGCGTGCTGGTTCCGTTGGGTGGCTCCGGGGTTTACGGTGGTATTAGAGGAAGTGAGCCTATACCTATTTATGTCGGCTATGTGCTGGGCTACGGAGCGTGTGGTTGAGTAGGAAAGTTTCACCGTGTGCCTGTTGAATATTTTATGGTACTTGTGGGCCATAGGGAAACATTTATCCAGTACTCTAAAGAATGTTCTAGCCAGGCTGGTACGTAGACCCACCGAGTACGGGGGGGTTATACCATGTGACCTTCCTGGTCATATTCTTGCGGGGTTGTTGGGTGTCCGCCGTGGTCCATCGCGGGGTTGTGCACAGCTCAGGTCGAGCTCGGTTGGTGTCACTCAGGTGTGCGGAGTGA